>OZ025278.1:3287540-3682540 GCA_964019165.1 Mastigias papua | reverse complement strand
GAATTGTGAGACTGGAGTACTGGAGTTCTGAGACATTATGAGAATCGATCAAGTCTTAACATTTTAAATTCCTATTTTCAAGCAAGCCCACCATCCAAAGATCAAATTGTAGTGCAAAAAGTTCCTTTACAGTTCTTTAATTTTAAGCGCACAATTAGTGCAAAAAATGGCACAGATCGATGTAAAACATTGAAATCCTGAACTCTGCCTTTAATTTTGGCTGTAACGTAACATCAATGAAAAATGAAGGACTCTTCACAAGCATAGCAAGATGAAAATAGTCACAAGTGGATAACATCGTCTACCTCTCTAATCTCGGAATCACGCCTTGCTCTCCTTTCGAGTTCCTGCTGACCTTCTGCGCATACCATTGCCATGACATTCTCTTTGCTTTGTTGTAATTCACAAAAGTGTTCGTAACTAGAAGAATCTCACCGATACCAAATTGCAGACATCCTTCCTTGTCGCTATCGAAATGTCGAAGTGTCCTGAAACAAATTGTCTGTTTTCACATAGCGATCCTTGGGTAGGAGAAAAACTTCGACAGGGTGAGACACTAACAACATTCAGACTCATCGCTTATAGAGTAGAAAGAGAGGCACGCCTCCAGGCATTACGCTGCAAAACAAAAAGTGGGGGGAGGGAGCTACAAACAAAAAATTGCTCCGTAAAGGCTAGAAAAATCACTGGTTGGCAAAAAGTGGGGGCTGAAGCCCGCCAGTCCCCTACCGTGCCTGCCCTTATGATGCTGATCATGATAGCATATGCCCCTCAAATCCACTAAATATCTCATTACTAACAGTACTTCGACCCAAGGAAAAGAGCTACGTCAATAGTGACATCGAAAACAAACACAGATTCCAAGGTTAGACCATTTCGTGGGCGAATTAGTCAGTGGAAAGACGCATTGACATTAACCAGGGGATATTGTAATCCTTTGATAGTAAAAAGGTGAAAATATACCCACGAAATCCCACGCTTTACTTAAAAGGAAATCAACCTGATAATTGATAGGCAGTTCTACTTAAACCATCGAAGTAAACACTACAAACCTTTGGGCGTATATCTCCTATTTACAGTTTTTCGTTTTGTAAAGAACATGGGATAAAGCCCAGTTCTTACATTCCTTATTTTAGGAATAAAAGTTTTCCAATTGTACCATAATCTCAATTGTAGTACATTTAATGCTAGAGACATTGTACATGAGTTTAGTGATGTACAACGAACATAGTAAGCATCAATGGACTCCTCTCTAGGAAACATTTACTACAAGGATTGCACGCAGTTAATGCCATTTGCAGTTCGTGCCATTTCTCTAGTATGTATATATATATATATATATATATATATATATAAATATATATATATATATATATATATATATATATATATATATATATATATATATATATATATATATATATATATATATATATATATATATATATATATAGCAGAAATATAGAAAAGGAAAAGACCAATTCTCTGTTACTCTGAGTTTCGTGCCTAAGCACTCATCAGACAGACTATAACTGAATAACATTCCAAATACGCAGATTCGATTAATTAATAAGATTCTAAAACAAGGTTGATTAAGCGAATTGCTATCAAGGGATATATCTATTACGTATTATTGTTGATTAAATAATATTTGTTTTCATGTCTGCACTTGGAGATTAGTTCGGAGCGTTTGTTTAGGGTATTATTACTGTTGCTTTTGATTATGTGTAGCTTTTCTGATGCACAAAGGTCACATCTTCTTGAAATGTTGCTATATGGTTGAGCTGCGGTGATAATAGACCATTGAATTTGGTATTCTGTATTGTTGTCCTTAAGTTGCCAGATGTATTTGGAGAGTTCCGTGCTGTTGGAGTATTTGTTGTTCTTAAATGACAGTTTATGTTGGGTGAAACGTTGTTTGAATGTCCCTTCAGTCGCGCCTATGTAATTTTTCCCGGTTGCGTCCTCGTTTGTGGTCACTTTGGCATTGTAGACAATGTTAGTGGTGAGGCAGTTATTGTTTAAAGGGCAGTCTTCTTTTATACGGCAGTTGCATGATTTTGATGTGGTGATGGGCGGTTTGGTGTTGAGGATTTTCTTGTTGTGCTTGCTAATGATGGAGGCCATGTTTTCTGTACAGCTGTAACTAATTTTCAGGTTATTTTTGTAAAAGATGCTGTGAAATCTATGGGTTTTAGGAAAATGCTTGTTTATTAGCTTGCGGAATATGTAGCCGATGTTAGTGCGTATGTTCTTGTTATATGGAGGGTTGTACCAAATGATGTTCCGTTGCCTATTTTTCCTTCTACTTGCGGCTGGGTCATGGTTGCTGCAGGTAAGGGGCTGATTGAATCCGCAGGATTTTAGGGCGTCTTCATAGGTTGGTTTTATTTTGCTGAATTCTGTTTCATTGCAGGATAAGCTGGAGATTCGGTGGCTAATGTTTTTTGGAAGTTGTTTGATGATACTGGGTGGATGGTTGGACTTTGTATTGATGTATAGTGGCTGGTCATTGGGTTTTCTGTAAGGGTAGTATGTTCCGCTGTTGAGGTTGAATGTAACGTCCAGGTAGTTGACTACTTTCATGTTTGTCTGTATTGTGATGTTTAGTCCGTGGTTTCTGAAATGTCTTGTTATGTCTTTCTTTATTCGTTCTGCTGCTGGGCCTGAAATGTTCTTAAAAATAGCCAATCCGTCATCTCTGTAGAGTCCGATATTGTCTTTTCCGTATTTTGCGCATAGACCGTGGAGGATGTAGAGGCCAACTAGTTCACAGATTTCTGCCCCGTCAAAACTTCCCATGGTAACATCGAATGTGTTGTTGCCTTTCTTGATCCATGGCTCGTTATTGTTGAAAAGGAGGGATTTTCTGGCGTGCATAATGATGTTGATGTCTCTTTCAGTGATGTCGCAGTAGATTTTTGCGAAGGCAATGGCGTTTTCCAACAGATTCTCGTTTATGGATGGGTAGAAATTTTCAATGTCGAATATGATGAATTTATGTTTGTGTTTGTCTGGGATGTTGGAGAACCAGTCTATGACGGAGAGAGAGTTTTTCCATTGGTTGAGTGACGTTTTGGTTCGGATGGTAGAGTTAATTTTGGTGAGGATCTTGTTGCTAATGCGACCTATCTCACTTTTTGCTGGATTGATGAGTCTACAAGTGGGTTTATTCTGGAAGTTTTTTTTGTGGTCTTTTAGGGTTATGAAGGCCTGTTGTTCCGCCATGCGCTCTACTCTGTCTTGTATCTTGAGGTTGGTAGCTATGTCACGGGCTTCGTTGTTAATGATGTTGATGGTGTTGACGTCGGTTTTCTCGTAGGTAGATGTTATGCTGTTCATTAGGAGTTTCTCGTGCGTATTTTTGTCAAGCTCGTAGTAGTTGGTGGTTTTATCAGCTGATATGAATGCTTTAGTGGAGGTCTTGATTTTGATTGTATCGCTTCGGAGTTGGTTTTGAAAGGTACTATATGTTTTCTTGAATTCAATGTTTTTTATCATATTAAGTAGATCAGTTTCAAAGCATTCCAGGTCTTCAATTCGTGGCGGACATTTTCTTGACTTGAAACCAAGCGAATTTTTGTCGTCGGATGTGTTGTTGCAGTCCTCTTTTCTTTCGTAAAAAAATGCTTTCCATCTCATGCGTTTGATCACACTTTCAGTTTTTTCAATGAGCTTCTTTAGGTAGGAATTTCTTGTTGGTATTGGAATGTTCTTCATGGAATAGCTGAATCTTATCTGTTCCATCTTGGTGTGTTGGTAAATGACAAACAGTGCTCAACAATACAGGAGCGTATATCAAATAGAAGGTGTTGTCTTCACCAGCATACAAAAAATATTAAAATTACGAGGACGCAACCGGGAAAAATTACATAGGCGCGACTGAAGGGACATTCAAACAACGTTTCACCCAACATAAACTGTCATTTAAGAACAACAAATACTCCAACAGCACGGAACTCTCCAAATACATCTGGCAACTTAAGGACAACAATACAGAATACCAAATTCAATGGTCTATTATCACCGCAGCTCAACCATATAGCAACATTTCAAGAAGATGTGACCTTTGTGCATCAGAAAAGCTACACATAATCAAAAGCAACAGTAATAATACCCTAAACAAACGCTCCGAACTAATCTCCAAGTGCAGACATGAAAACAAATATTATTTAATCAACAATAATACGTAATAGATATATCCCTTGATAGCAATTCGCTTAATCAACCTTGTTTTAGAATCTTATTAATTAATCGAATCTGTGTATTTGGAATGTTATTCAGTTATAGTCTGTCTGATGAGTGCTTAGGCACGAAACTCAGAGTAACAGAGAATTGGTCTTTTCCTTTTCTATATTTCTGCTATCAACGCTCTGTACTTTGTACATAGAGCACTATATGCTGGTGAAGACAACACCTTCTATTTGATATATATATATATATATATATATATATATATATATATATATATATATATATATATATATATATATATATATATATATATATATATATATATATATATATATATATATATATATATATATATATATATATATATATATATATATATATATAAACTAATGTCATTGTAAGTTTAGTACTGATGATATATATATATATATATTATGTGAGTACTGATGAAGAAAATATATCGAAATGTTTACAACAGAAGAAAGTATATTTTTAAATTCTCTATGTTTTATTTATATACTAAGTTAGTGCGGCTTTGACTTATTATATATATATATATATATATATATATATATATATATATATATATATATATATATATATATATATATATATATATATATATATATATATATATATATATATATATATATATATATATATATATATGCACACACATACTAGAGAAAGAAAAGCTTCTTGGGGATTTTGCCTATACTAGTATAACTTCTTTCAATTCTACATGTAGATTCCTTATATAGTGGCTCCATATAAAAATTTGTACCTAAGTATGGTTCAAAGTTCAACTGTATATTAGTTAACAACAGTTTTACTTATAACGTCAAATACAGGTCACTTGGATATTCAAACCCATATCAAGGTGCAGTTCAAGTGCTTTTCAAATCACAAGACTTGCATGAGAGCAAAGTAAATACCAGTAAAGCTAAAATTAGAGAAAATAGAAAGCAGACAATGTAAAGTAGATTTTAAAGACAGTTGTCGGTAGGAACTTTTCAGATCACAGCATGGGATAAGAAACAATGTATCGTAGAATACTGTGCCTACCTTACATACAATGAATCGTATGGCACCTCCTTCAACAAATCCCTGAATCCTGAAATCAAAAGTTGTCGATTTGAGTTCCAAATTCAATTGAATTGCAATTGATTTGAGAAGCACTAGTGCATGCAATGAACAATTGTTAACTATTTGAAAATATTCATGTACCTGTAGCCTCTACAATCTCATTTTCATGTTTGTGGCATAAAGTTCCTATCTAAATTTACGTTAGTAAATATACCATTTATCTCCTATCCGTATCCCAGAAGACATTACAAATAGTTGGCAAACGTTCAACTGAAAAGAGAAAGAGCACTGGGGGGGGCGTGGCTGCAATTATACCTATCACCAAACTAATCACTAAAATAAAAATAAGACAATGTATGAATTATAGGACAATTTATTGCTCTAGGGTAAAAGATCCTCCATTATTGATCACGAAGCAGTTGCTCTCAAGTTGAAGTTTTATTTTTGGAACTATGAAAAGTACATAAAAAGTAGCTCCCAACGTGGTCCATGCGCCTTACAAAGGGCAATATGATCTTTAATGGGGCGATATAGTGCGAATGAGGGGGCATGAGTCCAAATCTTCAGTTTTGGTCGCTTGGATTTTCCATCAGGTAAACAAAATTCTATCTATTTTTCGGGTGCTACTTTGAGTAAATTTTTACATATAACTACAGGGGCGCACCAAGATTTCAGAAGTGACTGCGCAGAGAATGACTGCAAATAGCTGAGAAGTACTGGATTTTTGCAACGTAAAATCAGCTACGCTTATCTACTTTTGGTTAGTGTACTCATAGCCATGGTATTGAATTGGAGGGTTACCCCTTCTCTTGTAAACGATCCTCATAAATCATAATCTAATGAATGTCGGGAAAATACTTCAATGTGGAATAAAACTTCATTTTCCATATGATGATCATTTCATTGCTTTGTAATTCAACTTACTTTCTTCAAATTTGACCTCGATTCTGAAGTTCGTCAGCTTTTCACTTCTCAGAACAATCCTCGTTGCGTAATCCAAAGTTGCACAGTGAAGATCGTAAGAATTTATCTGAAAGTGTACGTAAACAATAAACCTGTGGTTAGATCATTAAAAATTCAAATCTGCTATTACTATTTCCATTTGTTTATGGAACAGCTAAAGTCTCCAAGGAACACCTATAGCTCTTGTCTCACCATATAGTAACTCTCTAGTTGCTGCAGTACCAGGGATACTGTAGCCCTATAATGACCCCTTCAAATTCAAACAGAATACTGCAAGATAAATAAAGTCTCACATTGAAGATTCCAGCTTCATAATCACTCCATAGCCTATACACAACACACTATCAAAAATTTTGAACCGATGCTTCCAAGAAAAATTGCATTGGTCACAAATATGATGATAATAAAGTTCCATACAACATTCTGTACGATTCTAGAATCTTACGAAATGCTTTTTAGAATCACTGGACCATTCTCAATAATTTCCTTAATGACAAATTACTGGCCTCAGAAAGTCCAAACACAAAGTATTCTGAAAGAAGAAACAGCCAATCTTCCAATTGCAGGCCATATCTTAATTCTTCAAATTCTTAAATGAAGTAATTGTTAGCAGCAATATGTGATGCCAACTTCTAGACAGAGCCTTCAATGACAAAATCAGTTGACTAATGGATATGTCTTACGTAAAGTATTCTATCGCCAACTTTCATCCCACCAAGAGCCGCCATACTTCCATCCTTCACTTCTTTAACAAAAATACCAACTTTGTTACCACCGCAAACGTCAAATCCAAGAGGGTCCATTCCAGCTTTTTCTAGACGCAGCACTCTGTGTGTTGTCCTAAAAGTACAAACGCTGTCTTACAAGGAGTGGTAGTGAGTTAAGAGTGGCAACAACAGGCCGCCCTATAAAAGCCGATTTACAAGGCACTAGGGACCTAACAGTATGGATGGCTTCCGTCCTTGAAATGCACGTAGGGAGTTCCAAAAATTCTACGAATAAAACAGGTAAGGGACGGGTCATTAATTACTTGTGGGGGGAGACATTCTCATGTATTTGATTGAATTTTCATCCCCCTCTCAGGTTTATGTAAAAATTTTGGTCCCCACTCCAGGACTTCAGAAGAAGCTCCATACTTCTTCTTTTAAAATGCTCTTTATTTTTCACCCCCCCCCCCTCTGAGTATCAAGAATTCTTGGTCCCCCCTCCTAGATATCTTCCACCCCCTCCCCTGGAAGAATTAATTACCAGTCCCTAACAAGCTCTTTTCTTTGGGTCTTTCATTCAGTAACATACTGAAAGGACTTTTTCGTCCGACACTCAACAGAGCATGAGAAGGATGACCTGAAAGAATGCAGTTGCTGCCCAGTGGGCAGTGAGTGAGCATATAGCATAGTTCCATGCATACCTCAAACCATGGGGTTTTCGTGCCGAAAGCACTCTAACTACCACTCTACTCGCCTGAATTCTATAAACATAAAGGAATGTGAATATACGCTGCAAAACCACCGATGAGGCACATATGCGCAATACAGGGATTGAGTGTACTCCTTGCATTTAATGCTCCCCGCGTACAAAAGGAAGAATAATATGCAACCAAGTGCTTAGCACAGTGTGTGAACTGTCTACAGGGACGTAGGAACCGGGGGGCCAGAGGGGCCATGGCCCCCTTTTTTTAGCAAACTATGCAAAAGTGCCCCTTAGAAGCTCAAAATGGGTGTGGTAATGTGCCCCTTTTAGGATTTGGCCCTCCCACTTTTTAGATACTTCCTACGTCCCTGACTGTATAAAATAAATCTCTCTTACCTTTTATTACAATCAGCGTCATTTACAGATTTTTTCTTCTGTCGTGGCAAAGTAGCGAACACACTGACAGAGTTCCTACCACGCCTGTCTTCTATGCGAGGTCGTTCAGGACTTGGCAGCAACCAGGAATTTCTTGTCCTCTCATTGGTTCCATCTTGCTCTTCAACTGGCATTAGAACTCTGATTGGGTTCTTTGTGTCCTCCGATGTCGAAATGCCATTTGTAGTCGCAACATGGTCAGCCATATCACTTCTAACTCTACGCAGTTGCTGCTTGCTGGTGCGAGCAGAGCTTACAGTCTTCAACGATCGCAAGCTGCGAACGTCTGAATACTTCCGACCAGGTCTTTGATGATTACCATTCTGGTTACTGTGCCCATTCTTGGAAGGTGTAGCATTTTGACATGATGAAACAGGCTCTTCCTGGCGATAATCTATTTCTTGGTACTGGCCGGAGATCTTACGCACTGTTCCTGGAAGTGACATTATGTCGCCATCATCGAACTCGTTGCATGGGTGAACTATAATAGACGGAGCGAGGCTACCACTGAATATGCTTTCGTTATCGTCAGTGTATGCAGTTCTGTACGTGTGCTCTGAATTATTCGAAGTAATTGAATGGTTTGATGATTGGGAGATGTTCGACACCGAACGGACAATTTTCTGATTGTAGTTGAAGAAATGCTCGTGCAATACATGAGGGCCCTTTTCAAATCAGAGAGAAAATGAGACACTTGTTTAGAAAAGTATGAACAAGGATCACAGAAAAATTATGTCTGGCATGGATGTAATGAAGATTGGATCGAAAATCTACTGCTACCGTTAAAGCTCTATTAAGCCCCCCTTTCAAGCAAAAGTTGCAAATAAGCCCCCTTCTCTATTAAACCACCCTCTTTAGCCTGTGATGCCAAAGAAAGAAAGCACTAACTGGAGCTTCAAAATATGCGCAAGTGGGTCTCTTGACGGATCTGATGATGATAAAATCATGTGCATTAAGTATGACCCATGTAAAGATTTACTTGGGCGCCTAACAAGTCTTGAGGATACTGATGTTGATCCTTTTGAAGAAATCATAGAAGACGAAGATTCTTTAGAAGATGTCCCTGAACTAAGAATGGACCCAGATAATTCTGATGAAGATGAGGATGTTGCAATTGATCAAGTTGTGTACAAACCTACGCAGCTGCTAGCAAAGTTTTTGTTTTACAAATCTTGCCATGAAAGTGCATAAGCACAGTTTTTATGAATTTTTACCTCGTGTGTATAATAAGCCACCCCCTCTCTAATAAGCCCCCCTCTCCATTAAACTCCCCTCTAGGACTGCAAAAAATAAATAAGCCCCCCGGGGATTAATAGCATCAGGATCATTCTGACCGGGATGAAGGTCTCCAGCGATCCCAGCGACCTGGTGGAAACACGCACAAAAGATCCTGGCGGTCGTACAGGTCTCGATCCCTGGGTAGAGCAAGGTTCTATTCTAGTGATCCTGATCTTCACGTAATACAATACAATACAACATGATACAATACAATACAATACAATACAATACAATACAATACGATACAATACGATACAATATGATACAATATGATACAATACAATACATTATAATATGATAACAATAACATAATCTAAGATTTTAGATCAATCTAAGGCATTTGATTGCTCGAGGCATGATCTGCTATTAGCCAAATTGAAAGCATATGGCCTTAGTCATGGTACATTAACATTTACTTACAAATATTTACATGAAAGACAACAAAGAGCAAATATCAATGGTTCCTTCAGCTCTTGGAAAAAAGCAACTTTGAGTGTCCCTTAATCTTCAAAACAAAAATCAGAAATTGGAATCTCTCTGATTGTCAGTGCTGTCTGAGCCGACCCTGTATACCATCACTGGGTTTTTTATAACTCACGTCTTTTAGTTCTGTTTATAATTTTATAAAAGTTATTTGTAATCTTAATCTTGAACATAGTTATGTTGTTTACTACTGATAGCAGTTGACTTAGATTAGCTTAGATTAGAATGTTGTTTTGTACATAGCTACGTTAGCGCCAACGGCAAATACATGGATTATTACTATATATAACATAATGAGATATATGTATCATAATATATGATATACTATAATATAATACAAAATATTCATTTGTTTAAGTGTGGCAAAGTGCTGGCCAAAACGCTAATTAATTAAAGCAAAAAATATAAAGAAAATGAAATTTAAACCTGATTAAATGTAGTAACGAAGCACTTACATCTTTCTATGTAAACAAATGAATAACTAAACATACAATGAAAATAGGAAAGTAATTATCTATAAAAATCCTATGCTATCTATATATGGCATTACATTGTACTACATAACATAACATAACATAACATAACATAACATAACATAACATAACATAACATAACATAACATAACATAACATAACATAACATAACATAACATAACAACATAACATAACATTACATTACATTATATTATGCTATATTATACTATATTATATTATGCTATATTATAATGTGCTATACAATAGAATTTCATAATATGTCATATGTCATATGTCATATGTCATATGTCATATGTCATATATATATATATATATATATATATATATATATATATATATATATATATATATATATATATATATATATATATATATATATATATATATATATATATATATATCAATTCGGCTAAGGCTGACATAGGTAAATACTAAGTCATGAGTGGGCTACCACAATTGGAAAATTGAAATATATATATATATATATATATATATATATATATATATATATATATATATATATATATATATATATATATATATATATATATATATATATATATAATGTAATATTTATGTACTATATAGCGATCGCCAAGATCATGCGTGCATGTTTCCATAAGATCGCGGGTATCGCTGGGATCACTAAAATTGTCCACAATGATTTAAACGGTCACAACGGCTATATGGCAACCAGGCTTTAGATATTTGCAGCTAAAAGAAAATACCATCGGCCATGACACTAGGACCCCAGAGAATGAGGGGATCTAGGTAATAATACGGAACTTATACAAAGCATTTGGGCATAATAGAGCTCTACGAGCTTGGAACTAAGTTTCTAGCAACTCAGTTCACTAAAGAGATAATTGGCTAACATAATATAATATAATATAATACAATATAATATAATATAATATAATATATTATAATATAATATAATATATTATAATATAATATAACATAATATAATATAATATAATATAATACAACATGTCAGTGCTCAACCTATACTGCTAAGAGTATTTCTAAAAAAGCTAAGACAAGTTCAAAACAATTCTATGTTATCTCTGTGACCACGCTTTCTGACAGAAATTTCTGATAAAGGATATAGGAATCTCATGTCACTGATAAAGTTTATGTTAGATTTGAAATAGCTTCAAGCCGATAAATTTGATTACCTCAATGCTACACTTCTTAGGTTCCTCTCTTCTCTGAAGCCGCATAGAAAGTTTTCCACCTTGCTTTTTTGAAATTTTACATAGGACAGCTTCAAATACTTTGCTGATGTCTTGAGTATTAATCTGGAAGGTTTATCGATTAATCTGCTAAATATAATGCAATTCAAAGAATCAAAACTGCAATATATGGCGATACAGCATAATTCAACATGATGTTTATAGCACAGTAAATCTGCAACCATAAGAAACAGTAGGCTTTTTGTCTCGATTTATACACCATGACCTATGCACCTTGACCTATGCACCTTGACCTATGCACCTTGACCTATGCACCTTGACCTATGCACCTTGACTTATGCACCTTTTAAATACGAGCCTGTTTCAGTCTGATAAAAAATAGGTTTTTATTGCAAGGTAATAAAGTTGACTTTTGATGCTTAAGGCTTCCAGATTCATGAAGACAAAGTAAAATCAATATCAACATTTCCAATTGTTTATATTCAATATTATGTGGACTTGGACAATATATAGTTTTGACATAACTTTGCCAATGAAAATTCTACGTATGCAAGAATCCTCAGAATCCATAATTTTCGTTTTCTTAAAGGCTACGTATAGGGCACTAAACCCTACTTCAGCGTTGCCCTCAAAAAGTACGTTCTTGTATGCGCTGACCTATTGTATGCGCTGACCTATTGTATGCGCTGACCTATTGTATGCGCTGACCTATTGTATGCGCTGACCTATTGTATGCGCTGACCTATTGTATGCGCTGACCTACTGTATGTACAATTAGGTACACCATAGTGCAATATCATAAAAATCCCATAATACGACATAATATGGAACAAAACATTACATAATATAGCCTATAACAAAGATATAATAATATCTATTATGATATGAGGTAGGTTATGAAAGGAAATAATATAGAATAACAACATATAATATAATCCACCAAAAGCAATATGAACGCAGTAATGATAAAATAAATAAGAATGTGGTATGATATAGATGTATAAATATGATAAAGTTATAAAAGGATATAGATAAGAACAACATTTACCTTAGTAATAAAGTCTCCTGTTCTAATTCTGTCAATTCCATCAACAGAAGAATCTTCATCAATTGAGGCAACTTGAATTTTACACTTTAAGCCAAGATCTAAAGAATTCAAAGGAATATAATTTACGTACACGTTTCTATACAGAACCTACAATGCCTGCAAAAAGTCTTGGAACACTTGCTATGATTTACGCTATAGATGAGCTATAGCATCCCCTCCCCCGTGAAACAATGTTGTATGAAGCAAATATGGGCAACTCGAGGGCCAAAAGTGATGCGTGCTTTTAAAGCTACTGGTCTCCGCTATCGAATCAATATTGTTTCAGGGGGGAGGGGGTCTACATTTTAAGTGGTGTCAAGGAGAAGCGACAGGAGTCGGAAATCAGTACAATTGTGTGGGTATTCCAACTACTTTTGGCAGGCATTGTAGCTCAAAACTGGTTATTAAAGTTCTTTAAATCTAGACCTCTTTTGACCACATTGTAATGCTAAAATGCCCTTAACTTCAACTACAAACTTAGTAATATAGAGACACACTGTAAGTGTTAAATAATAAGACGGGGTACTATAGACATTCAAGCCTCAACGAAAATTCCCCTAGGAAACAGTTGCAATATGAATTAAACACAATTCAAGCGAACTTGGCCGTAATGAATGGAGCTGTCTTCCTGATTCTCGACTGTTTCGCAGCTTTAAGAATACACGAGGTTGAAGGCATCATTCTCTTCTACAAGAATGTTCCACATACTGCAGCTCCTTATAAAATAGGTGCCCATTGACCAACCATACCCCAATAGGACGATGTATTCAACTTGTCACGTGAATCTATCCGCAATTGAGTATATATTTCGGTTCAACTTTCGGTCCATATGAGACGTTTCATAGTAAAACATCAGACGAAAAAGTTTCGAGTATGGCACAAAAGAATTCTGTCGCTTTTTCGAGCAATAGTAAAGTTCTGTAGTATCAACAGACTATTTCGTATAGAAGTGTGTGTAAATATGGAAAACCTAATGAAGGTAATTGATTATTATACCACCATGGAAATAGCGATTAATGCAAGCTACAAACGGAATGTCTTTTAGCAATTAATTAATATATCATATAAAATTGACAGACAGCTTTAACTTCAAGCTTTGTTTATAAGGAACCGTAGTTCCAGGTTTAGGCCGAAGATCTATAGATTTTCTACCGAAATGAATCTCCAAGTTCTTTACCCTTGTCCTTGTCATTAAAATTCTGAAATGGATGGCAAGTTAGAAGTTATCTAGTGCTTGGGCTCTAGACCTGTCGAGAAAATTGATTGTATAGAACTAATTTCATTAAGACAACAATCTTTTTCATTTTATGCTGCAGTAAACTGCTAATGCCAAACAAATTGCTTGTTTCTTCATCTGAGCTTGAACTGTTCCTTTGCGTCCCTTAATTTCTGGGACCTTCTCAGCCTCACGGAGGTCTATATAATCATTAGATCTAAAATGATATCGAAGCTTTACCTCTAGTTTGTCGATTTGAAGCTTTTGGTATGAGAAGATCAATATCTTCGGTTCGTCTTGCTGCAAATGCTGGATTTTCTCGCCGCAAAACCTTCAAATGATGGATAAAGCTCGTTCGGTACCAAAGTCATTATAAATGTCATTCTAATTACTACCTGTCTTATCTTCAATTGTGTTGAACGTAAAATCCAGAAACAATAGACTAAAATATTGCCTCTTAACATAAAATACTCGCCAAAAGTCATTGGGACATTTATAAAAAACTGATAAAAAGCCACTTTCCTCTACATACTGTCATCGTTGCTACATACACGCACCTCTTTGCCCCTAGAGTAATGTTGGTTCGGTTGTGTGATACCTGAAGTTGGCGTGCACGAGAAATTTTCTCATTATCGCATGTACTTCTCCAAAAAACCAACATTGTTTCATGGGGAGAGGGGATGAAAGTTCATTGCAGAATACAAAAAGTGCAGTGTCCCAGGACTCTTGGCGACGATTGTAGGCTTGATCGAGCCTCTGAGGCTAGATCAGTCAGACTCGAGGGTTTGGTCTAAGTCCAGGCACAATTTTGATTCACATCGTCAATTTGCTCACTTATAGAACTTATCTACGATTTAAAGTTGCAAAAGTCATATCATAGCTTTAAAATTAAGAAGGGCTCGGTAAACGGCCATATGGAACTGGTGGCGCTCAGTACTTCTAAAAGGTTAACAGCCACTGGAATAAAACATACTCCAAAACCATGCCTTTTGTGCAACAAAACAAATGATCCATTATTACCGACAAAGAGATGCAATTCCAAAAAAGTGAGAACAATTGGTTATATATTATAGGCAATGACAGAGTGCTAGTTAAATGACTGAAATTCGCCTACCATGGTTAACCTTCCAGGGCAATCCCTAATGATTTTCTCTACCGCTTTTTTATCAGATCTGACAACAGACACTCCGTTGATTGACAACAATCGGTCATACTTTCTAAAAACGATACAAAAATACCGTTAACAATTATGCATTAGAAACATAACGGCGAGGTAGCTGGCACTATGAGCAATCTAAAGATCACTGGCAATAAATCTTGTTGAAATCTGGGACTTCTGGAGAAAAAAATCTGGAGCATACAGTTTTTGGTGAGATGGCTGAAAATTTCCATCCTCTTTGGCTTATTCGTCCCTCCATTTGATACAATTTTGAGCTACAAGGGGTTCTGTGTGTCATTATGATCCATACAACTATCAAAAGATGGTTCATTTCCCATGAACAAGGTACAATTGTTACAAAGAGGAGAGGAGGGGGGAGTGTATAACCACCAAAGGTAATGGGGATGGTCTACAGCAGGGCTATTTATTTAGGTGCTCGCATGGGCCAAATTTCAAATTCAAGATCTTAAGCTTGACTACATTTTCATTATTTCTACTCTTCAACTTCACAACGCAGAATACTCAAAAGGTGCAAAGTGAAAATAAAACAAGAATTTACACTCTTCAAGGGTGCTTGGAGATTGTGTCCGGCCCGCATATGGCCCGGAGCCACCATTTGAATAAAACCTGGTCTAAAGGAAGACCTTTCCGGTATTTTCTTCGTTAACTTTGGCGATGATTGTACATGAGTTCAGTCAGCAAAGCGGATTGGCAGGAAAAATGTCCCTTAACGCAATTTAAAACCTAAAGTGGCCTAAAATTTCTTACCGAATATTGCTCAATGAGGCAGCATGGGCTCCCACATGCACTACCATAACTTTTGGCTCGTCTACTGCTGTATCAACACGAATTCCATACTTTGAATCAAGCTGAAATATAAATATACCTTACTAGAAAGCAGTCTCATTGCAGAATATTTTGCGCTATTTTTCAGACTCGGAAGGAAATCTTTCTGACTTCGAAGAGCTTTTGTAACTTTGACTTATACGAATTAATAGCTCGCTGTTTCTAAACTTCTTTTCACCTAATATCTACTCCTTGCATTTAATTGTACGCTACAATTCTTCAACAACTCACTGGGAAAGCTTCAAGTTCCTTCAGTAATAGCAGAACGACCGGTTGGTAAACAAATATGAGCCTTACGGATGTAGCTAGCAAGACATAAAGGTAGTCAAAGGTGAAAATTAGTAATAAAACTTATGGTAAACCAGTTCCTTCAACAATACTATAGTCCACACTTTAAATTAAAAACGGAATTCTAGGTCAGTTTAACTTGAGTCGCCTTCTTCAAGTAATTAGATTCATTGGTGATTGGTAGCCTAATAAAAAGTCCCCTGAAAGATTCATTGACTTCCTAGAGATCTGCACGGAAAGGTTTACTAAGACTTCAGCACCAATTGGGCTCATGTCAGATGTACGGACTGTCATGGGTACGATAAAGCCACCTGAATTATTCATTGGTTTTTGCTGATCTGTACGAAAAGTCATTAAGATATCAACGTCACAAGGGCTCAAGTCGGACATGAATTCGACAGTATGACACGATTTACGCAAAAGAAATTTACAGCTATAAGCATTGTAATAGGCTACAAAGCTAAGGAGAAAACTGCTGAAGAGCATGTCAAGATTGATTTTCGAAAACTTAAACCTTTTGGCTGTACCCTAATCGAAACTCCATGTGAATGTCAGAGATATGTCTAAGGGACATAAAAAATCGCAACACGGCCTAAAAAGATAACAATACGACAGCTGTAGGTCGTTTAGTGTGGTGCAATACAGAATTGCAAAGGATGACAGTATTATAACTTTAATACATATACCAAGGGAGAAACTCCGCTTATAGTTGCAACCAAATAATGAAGTTACTCTGTAAAGAACTCAAGTGTCATGTATTGTCACATATCCCTTATGATCTCTGGTGAGCTTTATAATAAAACTTCCAGATATAAGCTTGCGAGGGGCTTTCAAACCCTGCGTTTATGTCAACCCCAGTTCACTAGGCTTTGGGAAATTTTCCAACCTCGCCCTTCTATTTGGTGCCAAAGAGAGTGCATTAAGTCATAGAAAATGCTACTTGCCTAACAATATGAAAACACTTCCAGACAGGACAAGGAATATATACACACATGCAAGCTAGAAACAGCAAAACAATAAGGGAGTCTTGGCTAATCTCGTTTCCAGTTAAGGTCCCATATATGTTCAAAACTGTCGCCCCCCCCCCCCATCTGTTTGCGTACATGTGTTAAAAATCTAGAAATAACGGATAAAAGCAAAGCTTTACTCTTTCCAAAGAAACAGCCAATTCAATAAACTCCGGAACATCATCTTCCCCATTCATACAGCAGGGATCAAATTGTCCATTAGCCTGGAAAACAGAAATGAATCAAAATCACACAAACACAAAATAGATTAACTAATTCCAAGCAAGAAAAAGGACCATAACTAAAGTTTCGAATTCATTAAACTCAAAAGAAAGAATCAGCATTGGCCCTGGGCTATAAGGGGCGGCTAATAGGGGCAACAGGTTTCAGTTTCTTTTAATTCCAATCCAGTACCTTATCAACCTAAAATTGACATCCAAATTGGAAGGTATCCGATGTGATGTTCTCACAAAATCTCCTTGCAACCAGCTGCACACCAATTGATCAATTGCCTACTATACACACTTTTTTTTATAAGGAACCATTTCATAAGGAACCTACATGTAGAATGCTGAAATATTCAAAGAACTTGTACTGCTAAAGGAAAATTCTCTAAGGAACTTTTCAATTTGAACAATGTTTACAGCAACAAACAATCAAGAATTATGAAGCTGGTTCCATTCATTTGCAGCCAAAAACCCCATAGATCTTTTGCTATGCTTGTGTTAAGTCCTTCATTTTCATTGATCTAACGTTACAGCAAAATTAAAGGCAAAATTCAAGATTTCCTTGTGTCTGCACCATTTTTAAAGCACTAATTGTGCGCTGAAAATTAAGGAACTGTCAAGGAACTTTTAATACTACAATTTGGTCATTGGAGGCCCAAAAATAAGGAACTTCTGGAACAAGGTCTTGCGCAAGGTTCCTTATAAAAAAGCGTGTAGTCGAAGAGAATATGCAACGAAGTCTTCGTAGGGGGCACATTCTGGTCGTCCAAAATGGAAAATCCATGGATAAATTGAGAAAGTACTCAAATAACCTGCAAAATATAGAATTGTCTATAAATTTGCCGCGTGGAATCTGGCATAAGCTTTGACCTAAGCGGCATCTAGGCTACAGATTTCTAGGACAATATGGCATGTTACCATCGAATTTCATCCTCTATAAAGTTCAGGTGTACAAGATATCAATTTCCAAGCCGAATTCTAAAATGACATTCAAGACAGCAACTTACTGCTTCAAATCCATTTTGAGACAAATAGTTCTTCTCTTGTACATTAGCATTATGGTGGGTCTCTCTAACGAAGCTCTTTAACTCTATATGTCCAGTTTCCTTTCTGCTATCAACAACTCTTTGCAGTGCATCACGGCTCTTTCGTAATGCGTTGATCTCCTCCGTCTGCTGGAATGTCTTACGCAGCAACAGGTCACGTGAATGAATCAACGATTCCATTTCTTGATGCAGCTTTTTACGCTCTTCCACAGAGGCATCCCAAAGTTCAAGTGCATGATCTCGCTCTTCTTGTAAATTTTCTACTTGTTGATTCAAGCTTGCAATGTCCTGTTCATTGACTGACACGCAGGAGCGCAGCTCTAAATTCATGTCCTCGGATTTCTCCAGTTCTTTCGAGATGTCGTAATTGCGTTTTAGAAGTTCGTCATACTCTGATAATGCATCAATGCGCTCCTTTTTCGCTACTTGCAGCTGATCCTCCAACTCCGCAAAGTCGGCTTCTAAACTCTCGTAATTTGCTTCTCGTATTTTCAATTCGTCTTCATAATCGTTCATCATTTCTCTTATATCAGCTGCTTTTTCATCTCTCTCAGCTCTCACCTGCAACGGAAGAGGTTACGAAATTTACTATACTGAACTGAATGTGTAAAGTCTGGTTAATTCATCCTCTGAGCAATATTGACATAAAAAGTCGCTTAAAGGGACTTTGAAGGTATCGATTAATTATAGGTCTGTTTTGCAAACAGATCTGATACCTTTAATGTAAGTCAACTGCATTGCGTTGCTTTATAAGACATCAAATACTGATCACCAAAATGCCATAAGTATCACTGAAAAGACCTCTGAAAAACAACAACTTACAGTCTTTTTAACAGACTAGTTTTCAACTAAAACAGGGGTCTCAAACTCGCGGCCCACAGGACAATATTTTATGACCCCACCCTAGCTGAAAATGTACTACTTATGAAGCCCATGAGGAGTGGGTTTTTGAAGGATCACTCAGCAAGTTACAATGGGGCCCACCCTCATCAAGGCTCTGCCTCCGGCAACCCCCAGGCAAATTGAGTCTGAGATCAATGAATTAAAACGGAATGTTTAAGTTACAGTTTCGTGGGGTTTTGCAGGAATTCACTGATACCCAGTCGCTAAAACTTGGGAAGGGTGAAGGAGGAGAGTCAAGGCCTGTCGCGAATATGATGCTTCTGGGGGGAGGGGGGTGACACAGAAATTGTTCGAAGACGTGGGTGTGGTATCCAAGAAATTGGCGTGGTTTCTGATAGCGCAGCCTGATGCACTCTTCAATACGCCTCTAATTAAGCCCATAACATGATATATATTTTTTGGAGATATCCCTGAAACTTGTAATATGTGCTAACAAGTCGTATCATTTAGCGAAAAATTACAGGATTGGATGACAAAAAGGCATATCTTGCCGACGAAGTGCTTTAGCGTGAACATAGTGCAAGTGGCATGAATACTTGGACTTCTGTAACACGGGTGATTTCCACACCTTAATTAAGAGGCCCTAAGAATAAGAGAAATAACAAGAGACATGGACAATGGAAAAACTTTGAAAGACAAAATCATTGCAGCGTATCTCTAGGATTAGGGGGGATAGTCCCCAAAACGAGCCTCTATTTTGATAACGGGGCTCCGCCCACCTGGGCTCCCTCAGAAATCACCCCAGTTCTGTAATACTACAGTGTTACAAAGAAAGATCAGCAGGACAGGAAATATATATGAATTAAATCAAAGAGATGAAAGACTTGCATGAATATTGGAATTTTACATGTTTATGTCCCTATAATTGTCCCTATTTAGGTCTCAAAAGAAACCCTGAGCTCCTTTCTCTGTTTTCCGAGTATTGATAATTCCGAATATATGACTCAGATCTATCGAAATGGAACAAATAGAGTCAGACTATAACATTTTCCACACGACTACTACCATAGACCATTGATCCAATTGTTTGCAACAAAACATGGGTGCTTTTTACAATCATTGATAACTTGGATGGTGTGGTCTCATCAAAGTTCGCTCCCCTCCATATCAGAAAAGTTCCCCCGGTACAAGATTTAGTTCTACCATACTGATAATTTCTATTTTCAGTGGAGACAAGCACACTAACACTCCACACACTGCTCTTTAAGGAATATACAACGACATAACTCGAATACAACTGTGGCCTGAATCATCTCTAAATTGCACGGTAATCTCGTAAAAATTCACAAGCAATGAAAAAAATACTTTTCATTTTCAAAACCGAATCTTCTCACGATTTGGAAAGAAAAATATTGTGATTAGGTGCATTTTAGAATCCTCTAGAAGTGAAACTTACCTACTTCATCCTCAACGTGAACGAAGCAAAAAACCAAAAAACTTAACAAGTAGCTGTTAGGTACTAATGTATACTCACGCAAGATGGCAATCAAACACCAAACAAGAACTGGTCCAGGCCCAATGCCAATACTATGCTTTAATTCTAAGAGCAATTTAGGCTGAGAAAACTAGCAAGGATATCAGCCAGAGAAAGCACCTGCTACAGCTGCGAGCCGAAACTAGCCAGTCTTCTTTACCAGCTTGCATTCATCAGTAACTATTGCAGGATTTCCCTTGCCAGGAAACATATGGCAGATTTGCCATGCATCTGTGATAAGCCCATTGGGCCTATTATGAGGCGAACGCTGCACAGAATATCGAGCTTGTTTAGATATATACTAAATGAGGCTTAGAATTGATCACAGAATTTCGATCAATTTGTCATGTCTTTCGCAATTGCTAGATGTGTGGGCGAATCTGATAAACGCCAACAAAATGTTTTCTCAGGGGGTCGATGCTAGTCATGAATCAATAACACAACACTGTGTATTCTACGGGCGCTTACTGCAAGCAATTTCACCATTACACTACAGCAGTCTCGAATTCAATTGCAGTAGCTCTACCTTCTCAATGGTATCGAAACAGCTAAAAATACCTGTATGGTTTCCAGGAGACAACAGTCAGGGCCATCCCTACACTTTTTTTTTTTTTTATTTATTCAATCAAAAAAACTTAAACAAAATACAACTTAATTTATTTGCACCATGCAGTGGGAAAGGACATATAGTCATCTGGTCCCTACTGCAATGGTGCTCACAATTCAACAAAATTTAAATAGTCAATAATAAGTTAGTCACACATTAGATGTCTGAAAAATAACAATTTAGTCATGAAGATAAGCAAAATTCGACAGTTCGGGATGCCCAAAAAATATAGATGACGGAAATTTCAAGTGACATCTAATGTGTGACAAGCTTACTCAAATCAATGATTAGATAAACAAAATACAAGGCTAAAATGGGTAGGGCGCTGCTGGTAGCTTATTCGGTTTACTCAAGCCTTCCAGTTGACAAAATGAGTGATATTGTTGCTTCCAAAATCAACTTGTTTGCAATATTGTTGAAACGAGGATTGCCAAAAAGGAGTAGTTCACACAGGGCCTCAGAGTTAAGATTATCGAGCTCAAGTCCTGGGATTTCTGAAAGCTGATCAAAGAGATCGTTTCGCATCTGGTCATACAAGGGGCAATGCAGGAGGAAATGCTCATTGTCCTCGATGCCTGTATTGCACGTACAGATTGGACTCAAAGATTCAAAATTGTGGCGAAACTTGTGCTCCCCTAGGGGACTGAATCTAACCCTGAGTTTAGTTAAGCATCTCACACCGCGTGTGTCGCAAATTTCATATAATGGTTTCTTTACTGGTCTTATCTTCTTGAGCAGCTTGCTTTTAAATTCACCTAACGTATTTGACTCACGAATATCTTTTGCTAACGCATTCCATTCAAGGAGGACATTTTGGAAATATGTGTTTGAAAAACGATTGGTTCGGCAGACAGCTGCATCATATTCATTTACATTTCTTAGAGAATATGAAATTTCTCGAGTAGCAGGAATTTCATCAAACAGGTACTCCGGTTGACGATTTTTACGCAACTTATAGAAATCCCTACACTGGGGGTACTGGGGGTGGTGGGGGCGCTGGGGACATGAGAGCTTCCTAGAAAATAGCTTAGTCGACAAATCGATGAGAATTGTTACGTAAGTCGGCAACATCTTTGACTACTTCAAATACGCTTTTGCGATTCAGACTTCAGTCGGCACACCCAAGTGGCCTCACTCTGTCCCTAATTTCTCTATGGATGGCCCGAATAACAGCCATAACTGTTAGAACTCTATATTGTCAAAGACTGAAAACGTTTCTCCTCATTATGTGTTATCTACCAACTACTTATTGCTTGCTTATATTGCTCACTTATATTGCTCAGAGAGGCTTGTAAATGCCCGAACAACCCTCAAGCTAGAACTTTGTTCCCTCTCCCAGTTAATTGGCTTTTGCGAAATTTTTGAACAAGGAAGCTATTAGCTCAAGAACAGTAAAAGCCTTAGATAGATACATGTATACATATATTGCTGTCTACTCAGAGAATTCGTTCTCCTCTAACATTTTGTAATTATCTTGATAATTTGTTAATAAATAAAATGAAAAGGGGATAAATGAAATGAAAACTCCTCCATATTGATATTCAAAAGAAAAAATCAATACAAAAAATCCAGAAATACAGAATATCCAGGTATACTCACGAGGTTTGATACCATGTATATTAGAAAACGGACTTACTGCAGTTCATGACAGCATCGAAAACTCTAAACAGCTCCGCTAAGCAAATTCTGCATATAATAGAAACCATATAAATCTCTAGCTTTTACATAAACAAATGGATCTGAGTCTTTGTATTAGAAAGAGAATTTCTGGTAGAAATGTGACCAATCATAGGCGTTCTTTGAACTTCTAATGTATCTAGCCTCCTCAGGTGACCATTTCACTTGCAGGTCCTGGGCATGCCATCGCAAGTTATTATTTTGGCCCACTTAACAGATAGACGGGCACAAATTACTCTGTATTTTATCACCGTGAGCCCCCGCAATGCCCAGGTAGTGATAAGTGTATTGTCCTACGAGCGAGACCTAACATAGGCTAGATTGAAGCTGATTAACTTGCGGCTGAGGTTAGGATGAGCTGAAGCTAAACAAAATCTGGCCCCAAAGATCTCCCTGACGTCAACAATGGTAATGGCACATCATATGCTTTCACTTAGATCTAAGCAAAGAACTTGCCCGTACGCAAGTCCAGAGCACTTACTACTAATCTACAATCATCTTGCGTGCATGCTGCCAAAATAATGCACAACAACCTATTCCAATAAGCGTAAGGCTAAAAATCAATATTCTTTATATTAACTCTCATGTTATCACAGAAATGTCTTGCAAAAATATCAAGACAACTGGGGAATTTGCTAACATACTAACTACTAGGGAAAAGTCCCCATTAGGTTCAATACTTTCCCCCAGCAAGGACAGGTAAATGCAAGCATTTCCACAGCTGTATGGGCACACAAAACAACTTTTCCAAGGAAAGAGTGGGAGTGTTTAGGGTTGTTCTAACATCATATAAAAAGAAACTGTGATCCTATCAATGTGAAGGTCGAACGAGTGTTATTTACTTTCTATCATTTTGTCTATAGGGCGTGATTAAAAGTCTTTTTTATCTTTGTGGTCCTTTTGAAACATTTCCCCACTTGTGAAAGTTCATCAACAATGCTACGAATATATCATATGATTTAAGTGACATACAACGACCAAAACAGGCTTTTCCATAAGAAACAAAACCTTCTGCCATCTGCCTAAATGTTTCTTTTTTATTTCATTAAATCTAACCTCTCACATTTCAATGCTTCTTAAAATTTTTCGACTTTCCAACAAGAGAAACATCTGAAATGTGGCTAGTGTATGGTGGCCCAGCATTATCATGTGTTTTCAAAATAAATTTTGGATTGCATTTTTCACTTTCCACAGTGAATTCAACATTTCCTTGCATTTCACAATTCGAGTTCATGTTACGATTTCAATTTGAAATGCACTTTTAGTTTCAGTTTCATTTCTATGTTCATTTTAAAATCAATTTTCGTTATCACATTCAGGTGGAAATTGATTTATAATTTCTTTTTTATTTTGTTATTTCATTTATAGTTTTCATTTTACATTTCAAGTTCTTCATTGCATTTATCGAACGGCCCAGCGTTATCAACCTCGTAGTCGTATAGCGCGTCGCCTCGCATTTATGTAAAGCCTCCCGCCAAATTCCAGATGCCTAATTGCATGCACAAAGCTTTAGATTAGAGAAGGCCTACTGTTATTGAAAACCCAAATTGGGATATCATCTAGTTAGCTATATGGCTTGTGAGACAGACTGGGCAGTAGACATGGAACTCAAATGTGACCTGCAGAAATATGTGGATCAAAATCTTAAGAGGTCAGAGATTTTAGATTTTGTAAAAAGAGACCATGCAAACTACTGTTGGAGCTTGCCTACCCTCGACAGACGTCTTCGATATTTTAACATTTATTACATTGATCGCATGACATCGCTGCAACAAGTTTCTGCAGCCGTTCAAAGGGAACTTGAAGGACCTGGAAAGCTACTTGGTTACCGTGCAATGCACCATAAGCTCCGAACTCACCATGGCATTAGGGTTCCAAGGCATTTAGTTCATAGCATGATGGCTGACTTAGATCCAGATGGGCTTGATGCCAGAAATTTGCAGAAAAGACCTAAACGCAAGAAGAAGCCATTTGAATCGGATGGCCCACTTTCACTTGTGTCCTTGGATGGACATGACAAGCTCTGTGGATATCAGAACTGGACTTTTCCTCTTGCTGTGTATGGTTGCTTAGACACCTTTTCTAGGAAGATCTTATTTCTTTTTGTGAGTCATTCTAATTCGGACCCACTTATCATTGGCAACAAATATCTTGCATATCTAACAGAAACACAAATTCTACCCAAAACTTTGCGCCTAGACAGGGGCACTGAAACAGGTAAAATGGCATCAATCCATGTTTTTCTAAGAGATAAAATTGGTGACCTGGAAGATGCAATGAACTCAATTGTGTTTGGTCCTTCAACTACCAACAAAATAGAACGATGGTGGCGTGACCTCCATGAAAGACTTGAGAAGTACTTTAAGCACCAACTGTCAGAACTTTTAAGTAATAGACAATATGACCCACACAACATGTCTGACAGAAAGCTGTTGTATTATGTTTATAAACCAATAATTGAACGTGAATGCTCTATTTTTGTGGGGTACTGGAATAGCCACCGAATTAGAGAGCAGAAAGGCTTGCTGCTGCCAACTGGAGTTCCACACCATATGTTTTCATTTCCAGAAAGCTATGGTACTACCAACAAAGGTCTGCATATAACTACAGCCAATCTGAAGGAGGTTGCAGAGGTTTCAGGGGTATTAGAAGCTCCAATCAATTGGCTTGATGATGCATTTGTAAGGCATTGTAGGCAACACATTCCAAGTCCAGAAGTTATAGATTCAAAACTTGCAAAAGATGCGTATTGCTTCCTCAAACAAAGAATTCAGCCACAACAAACTTAGAAAAAAGACAAACAAAGAGCATACATTCAAAAAGTTATATTTTTACTGTATGTACCAAAAATAGCTTGAAGAGTGAAAGAATGGTCTATTCTTAAACATAGCAGAGAGTCTTTTCTTAAACATAAAAACAAAAATACTTATTATTGTTTTTATGTTTAAGAAAAGACTCTCTGCTATGTTCAAGAATAGACCATTCTTTCACTATTTATTTTGTTGGCATGGAACAAGTTCTGTTGATAACAAACATAACAAACATAGAGGTGTATTAAACTTTGCTGTATATGCAAGTTATCTTAGATATCATCATTTCTCAAATTCATCATGTCACAGAAATCATTGCATATGTGTTCCTGCAGGAACTTTGAAATGCCAACATATGAGGTGTTACCAGCACAGAAATAAGTCTCTGTTTCAGTTTCCCCATCTTGTAACTGTTTGGTAGCTATTTCTGGGTCATATAGCACATAGTCAGACCCTTGTAAATCAAGCAACATCAACTTCTCATTTGAATGGACATAACTGAAATGAGCCAGACATTCAGCTTTTTCGAAAATCTCATTCTTCAACGGGTCACCTGACAAACAGCATTGACCATCATTGTTGATATATTTGCAAAATTCTCCTGGGACAAATTGCTCAACAGTTACTGGGACATCTTTGTAGGTAGAATAGTAGACTTTGTTATAGGAAAATTGCTTTCCAAATTTAGCAGGTGCTCTATTATTAAATTGCAAGACAATGTTACTTGCTACTTGGTGAAGCTGAACCTGTTTACGTGTATGATCCTCAATTGGCATATTCAGTGTTTCCTTGATTGTAATGGCTGCATCATTTTTGTACTGTTTTACTACCCAGTCTTTTGTGCCAAGCTCATTTGTTTTTGAATATGCCATGTGTGCATTTCTGAATCCCCCACTAGCAAACTTCTTTTCCTCAATAACAAAGTCAACTGCTGCTTTGCTCACCCAAGACTGTCCATTTAGATCAAAAGTTTCCAAATGGAGTCTTGTGACTGCTTGTATACTTGGTTTGACAAGTTTGCCTGCCTTTAGTAGGTCAGCCACACAGATAGATTTTGGAAATGAACTTGTTGGAACTGCTGCCATGTTTAAAGACTGAGACATTTTGACACTGCCTGCAGACTTGGTGTCTGGTTTCTTTATATGAAAGCCCATCTGACGCTGAGCACAGAATATCTGTTGTGCCACTTCTTCTGAAACTCGTTGGCGGTCTGATATTTCATTTGGAGGCAAAAATCTTATATAATAAGTCTTTTTACCTTTAATCTGTTCCATTTTGTAGCAAGAGGGGCCTTGATTTGACAACAAAATATCACATGAACCAGTAGGAGCATTGTAGAAAATTTCACAAGCCTCTTTGATATTTTCTATCGAAAGCTCGTCATAATCTTTGAAAGGCACAAAATCCTTAGTGTCCATGGGCTCGAATTTTTTTCCTTTTCCAATAGGAAGGCTTGACATGCGTTGTACCAAGAGGTCTTCTGGAACCTTTGCACGTTTCGCATTTGCCGACCCTGTTCTCTTCATACCCACTCGCTTTTCGAATTCTTCCCAAGACTCTTTGTTTTTATCTGAGTATCTTCCGCGTTTCATTATTCTAATGCTGTATCTTTGAGAAAGTCTATCTATTCTAATTGTTCTATAGTAGAAGTCTTTCAATCACCTACAGACCGAAAATAATCGTGCGCTCAATTAGGCATCTGGAATTTGGCGGGAGGCTTTACATAAATGCGAGGCGACGCGCTATACGACTACGAGGTTGATAACGCTGGGCCGTTCGATAAATGCAATGAAGAACTTGAAATGTAAAATGAAAACTATAAATGAAATAACAAAATAAAAAAGAAATTATAAATCAATTTCCACCTGAATGTGATAACGAAAATTGATTTTAAAATGAACATAGAAATGAAACTGAAACTAAAAGTGCATTTCAAATTGAAATCGTAACATGAACTCGAATTGTGAAATGCAAGGAAATGTTGAATTCACTGTGGAAAGTGAAAAATGCAATCCAAAATTTATTTTGAAAACACATGATAATGCTGGGCCACCATACTAGTGAGTGGAGAAATAGAATGGCCAGGTTCTATCAATGATTTATGTACTTCAGTTTCGGACCGGGCCTGGCATTCGAAACTGAATCGGGAATTCAAAGGTACGATCGACGTCACGAACTTAGCTTTCAATGGCATAATATTTAAAAGTTGAATTTTCCCAAAGAACGAGTTCTTCGCTTATACTTGTCAAGTTCAGCTTGCTTGTGTTTCTTACGTCTCTCTTAACTTCTGCCCGAGATGAGCCTCATATTTGCTACAACAATGTTTCTGAAATCAACCTGTATGTTAGTTAAAAAAGTTCTTGCTAAACGTCACAACACACGATGACTCAATTCTCGGTTATTGACGCAAATGCGGTTATGTCAGATACTTATTAGCTTAATAGATAAAAAAGGATAATAACAATAAGCTGCTCAATAATAACTGGCACATTATCGACGTGCAAATGGTGTAAACCAGCCACAGTGGAATCGAAGTAAACCATCCGCCATAAGTGTCTATCGGGTAAATTTTCCGTACGGCATTAGGCTTTCCAAGTAGGCAATCTACGGCCAAGGACACAGACTCATTTAAAACAGCTAGACATGAGCCATTTCACTTAAAGCTATTGCGACGTCATGGCAAAACACTTCTTGTTGTAAACATTTACTAAGACAATGAAGCAACGATAAAGCCGCAAAGTAATCATAGGACAGGAGCTGCTTTCTTCACGAAATAGGTGCAGGAGTTATTATTCCTAAACGCCGGCAACCACGCACGCTAATACGATAAGATATGGAAGATCTGAGGCTTTGCGTACGCCAGCATACAGAAAAGCCGGCAGTCCTATCCACCATATTAAAAATGGTGGAAGCATGATATGACGGGTCAAAAGGGGTTAAGTTAACATAATTTCTAATATCCGAATCGATATCCAAATGCCTTTCAAAAACTATGCAGTCGTGCAAAAAGGCAATACTGCAGAGAAACAACGAGACGCATACAAACCAATGTAGGAGTTAGAATTCGTTGCCAGATTCATCGATCACTGTTGGATGTGCTTCGGTGTACAAAACAACCTCACTGTCCTCAACTTCATCAACCTCAGCTTAGCTCATAGAGCTACTTAAAATATTACTTCAAAACGATTGGAAATGATTCTGTTAGCACTCATGGGAGAATTAGGAGATTGAATGGACGCACATTGTGAGGTCATTAACCCTCAGTTACCACATGTATAACTGTAAAACAAACTTCTCCCTCTTATAAACAGTGTATTGAACTGGCTCCATGAACACAAAACTTATTTAAACAAACAATGAGCTATTGTCTAAACGTCAAGCCAAAATGTAAGCGTTGCAAATGAACCATAAGATACGAAAGCACACCCCATTCGTTCATCTTCAGGAACAAAAAACAGCGATGCAACATGAACGCCCACAAGGGGGAATCTCACTCCATTGCTTGTGGCTCTATCCAGTAAACACAACCAATAACTCTCTATTCTCATCAAGAAGCCCAAATATCATATTCTAACCTGCTTTTACTGGTTGATCGTTATCAATCTCAATAAATAAATCTTACAGAAGAGGCGACATCGCATGTCCTTGATGGTGGCATTCAGTCGAATCCTATACATATTTGCTAGCATATACAAAAGACATCCTTGTTTCTCTATCGTTGACAGCTGGCACTTTGGTATTCCGAGTAAACAGCTTTCAGTTTCACTGCCTTTTTGACAACAAATTCAAAAGTATGAATGCTTTTACACAAGTCGGGCAGAAATGAAAGTGAAAGCACGTGTCCCGATGGTTGTAGGCCTTTCGGAGCTGTAACTGATTCTCAAACTAACATAACATCTCTACCATACACTCTTCAAAATGCAGAAATTATAAAACCACTAACAAGTTCGCTGCTTGGACTGATGCTAATTTACATCCATTTGTTTAAAACAAGGCTAAATAGCATCGTTGAATCGGACAACGTCGCCAGTTGTTACACAGAGCTTCCTTACTTATGCTTAGATCAATTCCTATAGCATTACAGTTCAAAACAGCGAAAGCCAGCCAGTTTGCATTCAGCAAAACTTCACATGAGATAACTAGCAACATGCAGGACAGCGAAAAAGATGCCAGAAATAATCTATTATACCGTGAAGTTCTTTAATCGTGCTTTTTGTGCTGAAGTTTCACAACTGCAATTGTTTGCTGTTCAGTATATCAGTACATACGACATAAGGTCAAGCAGACGTTTGCCAACGACGATGCTATTTTCCACTACCGTAAATCCCTGAATTGTCCATCCCTCGAAAAGGCCCCCTCCTAGAATAAGCTCCATGCTAGAACTTCCAATTGTTAATAAGACCCCTTCAATAAGCCCCCACCCCCAGGTGATGATAAAGACCTTGATAAGGGCTAATGCTTAAATTTGCATTGTTCTTCTACTATTTTGGAGGAAAGGAGTTTTGACAATGAACTTGTATGAAGCATGTGCCTGAATGAAATGGATTTTTGCTCAACTGGGAGGCTGCACCCCCATGTCCTTGTCTTCTACGCCTATGAGTGTGAATGACTATAAATAGGCCACATGAATGGTACCATTATTCTTTGCTACCTTCCGAGCATTGTTGATATGCGTTATATAGCTTCTTTCCCAAAGACATTTCTACCGGTAACAAAATGCGCTCCTATGTCAATACCATGATCGCCTGGTATTAAATTATGACACATTTGATATACAATGCTAGCGAAAAAGCAGACTGAAACACTTTTTATATCTTTCAATATCAGAACCTGTCATGAAAATAAGCATGGGTATCCTCGTGTTTAGATAAGAGTGAAGTTTCCTTATCTATCATCTGTCTATATGAGAACCTGTCATGAACAATAAGCATGGGTGTCTTTGCATGGAGACAAGAATGGCAGAACATCGGGGCACAGACTTCTGTGATCGGACAAACTGAGAATATTTGCGGCGCTCGGTGCATATGAACATATTAGACCTCATATGACGTCATTGTGGAATTTGAAAGCTATTGCAGTAACCGAAGAATCATTTCATAACTGTTGGAGATACTTTTCAGGCTCGGGGGTCCGGGGAGGTCTGCCTCCTGCTCCCTTCTCGACGGCATTGTAGAGTAAGGTTGACCATTTTGTCATTCAATATACCTAAGGGTGTACACATTGGCTACCACCCTACATTGCAGTGAAGTGTGTGTGCCATAAACTTCTAAAATTCACAGCGAAACATTTGAAAATTCCAATTTCCACGCAAGCACGTCATCCCTCTGATATAATTATTATATATTATAATTACTATGAATTTTTGCTATCATTCTATGTATTCCAGTGATATGTTCGAGTAGTATCTGTCTCTCGATGTAACAGTATAAAGTTACGTAAGCTCAAACATTCCTGCCAAGGTAGTACTGAAAACATGAAGAGCCAACAAGTTTCAATACCGGGCAAACAAACTTTCTATATAAAAAGTGTGTCCAGTAAGTAAAATATGCTTGTTTGCAAAGGTGCGGTGCCAGTAAATCAAAGCCTTGAATAAATTAAATTCATGAAGCGTCGCTAAAACTCGAATTTTGACGCTCATGTACTTCACTAAAATTAACAAAAGACGCAATCTGCTAGGTTTACTATGTTAATTTTCTAAAATTCCCCGACTTTTCCGCATTTTTCCCAGCAGTTTTTGATGGACCAGGGAAAGGATTAGGTCTAGGATCTGCAAAAAAATCCTCGGACCAATGAGAAGTCATTAAAACATAAAAAGAGAAGTCTTTTGCTTTTTCAGACTTTCCTTGGCTTTTGCAGGCTTTCCTTGACTTTTCCTGGTTGCTAGACTCCTCAGAACCCTGCTTCTAAAAGCGGCCTAATATTCCTTGAAATGGTCTATTCAGATTCTGGCAATACATTCGAGCGAAATAAATTCGTGTTTTAATTTCAATCCCTGAGATTTGTTGAAGAAGGAAACTTTGACGTAACATGCTGATGCGTATGAATCTGATATGTACGAAAAGACAAAACAAGCACACAGTCGTAACTTTTCACTAGTACCATATTTTGCTCTTTATATCTGGGGGGATGCAAAGCACGGATGAAAATCTACCGACAAGAACCCTAGTACTTCATATCTTGAGACTTCAAAGCTGTGAGCCACGAGCAAATTTACACTAGTGGACATTTAACACAGGGCGAGTATGCAATGCTAGGACATGCCCTTCCCATAATTGACACTCAATCGAGTACGCTATACTTATGCAAATATGCCACGTAGCTGCAAACAAACGATGCCGAATGCGCATTTACCACCACATCAAAGGCGGGAGGATTCAGCATGCCAACAAAATCCCCCACAACTACGCTACTGCTTACCATGTCTACGAACTTCTTCTATGTAATTTTATTGATGTGAACATGCCCCTAAAAAAACTCGCGGTGAGAATGAAAGTAAGTAAAAATCCACTGAAAATTAACTAGCTGTACCTGGATAAGCTCCGACATCAATGAGTCCATGTCGTCCAGCATTTGCTCCCATCTCGTGGCAGCATGGCTCCATTCCTCCACAGCGCGATCTCTCTCACTCTTTAGCATATCTCTTTCGTCTTTCAATGAGTTGAATCTCTCAAGTGAAAACACTTTCCTCGACAATGTTCCAGTTTCTTTGCATTTTGAGCACAACAGACCATCGCTAGCAAATATTGGGTTGCTTTTACTGTCTGCAATGCTATTTAATGACTTAGCCCTGAAGAATTCCCGAAACCTCCAACTCTTTCTTCTCGATGGCTTTCTATGCAGGTCACTTTTTCCATCATCTGCTGATCCCCTCTTTGTACTCAATGACAATTTTGGTGTGGGAATAGGCCCATTGTTCTTATCCGAGGTTGCTTCAATATTGCGTATGTTGTCATTACTCGCTCTTTTTTGCTCATCACTACTCCCATCAAATGAGCCCAATCGCTTTTCTCTTCTTAAGAGCCTTTGAAAGCTAGTTGTTAATGACCTCGATCGCTTGTGCTTAGTTAATGCTTTCGGTACGGTGGAATCCGGTATGGTCGCATTACTAGAACTTGCGTTGCGCTCCAGATCACCCTGTCCATATTTCTTGCCTTTCATTGATCCCCCAGTGGAATTCTGTCTTGTCTGAACGAACCTCAATTCACTAACACCTCTCCCCTGAGTGGAAGAACACGGCAAATTTTCAGCTCCATTCTCACTTATACATCTGGATACTTTCAACTGAGGTTTTTCGTCTCTTACCGGGCAATTCTCTACAAGGAATGACTGTACCTTTATCGGTAATGTCATGGACTTTATAACTGGGGGTGGGTGTTCCTCTGCGGCAGTTTCTCTGGGACTCAACTTCGGTTCGGAAAATTTTTGATAGTGTCGCAGGTATGGACTGGAGCGTACTTTTTCTACAAATAAATTAAAACTGATCAAATATAGAATATAAGGAAGTTCTTATAAAAGTTCCTATGAACTGCAATTACCAATTACTCTCAAAAGGTGTGACAATTACGTAATTTGATTGATTTAATTCTTAGATCATGAACATTATTAGAAACGATGTAATGATCGATGTTGCAATGTTGTTGTTATGTTACTAAGGAAATTAATCCCCTAGGAATAGCAACTACGTAATCTTTACCCTATTTTATACATGATGTAATACTTAATTATAGTAGGTAGAAACACATAAATACAGTGTTCAAACTCAGTAGTAGTTAGGTTGGTCGGTAGGTTGGTTGGGATAGAGGTTTCGACCTTACTGAGATGAATTATCATTACGCGTTATAAAATTACAACGCGAGTCTTTTTGGTGTCTCTGAGAACTCTGGTATACAACAGGGCCAAAGCAAGACGGGTATCAGAAGTTTCTCCACACTAAAAGTGGCGACCCTGCCAGGACTGAGATTGTGAGTACGAAGACACACATTTCAAATCAGGTTCCTGTTCATACAGAACAGATCAAAAGCAATCTACAGCACAACGTTGCGAATTGGAAAACAGTGAAAAGCCTTCAGCGCTACTACAGTCGTCGAGGGAGGTATTGTTCCCGAAATACAAGACCGACAGCAGTATTGACTCTGTTTGCACAAGGATTATAGCGTCACTAAATACACCCGACCAGTGGACAACGGATAAAGGGACTATTGGAACAATTGGCAGTAATTTTCGAACTACCGATGGCTACAGAACAGAAATTTGAGAAAGTGTTCGCTTTCGAAGAAATCAAACTTGAAGAAGCACAAGCGCTGCTCACATCAAAGGATGTTGAAGACCTGAAGATAGCGAACAACAAAATCAGCGAATCCATTGCAAGGTTAGAGTCATACAAGGACGAGGCAACAAACGACCTGATTGACAGCGATGTTTCCTTGGATGACGTGAAGAAGTGGAGTGAGACGCAGCGGAGGCGTATCAACAATTTCAGAACAGAACGGGAGAAATGCAAAGAACGAATGAACAAACTCAACAAGGAGGAACACGAACAGCGCATGAAAGCAGAAATAGAGGATCAGCGCCGACTAATTCAAGAGCAAACAAAGTTGAAGCTTGAACAACAACAAACGCTAGAGAAAATGGAAGAAGAGTGGTTACAGCGCAAAGCAGCACTCAAAAATGACACTTCAAAAACAGATAACTGCAAACAGACATCTGGAACAAGCCAAAAAGTCCAGCCCAGTGTCAAACTACAAAAATATACGATAACACCTTTTTCTGGGGATTACAAAGATTGGTTGCGGTTCTGGAACCAGTTTGCCGTTGAAGTGGATGGTTCAACAATATCAGAAATCAGCAAGTTCAATTATTTGTTGGAACTCGTAAAAGGCAAACCTAGAGATGACATATTGGGTCTGCCACACACAGTTGATGGCTATGAAGAAGCTAAACGAATACTGGTTCAGAATTACGGGAAAGACAGTAAAGTGCACAAAGCACTTATCAAAGATCTGGAAAATATACAGCCTGTTACAAACATTCACAAATTGGAGCAAGTACATGATTTTTACAACAAACTGTCACGAATAGTGAGAACATTAACAACGATGAAGAAGTTATCAACTGCGCAAAGTACCGTCTACACATTGATGGACAAACTGGGGTCAGTAAGAGAGGTTATTGTGCAGAAAGACGACAACTGGGAAGAATGGGGATTAGAGGAGCTAGTGGAGCATTTGCGACGATACATAGAAAGGAACCCTCTACGAACTGATGCAATATCACATGCAGTTAACAAGGAAGAAAAACCAGCTAGATATGGACGCAGAGATCGGGATAAACTACTATTCAACATAAAGCAAGGGAAATTGACATGCATCTACTGTGATTCAATCGACCATACAAGTACAAAATGTACAAGGGTGCTTGACGTAGCTAGTCGAAGAGAAGTTTTGAAACGAAAAAAGGCCTGTTTCAATTGCGCCACACCGGGACATCAAGTTTCCAGTTGCCGTGCTCGTGGCTGTCACAGATGCGGTCAGAAACATCACACAACAATCTGCACTATTCCACAGCAGTCATCTACAAGTGCAATGGGCAGCTTTCTGGAAAAAGGGATGAGCGGCACACACCATGCAGTCTGCGCCATACATCCAACATTGCACGCCTCTGTGAATGGAGAGAAAGTCCGAATCATGATAGACACAGGAGCAAGTAGCTCGTACATATGCAGTGACCTGATAACACTACTTGGTTTGAAGCCAGCTAGAAGAGAGAAAAGATGCATTGAACAGATGTATGGTTCTATTAGCAAAACAGTGGAAGTTTACAAAATTCAGTTGCAATCAATAGTGAATGAAGAGATGTTGGAAATTGAATGCATCAACGCTGAAAAAGATGTTTTGACATTCCTGCCCAAACCATGGATTGACCAGATCAAGAAAAACAACCCCCGACTGCGACGATTGGTGTTCTGTGAAGAAAGCATTCAGTCAAATCTTCTGCCTGTTCACATTATGCTTGGTGTAACAGATTTCCAGAGGATTAGGACAGGAGAACCACCAGTGATAGGTACCAACCCTGACAGAGATCCAGGTGCAGAATTTACAAAATTCGGCTGGACACTCTTTGGTGTGAATCCCTGTGGCACAGTAGGTGAGGATACAGCCAAACAGTTTTTTCTCAATAATGGACAAGAAGAGTTCCAGAAACTTTGCTCTTTAGACGTTCTTGGAGTTACAGATCCAATTGACAGTACACAATTTGTGCACTCTGATTTCAAGGCTCAAATATCACGTTATGACGAAGGTTACTATGAAGCTCGACTGCCTTGGAAGACCAGTCAAACTGTGCTACCTGACAACAAAGATCTATCTACTGGGCGACTACATAGCGTCACAAGACGTCTTGAGAAAATGGGTAAACTGAAGGAGTATGATGCTATCATGCAAGAACAGATCAATGACGGGATATTGGAAGCAGTACAGCAACATCCTACAAATGAAGCAGTTCATTATGTACCACACCAACCAGTGATAAGAGAAGGAGCAGAGTCAACAAAACTGCGGATTGTGTTTGATTGTTCAGCCAAATCGAATCCTGCAGCACCTTCATTGAACGACTGTCTACAAACTGGGCCAGCCCTACAACCATTGCTATTTGATATTCTGCTTCGCAACAGATTTCGAAGGTATTGTGTAACAGGTGACATGAAGAAGGCTTTCCTTCAGATACGAATACATGAGGCTGACAGAGATGTTCAGAGGATCCTGTGGTACAACAATCTCACAGATCGTCAAATTGAAGAGTACAGATTCACAAGGGTGATCTTTGGTGCATCCCCAAGTCCGTATATCCTTGGTGCAACACTGCAAAAGCATTTAGAGAATATTGAGACACACCCTGAGACAGTGCAAGCCTTGTTAGAAGACACATATGTGGACGACATTCAAGGGGGAGGCGATTCAAAAGAAGATGTGCTGAAATTCAAAACAGAGGCATCGCAAATTTTAGGTTCTGCTGGGTTTGAGCTACACAAATGGCATAGCAACGTACCAGATGCTGACTCACATTGTGACAACGAAGTTGGTGAAACATATGCAAAATCAATTATTGAAGGAGGAAACAATTCAACAGCAAAAATACTGGGATTGGCATGGAACAAGACTAGTGATGAATTTCAGGTCAGTTTTGATAGCTGTCTACATTTTACCAATCCTATTACAAAGCGAAAAATGATTTCTGCAATTAACAGCGTGTATGATGTGCTTGGTTGGGCTGCACCAGTGATAATTACTGCAAAGATAATTTTTGGAGAAGTCTGTCTTCAGAAAAAACAATGGGATGAGAAGCTACCCAGTGAAATCGAGAAGAAATGGCTGTCATGGATTAACTGTTTGAAGAAGATGAATGAAATTTCCATTCCTCGAAGTGTTACTACGACAAGAGACAGTACATTCAATCTACATGGCTTCTCAGATGCTAGCAACCTTGCTGTATGTGCATCTATCTATGTGGTGGAATATAGTGAGGAACAGCCAGTGAACCAATCACTACTTGTAGCAAAGTCAAGAGTAGCTCCAAAGAATTCCACGATTCCTCGTCTAGAACTTGTTGCTGCAGTTATGCTTGCCAAGCTGCTACACAACGTCATTCATGCTTTGCACTCCTACAACTTTCAATCTGTTCATTGTTGGACTGACAGTCACACGGTGCTTTACTGGTTGGTGAATCGAGGCACATGGTCAGCTTTTGTTAGAAACAGAGTCAAGACGATTGGTGAACTGGGAGATTTTCAATGGAAGTACGTTCCAACATCGGACAATCCAAGTGATATAGGCACCAGAGGAGCAGCTCCAAGCAAACTCGGATCTTTCTGGTTCAAGGGACCACAGTGGCTAAATGACAGTGAAGCATGGCCAGAGCAGCCAGACATTATGCCAAGTGAAGAGACTACAAAGGAAATGATCAAACAAACCAAAGTTATGGCTTGCATAGAGAACAGCATAACAGATCATATGCTCAAGAAGTACACACTGACGAAATTACTAAGAGTAACGGCCTTTCTACGACGTTTCTGTGCAAATGCAAAAGGTGCAGGTCACAAGGGACCATTAACAACTGCTGAAATACAAAATGCAGAAAAGCTCTGGGTGCAGAAAGTGCAGGCTGACCTTGAAGAAGACATCTCATTGCCACTTCAACTTGACAACACTAGGATATGGAGAGTCGACACAAGAATACAGGGTTACAAGCCAATATATGTACCAAGAGGAACTGGCCTCGACATTCTTCTTGTTCGGCATTCCCATGAGCAAATCGGGCATGGGGGAGTCTCATCAACAATGGGAAAGGTACGTGAAAGGTATTGGATCCCGAAACTAAGAACGATTGTGAAGTCAGTAGTACACAAGTGCTACACATGCAAGAAATACCGGGCAAAACGATTAGCAGCCCCACCCACTGCAGCTTTACCAGAGTTTCGAACAACATTGACAGAACCATTTGCTGTCACGGGGGTAGACTTTGCCGGGCCACTTCTTTATCGTAGCGAACAAAAAACTACAGAGAAAGCTTACATCATCCTGTACACATGCGCGTCAACAAGAGCAGTACATTTGAAGTTAGTCAAAGGGATGGGAGTGGCAGATTTCCAAAGAAGCTTCAAAGAATTCACCGCAAGAAGAGGACTTCCAGACAAGATTATCAGTGACAACGCCAAAACATTCAAGGCAGCTAAGGACTGGTTGATGAAACTTAGAATGGATGAAGACCTTAACAACTATCTTGCTATGCATCAGATCAGATGGCAGTTCAACTTTTCCCGAGCACCTTGGTGGGGCGGTTTCTTCGAGCGATTGGTTGCAATTATGAAATCGTGTCTGTCAAAGATGATTGGTAATGCAATGCTAATGTTTGATGAACTAGAAGAAGTCCTGGTTGACACAGAATGTATCATGAACAATCGTCCATTATGCTATTTGGGTGACGACCATGATTTCCCAGTGATTACACCCAACCTGCTAATGAGAGGACAACCTACTGCCGTACTGGATCAAGACGTTGATCTACTTGATGACAAATCTGCTGTAACAAAGCGCATGCGATACATTCAAACGTGTAAGGAGCATACCAGGAAACGCTGGTTACGCGAATACATATATGCATTGGAAGAACGTCAGAGGCAGAACAACACATCTGGAGGTCAAATACCTACAAAAGGGTCTGTCGTTCTCATTACAGACAACAGCAAGCTAAAGTCAGTATGGAAGCTAGGGCGAATCGAAGATGAGGTAATAGGCAAGGATGGAGTTGTCCGTGGTTACAAAATAAAGACAGGAAATGGGTACATTGTGGAGAGACCTTTGCAACTCATATGCGATCTTGAGATTCCAGGTACCTGTAACAAAAGTTCAATGGCTAGTGGGATGCAAAGAGACAACAGTTACATGGATTCCATTGGAACAGATTCCAACGACAGACGAAGAAACGGAGCTCCTAGATTATCAAAAATCAATGCAAGGAATCGAATACAAGGAATATATAAAGACGAACAAGAACATGAAGACGATGATTAACGCAAGGACATGTAATATATCAAAGCTGCAACACACTTTGATAGGGGGAGAGTGTGACAATTACGTAATTTGATTGATTTAATTCTTAGATCATGAACATTATTAGAAACGATGTAATGATCGATGTTGCAATGTTGTTGTTATGTTACTAAGGAAATTAATCCCCTAGGAATAGCAACTACGTAATCTTTACCCTATTTTATACATGATGTAATACTTAATTATAGTAGGTAGAAACACATAAATACAGTGTTCAAACTCAGTAGTAGTTAGGTTGGTCGGTAGGTTGGTTGGGATAGAGGTTTCGACCTTACTGAGATGAATTATCATTACACGTTATAAAATTACAACGCGAGTCTTTTTGGTGTCTCTGAGAACTCTGGTATACAACAGGGCCAAAGCAAGACGGGTATCAGAAGTTTCTCCACAAAGGTACAATGTGAAAACCTAGATAAATAAATTATTGAACGAATGAATGAATGAATGAATGAATGAATGAATGAATGAATGAATGAGTGAATGAATGAATGAATGGATGAACGAACGAATGAACGAAGGGTCCGTTCAAACAATTAGGATACGACTTGAGGGGGAGGGAAGACTACACAGATTGTGACAGCCTGTTACGGCTTTTCAGGGTGAAGGGGGCTGTTGGAGCATCGTGATGTCAGTTTCCAAAAAATTCTCATATTCTATTCTTGGTACTTCTTCCAAAATATTCTTATTCTCTTCTTATTTGTTTCTTAAAAATTAAATACAAAAGAGCCACAAGGGTGCATTTCTTGCAAAAGTTCCGCACATTTGTAATAGTGAGTTTGTTCTTAGGGGAAAATAAAAATAAGCATCAATTAATCCCTGTCAAAATTCGACGTCGTTCATCGCTCAAAATAGAGGGAGCTTGTTGAGACGAAGTTGCTCGATTAGGGGGAGGGAGGGGTAAAAGTGGTTCAAGTATTGACGACGTCATAAATGTATGGTCCCTTTGGTGATTGCAATAACATTCACTTAATAATGACGTCATTAGGTGCTCTGTTTCTTTCTTTTGCCCCAGGCCCCACAAAACCTCTCGGCTGGCCAGCAGCGTCTTGCGTAAGAACCTCATGGCCAGCAGCGTCTTGCGTAAGAACCTCATCTTAGTGCAGAGATTAGCATATGACTTCCAGGTACATGACTCGCGTTAACTTAAGAGAAGTTTAATCTCATCAGCTTGGCTAATTGTCTTCTCACAACTGATTGGCTACCAGAATGTTTACGAAATCCCACAATTCAGAATCACGAAGCTGTGGGGTCTCCTCCGCATACAAACAGAACACATACAAGTCGAAGTCCATCAACACAGAAACACAACAAGTTAGGCCGTTGAAGTATACAAACAGTATACTGGCGGAAATATTTCGAACCATAGGCGTACAAAAGGTACAGATTCTACAACAGCCACAATCCAATTCCTCAAGCTTCTTTAGTGATGGTAGCCATTTTGCAAAGCTAATCAGGCAGTACTTGTAGCCATCTATCGGTGCTCGTAGCGCATCTATCTGATTGGATGATCGGCCAAAAACAGCTTTTATTTCAGTCGCATATCTCCGCTCACAGCAGAGTTTTTTAAAGCAAAAGATAGCGCTGCAAATTTTTCTCGTGGCAACTATATTGAGAAATAGCGCTTGATTCATATAGGCATAAACAACTTGCACCTGAGGAGCAATGATTGAAAGTCTGCATGTTTTGTTGCCACACTTGTTGGAAATGACAATGTACAGACAACACTTTACTTTAACCAGAATCCCTCTTTTGAATAGATATACAATGTAATCTCCTCAAATCTCTCGCTAGAACCGCACATAGGATTTTTAGAACTGCACATTGTGTATAGAACTGCACATTAAAAGCCCTGGCTCGCAGTGCAACAGTTCTTTGTTGCAGAAAACAAAGTTTATACCAAATATGTTTTATTTGGAAAATCTGTTGCATCGACGAAAACCCCATGTTTTTGCTACCGCAAAAGGCCGATCTAATCACTTGCAACAAATTATTGCTGTCCTGCGACAAGCATCGCACGTGCGCGGCCTCAGCAGTCGGGTAAACACAATCGGGCTTTGACAAACAATTCTGGAACGTGAATGTCTTTATCACAAGGAAACTAGCTCTACAAGGCCTAGCTCTTACAGTTCCTTCTTTCGACCTCTTTTGCACACATTATAGAACTAGAAGTTCTGTAATAATAGCATAGTTAAAAAAAAACAGCTAATGCTGGATACGGGCCTTAAAACTATTGCGTGTCAAGACAGGGTACAACAATTAAATACCATATGCTAGCAGGCATAGCAAGCTTCAACGCAAAACCTTCTACAAAACACTGCTAGGTGCGATTTTAGCCTCTCTATGTTCTTTTTTTATTGAACGGTGACTTTCTCTACAACTTTACAAGTGGCATATCGCTCCTAACTGTATTATCCTCAGACCCGCCACTCTGTCTGCTTCCTACATACACTGCATCGGATTTAAGTGCTGGATGAGTGAGTCACGAACAGTTGAAGACACTGACTGTATATACAAGTACTACTCAGTCGAGCTGCTCGAGAAATAAATCTGTCCGCCTAGCAGAGCTAGCTAGTTCCGGTACTAAAGAACCATGCGAAATCCAACAACAAAACGACACAAATAATCTATACAAACTATCCCATGCAAACCCAAGGGCAACAAAGACGGAATTGATGACAGTAATTACCTCGTATTTTTGACTCATACAACGTGGCCAGTTGAGATACAGTTCTTCCGTTGTAGGTGGCATCTTGATCGTTCTTTTGGTCCATTCTCTTTAAGTGTTTATTGCAAATGAGACCCAAGAACCAGCAGTAACTGACGTTGTACAGCACTTCACACCAGAGATTGCAAGATAAAATGAAGAGCAGTTTAGCGGTACGAGAAATAATCCCCGACGATAAGGTCTTTGACAGGAAAACTGTTGATATGAAAAATTGCGCACTGGTTGGCTGATATTGATCTATTGATGATAGGACCCCTGCTTCACTGTTGACGTTCTGCTTACATAGTTGACAATATCGTATTGAAATTGAGAGAAAAACATCCTAGTCACAGGTCCGGCGAGTGCGTTCCTGGTTTTCATATTGAAAGCATAAAATGGACAGCATTATTGTTGTATCCAGGTTAATCGTATCTACTCCTTTGTCGTTTAATATGTATTTGAGTCATTTAGTCTGGACCTGGCTAGCCCTGATCATTCACCATTGTTTTTTTTCTTTCCACCATTGTTCATCTGCACCAAGGGCTTATGCAGGAAGCGGGTAGTAGAACCTATTGCCCCCCCCTTTGTCCTCAGCTCCTGAAACGAAGCAAGGAGTTGGCACAAGAGCATTGCCCACCCACCAAGATAAATTTACCCCTCCCCTAAAAAAATTGTTAGCCTGAAAGGTTTTGCCTAAAAACTTTGAAAATATGCACTTTGAAGCAAGACAACCAGAATATTGAACTTTCTCGCAAGCGTATAAATGAAATCATCTTTCTTTTTCTTTCCAAAAATGGAGTATTTTTATATTTAGAAAGGTAGGTTTCCTAGAATCAAAAGGGTGTGATCCCAAATATTTTCCCTGCTACGGGTGAGATGTGCTCTTTTGAGTAGAGTTATTCATTATTACTAGGACGAACCGAAAAGTCTAAAAGTCAAAACTGGTCAAAGCAAATTCAAACCTACTAAGTCTTTAAATAAAGTTAAACATAGTCATTACAGCCAATAAGATGAAAAGCGGTAGGCATTGCGAGTACGCATGCGTACTTAAAAAACTTTCCACCAAATGTGAGTCTGTGGAACAGTTTCTCTCACTTCTCAACAAAATGCTTCGACAATTTTCTACCATATAACGTTGGAAATTATTTTATTCTGCATTTCAATAAAACGTCAGTTGAATAACAATTCAGGTGAATAAGTTGAAATCAAGAAATGATTTACAAAATCCAAAATCCAAAATCTCAGCGTTGAAAGAGTGAAACGTGAACTGAACACAACTACGATTACTAGTGCCCAGGCCACTAAGAGCTATTAGGTCCCAGACCTCTTTATATGACAACTTTACAAAATTCTCCAAGGAAAGGGTCATTTTAGCATTTTGAAGAAAAGGGTATGGGTTTGGATCACCCCGTACCAAGCTAGTAGTTACACGCCTGAATACATACCAAACAGTAAAATGTAATTGTAAGATCAAATCAGAGAGATAATAGGATCAGATGCTTTAACAAGTATGAGATTACCCCCCGGTTGAGTAATGTATGGAAATATATATCACACTATTGATCATACCGAAAACCAGACCTATTCATGATATTCAGGCAGAATATCATGAAATACTGATAATAACGAGGAAATCTCCGAATATGAATCCCTGAAGTAGAGATTATAATCAACGATCCAAGCTGAGAGTGAAAGGAGAAAGAGAGATAACAAAACACGAACCTACTTTTATAAATTTCTAAACTATTTTCCAAAAAAAAACGCTGAACAACTGATTGCGCATGACAAGCTCACCAATCGAGGTACGGACATTGACAACTATTGTGTTAAAAATTAATAAATCTACGTTGGCTGGCATATTTATCTTGTATTTCATTGGTGAATTATTTATAACATAACAAAAAAGCAGTAAATTAGCATTTAGGGTAGAGAGCATAGTTCTTATGCCATCAATGATGCACCACAAATTTATTCAAGTAAACTTATTTAAATTTTATAACTGTAAATATGTCTATATAATATTCCATATATACTCTAATTATCTGTAGAAGAGAGGCCTCTTGAAAATCAGCTAAGGCTGAAGAGTCACATCTCAGTTCTATTATGAAATGAAACGAAATTAAATGAAATGAAACTTCGAGAACCAGTCAGAAGCAAAAAGCACAGCAACACAACGGAACACAATGGAACACAATGCAGCACAACGCAGCACAACGCAGCACAACGCAGCACAACGCAGCACAACGCAGCACAACGCAGCACAACGCAGCGAGCTAAATAGAGAAAAAGGGAGAATTCTCAAAGGACAACTTCAAGCAACGACCACTTAAAACTTTAAGTGCTATCAAAAATTAGTGGGGAGCGACCATCCTCTTCTCACCCTTCACATGAGTCCGGCAAAGCTACCAGGGCTAATTAGCGAGCAATACCATCCCATGAGGTCCTCAAATACAACATACTTTTTATGAGAATACTGTACCCAATGTTTCGCTGAGCTTCAATATTCTTAAATGCTTCTGATTTTGAGCCAAAGATTATTCTTAGATTATTCTTAATTTTCAGCGTTCTCGGGCTGTAATATTATCACCGTGTATACTGTTATAAAAACAAGTGCTTTAAGGACACTCCCATAAGAGTTGCTGAGTCGCAACATATAACGCAACGCTCACCATTGTTTTGTTCTCTAAAGCAATTCAAATGAACAAAAAATCTCTAAGTCTCGATGAAGCTTGAGCCTTGGATTATTCCTCAATTATTCTCAAATTTTGGAAATTTTGAGCCGTGATATATTTATAAATTATATTCTCACAAAAAAATTTGTGCATTGGGTAGATAGTTTTTCTTCCTATAATGCCATAAAGCTCAAAAGTATTAAGTTGGAAGCCTAGCATTAGTTTTGGGGGTCAGCATAAGAAACAAAATTATTTTGCATACAATATCATGTCAAGTCAATCAGAGCAGCCAATAAGTCCTTCTACAAAATGGCAGCCACAAGGTCATTACAAATAAGCTCTAGCCATAGAAACTGACTGCTTCAGTATTAACAGTGTAGCGGGCTGAAATTCCAGCCCTATGATGAAAACTCCCATGTAATCAGGGCCTAAGTACATAACTTACAAGCAGATATTGTGATTGCTAATAAATCAAGGCCTTTTACATGACACTTATTCAACGGCTGTACTTCTTTAAATTTGATGAAAAGAAGACAGCACCGGGTGAATGAGGCATATTTGTAACTATTCATTAGCTAGTTGATATAGAAAATTATCAAATTATTTACAATAGTCAGTGGAATATGCTCTATTTTCTATAGAATAATCTAAATTTACTCTCTTATTTGATTTCTCTAAGAACTTCATTCATTTCTCTCTCCAGCTGTTTCACCAATCGATGGTTCATGAAAATGAGCTAAAAAACAGAAAGAGGCCCGTACAAAATGATTGATACACACTGATTGCAGATAGTGTAAGTTGGGCAGAATCTGACCTCCACATAGCAGCAAACTGCAAAATGTATAATTCTTAACAATCTCTTAAACCACGACACGCAAGAAGCTTTCTGCAATTTGTAGAATACTGCATAACGAGCCTGAATGAGGAAGATGTAGCAAACAGAGGAAAAGTTCGGAAGATAATATCAAAGAAAGGACAAACCCGCCTCTATCCAGCACACTGAAGAAGGAAGATGGCTCCAGATGGAGGAACCTCCTATGAAGTCATCAGTGGTTGCCCCACAGACACCCTGGTAAGTAATTAAGTACAATAGGCCTTGCAAGATTGTAAAACTTTATAATGCTCAACATACAAAACGCTACTGAGCCTGTCCTAAACTAAATCGAGAACTGTCAAGCAGAAACTCTTGCAGCCCTATCCACGACCCGTAGTACGAAAACTGAAAAAGGTTTGCTTATGAATAAAATCTCCGCAAGCTTCATTGCTGTCGGCAAGAAGCAAAGATATCACCATTTTCTTGCAAACTTGTAAATTCGACGTACCTGTCCGTTGGGAAGAAAGAAATGAAGCACAGTGGCTATCTTATCCAAGTTTGACATCATCTGAAAAATTTGGAAAACAATTTAGTTGATAACAGAAACAAAACAAGAAATATCGAAAATAAGAAATTGACAAAATGGCTACTGGTAAATGCTAGTTTTCGACTGAGCGCCGTGGACCCTCATTCGATTTGTGGCCTCAGAGAGGAGCATTAGGCAGAGAGAAGCTCTCTATAGAGAATAGCTGTTACTACTATAAAATTCAGCTTGCAACTGTATTCAAGGAAAAGCTGTTGGAGTACAGAGAGAATAACAAGGAAATGGTGTTCCAGCAGAATGTACTCCATACGCATGATTGGGCAGTCAATGGAATGGGGTACTCATTGGAGAGGGGTACTCACTAGAGAGGAGCACTCATTGGAGAAGGGTACTCACTACAGAGCAGCACTCATTGGCGAGGGGTACCTATTAGAGATGGGTACTCACTAGAGAGGAGCACCCATTGGAGAGGGGTATTTATTAGAGAGAGGTACTTATTGGAGAGGGGCACTAATTGGAGAGGGGTACTCACTAGAAAGGAGCACTCATTGAAGAGGGGTATTTATTGGAGAGGGGGTACTCAACAGAGGGCAGCACTCATTGGAGAGGGGTACTTATTGGAGAGGGGTACTCACTAGACAGGAGCACTAATCGGAGAGGGGCACTCATTGGAGAGGGGTGTTTATTGGAGAGGGGTACTCACTAGAGAGGAGCACTAATTGGAGAGGGGCACTCATTGGAGAGGGGTACTTATTGGATTGGAGAGGGGTACTCACTAGAAAGGAGCACTCAGTGGAGAGGGGCACTTATTGGAGAGGGGTACTCATTGGAGAGGGGTACTCATTGGAGAGGGGTACTTATTGGAGAGGGGGTACTCAACAGAGGGCAGCACTCATTGGAGAGGGGTACTTATTGGAGAGGGGTACTCACTAGACAGGAGCACTAATCGGAGAGGGGCACTCATTGGAGAGGGGTGTTTATTGGAGAGGGGTACTCACTAGAGAGGAGCACTAATTGGAGAGGGGCACTCATTGGAGAGGGGTACTTATTGGATTGGAGAGGGGTACTCACTAGAAAGGAGCACTCAGTGGAGAGGGGCACTTATTGGAGAGGGGTACTCATTGGAGAGGGGTACTCATTGGAGAGGGGTACTTATTGGAGAGGGGGTACTCACCAGAGAGCAGCACTCATTGGAGAGGGGAACTTATTGGAGAGGGGTACTCACTAGAAAGGAGCACTCATTGGAGAGGGGTATTTATTGGAGAGGGGGTACTCAACAGAGAGCAGCAGAGAGGGGCACTTAATGGAGAGGGGTACTCACTAGAAAGGAGCACTCATTGGAGAAGGGTATTTATTGGAGAGGGGGTACTCACGAGAGAGCAGCACTCATTGGAAAGGGGTACTTATTGGAGAGGGGTACTCACTAGAGAGGAGCATTCATTGGAGAGGGGCACTCAATGGAGACGAAGTGCTCATTAGAGAGAATACGGTATTTGCTAAAAACGTTCTTAAAACAACTTCCTGCCAAAACGATGACACACGTACAAACTCGTGTAGCGATACAATTGTCATGCAAAGTTAATAATGAGATGAAGAACACCAATGCAACAATTCAATAGATCAATAAAACATCTGAATGAAGAGGTTGTGTCCATATCTCAATACTTTTCAGGTGGAGAGATGAAATGATTTGTGTTATGAAGGTCTGCCACTGGTCAGCAGTATTAGCTAACACCAGGCCCCGCGCAGTACCTAGATTTAAGTATTAGTTCACGCCTTGTAGTAGGAGTTAGATGAGCACTACGGAGATGAAATGACTGATGACTCGTAGATATGATCATAGTATAAGTTTATTGATTATATAATAGTCTTGTACATATTTGAAAGTGGATGTTTGTTGCCTTTCGACCTCATCAATTCACAACAATTTGTAATTTCCTTTCAGCAACAAGGAGAACATTTTCCTCACTTAGATAAAGCGTGGTTCAGCGTTTCAGTGAAAGAAGTTTTATAACCCAAAATCATTAAGCCAGCACAGCCAAACATGACATCTAAGGGGTCATCCCAAAGTCACCTGATCCCCTACTTATCTCACTTTGATTATTGATCAAGCTTTAAAATCACTGCATAAGCACTAAGTAAGCAGTTTATTAAATAACTGCTCAAATATCGCCACTACCTTAAACTACTGTACACGCACCCGGCGCCTATTTAATTTTTGGGCTATAAGACGGGCACTTATTCGGTAGTTGGTGTTAAACTGTGATGGACGCTTACTTCAGATTAGCAAATTGAGCAATGCAAAACACAAATAACTCGGCCTGACATTACTATTTTTTTGTGGGAAAAGACCACATTTTACTACATTACACTCGAAGCACGAATACAGGTCAATGTTTATCCTCACATCGATTCACATTCGTCCATCCATCCTTGTCAGCTTTCTCTCAAAAATTCTTTTAAAATGTATCCGTTGAATCTAGACCTGACAACCAAAATGAAAATAAAGGGCATGTTTGCCTATTTGTATGTACATTTTTATTATTACCAGAATGGCCACTTACTTAGGGTGGGCGCTTATTCGGTAGCGGGCGCTTATTTCAATTTTTTGGCGTTAGGATGGGTGCTTCTTCAGTAGTGGGCACATATTCAGTGGCATACGGTATTTGGAAAAGGTCATATTGATACTTACAGTCTCTTAGGGTGTCATGAGAGAAACAATACGATCAGAAGATGAGACTATTATGCAAAAACATAGAATATTCTAGCAGATAAAAAATGCAGCCAACTATGAGATTGAAAGAAATAAACCAAGTAACTATTGATGCATGATTAGACAGACACTGGAATCGCTTCTGATTCAATGTCAATAAATACACTAGTTATCTTTTGTCAAAACCCTGGGATTGATACAACTTACCTCACTACATTGGTCGAAAGACCTGAATATCTGGCCTATGTATTGGATGATAATGTTCAGGATGTTTTCAGCTAGTGCCTTGTTTTCATCTGGAGACAAAATCATGGTAAAACCACAACTGCAAGGAGAAAAACAATTGTACTATTGATATTCCAAAAAACTATAAAAAGTACAAAGCAACAAATCCCTCCATATGGGATTCTTGTGACAATGCAAATAAAAAAGGAGCCAGAAGAGCCAGGAGTGTTAAAAAAGCATAAATTAAAGCACAAAGAAATGCATGAATGATGCAACAAACAAAGAATGATGTAAGAAACAAAGAATTTGCACTTCTGACTTCGTAATATTAAAAGAAATTATTGAGGAACCTCAAGAGTTACCCATATACATTACGATACAAAACAAAGATGTTGGAAAAACAACTAGAAAATAATGAAGATAGACACAACTTTCTGAAACCATGTCTCCAATATAATTCTGGAAAGGAAACCTGCAAGAGCTACAAAAATTATTGCACTTGTACATTTCGCAGTACTTTCATATGCAACTGCTGAGTTTACACTTATCACAATTTGCCAAATAAAGCTGCTTTAAATCGAATCTAGTCGCTAACAGATTAATGTTTGCTGAATCACACAAACATCAATGACATCAAATCAGAAAATAACTGGCAGGGAAGTTATTATAAAACTAGAGAGCTGCATAAGTTATCTTATAAGATCTGCTTCAAGTTATTTTCTATTGGTTTTTTTATTGGTTCATGCCTGTTAATGATAATTGAAAACCTGACCTTTAGAGACATTGTCACCACAGATCCAAAATGGTCTCAGAGCCTCTGGGCAGGGGAAGCAATCAGATTCCTTCACATTCCTAATTTCCAAATGTTGCCAATAGGTAGCTCTCTTTTCATGCAAGGTGGGCAATGAGCAATGTGGAATAAAAGTATAGCCTGAGACATGTAAACCATCAATCATTGGCAGGGCAGATGAATGGTCTAAACACTCAGCAAATCATCCAGCAGAATATAATTTACATACTAAAGTTGATTTAAACAAAGACTATGAGAAAATAAAAATTACAACCTCCCACTGACTTGCCATATAGCATGCTTCTCTGATGGTAATGGCTTTCCAACTGGTAATCTGAGGGCATAAAAAGGACATAAGGTTACAAACATACATACAGGTCATTATACACTTGAAGTTTTGACAATTTTAGCTACTTGGGTCATTCTAAAAGGCACCAAACATATGAGCTTATGGAGTGGACAGGGACATGAGCACATAAAGCTATAAATAAATAAACAAATATATGAATGAATGAGTGAGTAAATAAAAAATAAGATGGGATAATGAATAAGCATGAATATGGGTGAATAAGGATGGCCATAGACAAATATGACAGATATGAATGAAAATGTCTACAACATACTTATACTAAAAACAAAAGAAATAATAGGACAAATATAGCTTACCTAAAAACTCCCGACTCTGCCATCTCCATGTGCCTATGGAGAATGGTTAAAAGTAGAAAAAAAATTACAAATGCTTAATTATTTTGAAAAGAATGATCTAACTAAGTGACATACCTAAAAAGATAAAAGAGAGACTACATATGAACTCTCTAATGAAACCAAGAGCTAGTAAGGATTCTGCCTTGAATAGAACAGATAACAATTCAGTCTGTCAAACCAATCTGCCAATTTACGGAAATGAAGGAGATAGATACCACATCATATGATGATGATGTGGTGATGTCAAAAAAACTCCCACCCCATTGCCAATGAAAGTAGATAAAATACATTATAAGAGACAAAATCATAGTTTTTAGTTTGTGGCCCATGTTTTCAAGTATCTTAAATCCATCTTCATTTGCCTAATGCAAATTGAATAAAAGTTTAATCATTAGCACATACAACTACCCAAAATGGCAGCAACTGCCCAAGTCTAAGCTGTACTGCAACATATATACCTTGAATACCATATCAAGTGCTATCAAAAGATTTATGCTACAGATCAATGCCTATAGTTATCAAATTGAAACAAAAATTGACCAAAATGAAGCTCATCGCCATACATGAAAGCAAAAATTCATTGTCTGGATGTACAAACTATCCAATCAAAATAAGGAAATAACTCCACATTATATAGCCCTTACACATCAGAGCTAAATGCATCCTGATTAGACTCAATGTTGCATGCTTTCTTGAATCTATATTCCGAGTTGACTCTTGCAATAATTTGCTGCAAATGTTCCTCCCTTAAGTTCCTTTGCTTGTCTGGTGGCAAGTTAAGGTACTGCAAAATAGAAAAACGCAGAGAACAATCAGTTTCTACACAAATATCCTGTTCTATGCCCTTTCTATAATAACCAAATAATTCTGGGTTCTTACTTTTCTGCAATCTTAGGCTCAAATGTTCTTAAAGTTTTTCTTATCTTTCAAACAGCGACATTTCTGCAAATATTTGAGAAACTACAAGCAGCATACAGGTTCTTAGACACTTAGCTGGGCTACTATTGAAACAGATTCAAATGCCAGTGTGTGTATCAACAACCACCTTAAAATTTATTTGCCAAAATAATGTGGGCAGTACAGAACTCACAAAAATCTGCCAACACGCACTTATATAGGAAATGCATAGGGACCATTCAGCATTCTGTCACAATCTGTGTACCTCTCACTCCCCCCTGAAAGCATGATGTACTTTTTGAATGGTCCCATAGATGAGAGGGGTGGCAGTGCCATGGGGGTCAATGGTCCGCTTAAGTGTGTCCAGAAAGGGCAAAAATATAGACTAGACCAGTGGCATAATGGGAGACAAGTATACCATTCCAGCTCCAAAAACTTCTGAGTAGATCATAACACTCTTGTCGTCTTTTGTTGCAACATTCTGGATTAAGAATGCATAGACCATGATAAAGACAATATCATACCGCAGTTTTTTCCGACATTAACATGCCAGCCTCTGTTTCGGGCGAAGTCGCACACTTGGCTCATGTGCGAAATAATGCGAAATTTCGTAAAAGTTCGATGCTGGTTGATTGTAAAGTTGATGGATGTTTTCTTTTTATTGAGTGGGAGTTGTTGCTATGGAACCTTTGAGGCTATTTCGCAATGGCGGACGACGCAGTTACTTTTCATCGAGCTTATGAGATAGAGTTCTTGGGGTTAATGTAATATGGGAAAGTAGAAAAGGTGCAGGGGTATTGCTTGACATCGTAGTTTGAGTTATATCATCAATTTGGTTTTGGTTCAGTTTTTGTTCAGTTTAGTTCCGTTCGTTTCTACATAGCATTTAGGCCAGTCGTCGGGGCAAGTGGCCCTTCTGAAGAAAGCATGGAACAACCAGGTCTCAAAAGAAAAGGCAAAGTAAAGAAGGGGAAGAAACGAAAAGATAGGAAAAAGGAGGTGGAAGCGACAGAGCTTCAGGAACGATTGTCTACTTCAAGTCCCGAATCCGAACAAGAGCGAGCAGGATTGGCTGAAACAGCCTTTCCTGTTAGTGGTGTTGTCGAGGATGTAGGCGGCATTTCGTCTGTTACAAAGGAGCCATTGAAACGCTCAGACTCTGAACTCACCAGCATTATTGTTGTAGATGGTAAGGACGAAAGCACTCGATTCCAGCTAGCAAAAGACGAAACTAAACCAGACAGTGAACCTGTAGACAGTGAGCCAAAGGAAGTAGTTGAAGAAAGTGTAACTTCGCCGCGACGTAAGGCCACTTTGTCCAGACTAGACTCGGATATTATACAAGAAGAGCCAGCAGAAAATGTACGATATCTACTCACTAAATAGTTTTTGAATTTCAGACATGGAGTAGTTGGGTATGATGGGAAAACCAGGTTGAATACTTAGTAATTAATATAAGAAAGCACTGTCGCAGTTACGTTATAACTTTCAAAATCAAAAACTATGCCAGGTAATAAGGTACCCAATCAAAGATATTGCATACCATGATGTAGGGAGCATGGGGGCTGAACTCCCTTTGTACACAAGGTGGTCTAGCCCCCTTCCTTTGAGTATATGCTAGCTTGGTGAATTCTTATTTAGGTAGTATGAAGTAAGTTTGGTCAAGGGCCTATGGAAGTAGCCTATAGCAGAGAACTCCTTTCATCTTTTTATGATAATGTGACTGTATATAGTAACTGTAGGCACTCACCTGTAACCCTGTTAAAATTTTGAAATGTAACACAGCTCTATTGCAATTGTATCAAGATTTGCTTTTTGCAAATATCTCTAGAAACATTTAGCCATGCTCCTTATTCACTCAACATATTGGGTACCTTGGCTGCTAAATTACAATTGGGAATTTTCATTTGTGAGGACATATTAAGTTGTCCATATAAATTACTGATTTTAGATAACAGTGACCTTTTCAGTAGATACAAGATTAAATTATCAGTTGGCTATTGCAGTGCGATGCATTTTCTCATTGGCAGCTATTTAATCATTTTCATAGTTGGTATAACTCATTTGATTACATAGTGATCCTACTGCATACTGAATTTCCTTGAAAATAAGCTGCAACCTATTTTTTGTTTGAAATAAAAGTTTTCAGCCAAGCTTTGAATTGGCCTATTTTTGAGGTGTGTTCTGAAAAGTGGAAAAATATGATTTAGAAAAACAACAATTTTCAAACATCTTCTAAATTGTCAGTTTTGTAGCATAGTGCTAATACCCTCTTTTAAAATGTCTACCAAGTCATCAAAGAAAATCTAATTTTAATCTTCTTTCCATCCATCAGCTTCACTTTCTAAGCAAGCACTGCTTTAAAAACACCTCTTTTCTCTTTACTTGCTCATAGTCTATTACATTAGGACTTAGTTTCATCAATTCATGAAGTTATGATTTACTGTCATGAAAAGATCTTCCTTCTGTTTAACAAGTAATTTCATCATTATCATCTTTTATATCTTTTTGTCATCTAGGCTTATTTTGAGGCTTATATTTATTGCATCTACTAAAATATCTTGGTTTGTTTTTGAATCAGCTTATTTTTGAAAGTCAGCTTACTTTCAAGGAAATATGGTAGATAAACATTTGACAGTAGCATAAAGGTGTGGTATTTATATGTCAATTTCTTTTAGGGTATTTGAATGGATTTGCAGCTATATTGATCCTCTAAATATCATTCTGTATCCCTCTCCATTTGAGCACCTTAGATGAATCAAATTTTTATTAATTGCTGTTCTTCATCTATATTGTTTTTCTAACCACTTTCATCTAGATTCAAGATGTATCTATACCTATTGATGAGGAAGCAGCAGAGGATAAAATTGAGGAATCAAGTGTCACAGAAAAAGCTCCAATTGAAGAGGTGGAGGTGGAGGAAAAAGTTTTTGCACCTGAGGAGCTTCAAAAATCTGAAAATTCTGAAAGGGAATCTAATTCTCTAGTGGAAGGTGCAGAAGAAAAGAGTGAAAATGAACTTCCTAGGAGAAATCCTGTTCCAGATGGCTCTTCTGAAGCAATTGAGGATGACAATGACTCTATAGAGCCTCCTTCACAATCTCATGGAAGGAGCAAAGCTTCAATGGAAGCTGAAGCTATTAAAGATGGTAAACAGGGAGCACTAAATTTGGATGATGTAAGTGGGTCTTTGCCATGGGAGATTTACAGGTATATAAAGAAAGAAGACAGAGAACATGAGAATTCAGATTTTGAGGAATATGATGGGCAGGGTCTTGGTGAAGGTATGGAAATTTATGCTTGAATGGTTTGTGATGGCATTTTTTGGATTTAGTAAAAACAAACAGAGATAAATGGAGACTATTTTACATCTCAGGAGTTCAAAATACAAACATGTTGTAATCAGTATATATGCATATATCAAATATGTTCTCCAGGAAATTGCATTTCAATATATTATTGTTTGTAACTTCCTCAGGGATAGTTAATTTTGATAGAAGCTAGATCTGCATGGTTGATTCTTCATATCTGCAGCAAATCATAACATAAGTGAAGCCCACATGGCTAAAGTATCTGTTGCATGGTCAAGCACAGCTTTGTTACCTTCACTTCTATATATCTTTATACATTCTTGAGTCTCTTACTGAGCATTTTTTCTTCTAGTATAGAGTTACCACATTTCTGGTCTCCTTTTGGGGTCTAGTAGGATTGAAAACCCCTATCATATGAGTTTTGATTAGGGCACTTTTTCCAAACAGCCTGACATTTCCTTCTCTCCATAACCAAGCTTGTCATTATTTGAACAATTCATGTCAGAAATATAAAATGTTTGGCCTGTATTTTAAGACCTGCATGTCAGTTTTGATACATTCTAAATTAATCTTAATTTACAATTGTGTCTCTTATTGCAATGTTTTCTTACATCATGAATCACTCCATATTGTTAATCAATGCAATTTACTCATTACAGATCTGAAAGAATCTGATGATTTGCCAAGCATTAAAAAGTTTGAAGATGGTTTGGAGAATGATGAATCATCATTAGGGACAGAGAAGCCGCCTCCTTTGCTGTATGAAAATTTGCAGCAAAGAGAAATGCACAAGTATGTGGAGGAGCTGAGACAGAGTGTTGCAGATGAGGAAATTGCGGCATATTTAGAGGAGTTTGAAAGGAAAGTTGAGGAGGAGATAATTGAGATTGGTGATATTTCATTAGAAGATGTGCAAGTTAGTATATAATTTTGTTTATTTTTTGTCACTTAGGATATGCTGCTTAATACTGAATTTGATGACCAGAACAATGACAAAAATGTTCTTGTTTTCATTGTGTATGATGTTTATTTTTTTATTACTTTCTATTCTTCATAAGGAGTTAGCATGGCAAACTGGGCATACATGATCTTCAGAAAAGATGATTGCAAGTATTTTAATGATAAGGTGGGACTTCTGTAAAAGGATGAAGACGTCAATACTCAGTCTACACAGCTGTATTAGACATGAGGTTGATTTGTGTTCTTTTAAGAAAGCATAGAATGTAGCTAGGGCTGTTATTGTTGATTGTCTTTTCAATAATTAGGAAGAAGAGAGAAGACTTAGAGAAGAGCACATTGCATACAGACAACGAGAAGCACGGATTGAAAGAGATCGAGAAAAGGAGATCATGTTGGCAATGGAAAATGCGAAGAAACACGTTATGACGTTATTTAGGGAGAAGTGCAGATTGGTTCTCATGAGACAGGTGCGTTTTCCGGATCAAATTTTCAACTGTTTCTTCTTTCCCCCTTTCTTCTTCTTGTCTCTTCTCCTTTTCACTCATTCTCCCTCTTGTCAGATTTTCACACTGAAATCTATTACATTTTCACCTTGACATGAATGCTTCGATAGTATTGTTGCAGGGGGCAATCAATATCAGGGGCTAACGTTTTGTTTTATATTCAAGTGACCGAGTGGTCAGACTTCTGGTCTGCTATGTGGATTATTGATGGTTCGGAATGAACCTCAGGCCATAGTTTAGATGCTCACTTACTGTCAGCCCAATAGCAAATGGCTACCAGATGGCAATAATTGGAAGATAGAGACAGCTAGGAATAAGAACTGGCCACCCTAACTCACTAAGCTAACAGTCCAGAAAAAGTTTTCTTTCTAGCAGCTAACAAGCACTACCAATGTATGGGAGTAGCAGGCCTTTCAATGAATAACTAAGACGCGCGCTGTCAATCGTGCGCATGGGATCGTTTGGGTGTATATTTTTCATAAAGCTGGCGCGAGGGACAAATCGAGCGCGTGAACTGAGCTTGGCCCGTGCCTGCGCGCTCGTGCGCTATCACGCCCGTCTCATTGAAAGACCTGGGCACTAGTCTTTACTTTTTAAATTTGTTAATTTTAGGAACATCTGATGCAACGTGATCGCCTGCTGCAAGACCGAATTCATCGATCATTTAGAAGATCAGAAAATCACCTTCTGAAGGCTCTGACCAAGAGAATGGGAGACGTTAAGGTAATAAGATTTTGCTTGTTATAATGTTTCAATTAATTGCTTGTTAATGGTTTGCAATTGATGTTTCATTTATTTCAGTTAATTGTAATGTTGTAATTTTATTTATTTTAGTCTGTTTGTCTTACTCCCTTTTGATCCATAATTTTCATGGCTAATCTTTATCCACTATTGTATTCTATGCATGTGTTACTTTTTGTCTTTGCAGCATGTACGTAAGGACCATCCAACAAAATATCATTTTTTTCGCCTCTAGTGTAACCGATCTTATCGTTGTATATCTCACCTTAATCAAGTTAGTTAGCAGCCAAGGGTGACTTGGTTCACAAAAAGTGAATGAGAATCTTCGAGTATTGGCTGCTTTAAAAGAAGTGCCATTGTCTTCTTCGAATATCCTCCATCGACACAAATTGATATTATCAATGTACCTTCCCTAAGTTTGTTGTGCAGTAATAACCAAGTTTTTAGTCATAGAACGGTTTTGTGCAATGATAAACAGTAAACGTCTGCAGTGATAAAACCACTTAGCTTCTTAAAAGTGGAGCCACACGACATTTTGTAACTGCAGTTGTTTTGATCGAGATACCATTACGATATCATTAACAATCACTAATCAAAGTTCAGTCAATAGCAATCACTAATCAATTTTCAATCAACAACCATCACTAATCAGCGCTCGTTCTACAAACTCGTGTGGAACTGGTATCCCTTACACTGAAAGCGAAATTAAGAAGATGTGGCCTGAATAAAGTCCCTAATACCCCAAATTTTCAGCGAAAAGTGTTTCGATACATTTCATTATAATTAGGCGTGCTATGTAGCAATTGCATGATGAATAGCTTCACCGATTTGCGGCAAAATTCGCAAATGGTATCATTCTTTCTTAGGGCCTTTATAACCGTTACTGAGCTGTGTAGTTTTCTTTTGCGCTTTTTGCAAGCCAGTCGAGGTTGAGCATGTGAATCATTTTTGCTTACACCTTGTAGACAATGTATGGTGATTTAGTTTTTGCCGATGGCGAGTACGATGGGAGCAAATGCAGAAGATGGAAAGTTGATTGGATTCGAACACCACAACCAATTCAAATTAAGTTAAAATGTCTCCGCGGAATCAAGAACAAGCTGCCAGGTTTGTGGAACATTCAGTTATCTTTGCTGATTATGTTTCTGTTTTGTTTCGCGAGCATTGCTATCAATATGTTTTGAAATATAGAGCTACTTCATATATTTTAATCGAGTTTTATTGATGCCACAGTCCTTATCAACGTCTAGTCCAGATAACTACATATTGTAAACCCTACTTGAACATTAGCCCTAATTGGGTTGCTGGTAGCTTTTTGTCAATGTTAAGCATTCAGTTTGGCATATAATCTGGAATGAAGCCCATTAGTTGGATTATATGGAAAGAACGCGATGTTTATCAACCACTTAACCTAAGTAGCGATTAACATTCAAATTTTCTCATTGAGAGTTGTGACTCTTATGGAATTTTCATTTTTGTTAAAGCGTTAGCAGGGCTTTGCCATGATGAGGAGAACGGATTTTCATCAGTTAACTGTAATGCAGATTTAATTAATTTTGCAATTTTGGAAAATCACGACCCGAACATTTTTTTCTAATTCTGCATCCATTTCCCTGTTACTAAAACTATAGGACTGCATGCGAATGATGGACTAGAAGAGATCAGTGAAGTATCTCCATAGTTTTGCCCGTCCGTTCAATATAGGTGCCTGAATATTACCCCTTATTGTAGTTTCTCAATTAATTATGATTTCAGCCAGCAGATTTGTTCTCATGGCAACACTGTATAGCCGACTTGGTGGTCATGTAATGAAATGGTCGAATCTAAAAGGGCAACAGTGGGGCGGATCAACACTGCCAATGAACCATGACGGAGAGTTTTTCAACATAGAGCTGAAAGTAAGTCACATTTTGAGACTTTTGGGTAAATTTACACCACTGTCGTAGTATACTGTTCGAGTCGTTCATGCCCTTTATTTTGTGAATTTTTGCTTGAATCTCATACATGTACTTAGATACTATTTATCATGCCAAAATGAAAAGATTTTGATTACATGAAACAGTAGTTATATAGAGAGGTGTTCAGATTACCACATATTCAAGCTATGCTTGCAATCCCAAATTCGTTTGACCTTCTCCTCGTCTTTCGCAATGGCCACAATTCCTTACCTCCCTCGGGGAGTCATACCACTATGGGAGAATGACAAACTGCCATCGTCCATCACAAGATGATGTACTTCTACAGAGCATAGCCTCCAAATGTTTGAGATCTCTGATCGAGTCTATTTTCTCCCAACCTAATTGACCAATCATCAAGCAAAATAGGCCTAGTTGCAGCATGTGTGGTCAGAATCCTGCATGATGATTTGCCAATTAGATTGGAAGAAAATAGACATGATCAGAGATCTCAAACATTTGGGGGCTATGCTTCTATGGTAATTTCAGGCGAACACGGCCTATCTATCCTAATGTTCTTTTTGTGATAGCTTAAGTTTTTCCTCCTTATCTGATGTACTAGTGAAGTAGGCGATTTAGGGGCACTATTTGTGTATAGAAAAATTAACGACTAGTGATGTAGCGTTGATCCAGAAACAGTGTCAGTTTACTTCGGCAAAAAGAAATCTCTTCCATTGCATATCATACAAGGGTGTGTAGCACGCAAAGTTCAGGAAACGGAGCTCTATGGTATAATTTGCGTCGTAGTAAGAAATGTTCCTTATTCATCTATGTGCTTTGCGGGCGGCTTTCCAAATGCATGAAATATCAGACTGGCCCATCGCTCTCTTTTGTAGATTGACCAAAGCGTTTTCGCTGTGTGTCCATCAAGACCAGACATGAAGGCGGGAATGGTATTACTTTTCGAGTTGTTCATACTCCGTGGATCGGTTACACCAACGGACAAAGTTGTCGGCTGGGGCTGTTTTCCTATTTGTGATGGAAATTTCAATATTGCTGATGGAAGGTAACGCGACACCTATTGCACAAAATTCTTCTCGTCTGTCATATCGCTCAGATTTTAATGAAATTAAAGCAGTCTTCTTGAATTGGAGATATGAGGTGGGTGGCCAAGCAGTACAGCTAGCTTCCGTTAGCTGGCTGAAGTTAAGCTTGGCTATGTTACGTCAGCAACTGGATAGGCGACTTTCCAGATAAACGACCACAGCAACTCACTCCATCGTCTTTCGGAAGGGATGTTAAACTAGGGGTCTCATGCCTGGATGCTGCATGTAAAGTGGGCCTAGATTAGCTGAAAACGCTAGATATAACAGCCTACTCAAAATAAAGTAAACAAGCAAAAAATACCTCAAACTACTATTTCTGATGCTAACAAATAAATATTCAAATATAGAGTGTCTTTAAAGGAAGGGCAACCGAGTAGTATCTTAGATGGAATTGTAATATCCAGTTTTGCAGACACGTTTCCCTGCAGAAGAGTTTGAGCGATTTGATTTGATAATATTATACAGCGTAAAAATAGTCCGTAAGTATCGTTTTACAATGCACCCTACTACAATACAGAATAACTTGCAGTAATTGCCGAATATTCAAGTTGATTGCAGGAAATATAGGTTATTTTGCAAATTCTGTAAAACTGTGTATCTATTTACAAGAAGAATACGTTAAAATAAGAGAGAGATTCGCCTGCATGTTTAGAAAGGGTAAAAATATTCAGTATACACTGTTTACAATGCAAAGTTTTGCTAGAGTTAATAATAGAGTAAGATAGTGTAGTTACAGAATATTTAAGGTAGTCTGTACTAAACTCCAAGCATTAATCCAACTGTATGACCTACCATTGAGTCCATATATGGAAACTAATATTTGTTTCTCATAGTATGTAGAAGCTATAGATCTATGTATAAGAAAAATGCATTAAGATAAGAGAGAGATTCACCTTAATCGTTCATTATTAATTTTTGCAGTATTTTGCAATATTTTTGCAGTATTTTTCGATATTTTTGCAGTATTTTGCAAAATTTTGCAGTATTTTGCAATATTTTTACAGTATTTTTCTGTATTAATGAAGCTTTCCATTGTTAGCATCATTGTTTTTGTCATAGACACAAGATTCCCATGCTTCGAGGGGGTATGGATAGTTCAATAAGTAAATTCACTACAATTGAAAAACTGATCTCATCTGATATCGATCATTGGCTGTGCAATCTGTATTTTGAGATTGTGAAAATTCCAAAGTACGTGTCCTGGTTAATTTTTATTTCATGTTGTTTCAGTGTTTTGCAATTCCGTGTCATATTTGATGCTTCATTACTTGTTGAAAGTATTCGTAACCATGAACTTTTATTATATAAAATAGAATGGATATGATCTATTGATTTACAACCATTTTACTGGTAGCAAAAGCAAAGTTGTTATCAGAAATCTGATTTCCTATGAAAGCACAGTGGACCATGGTCTATTTTATTTCCAATGGTATTTCATTGGAAAATGACAGCAGAGAATTACAGAAAGATGGCTAGATCAAAGTGCACTAGCTTTCAAAGAATACAGAAATTTTGACAAAAAGTTTTGTACCAATAGTAAATGCTTTCTTGGCATGACGTAGACCGAGTCCAGGCTAACTAGATGAATAGGTAGCCTGTTTTTACCATGTCCAGTTCACTGTTTGTTTTACTGTCCTTAGTATATCTGGGATTAACTCTAGGTCAGTGAGACTTTTTGCTAATAATTGAGGATACTTCAGTGAGTTTGTTCATGACTTGTATAGGAATTAGTTTGTACACTTGACAAATTGTAACCGAAATGAAGTCAGAATAGTTACACCCGTGTTCCTTAATCGGATTTTAGTAATAATTTCCCTATCATCATAGATATCTTGCTGGACAGAGAGAGTACGAGGTTGAACTACAGTTTTCAAATCAAGCATCTCAGTTACTTAAAAGCGGTGAAGTGCAAGGCAATAAGTTGGCTGTTACTGTTAAGGAACCTAGTTCTGTTATGGAATCCAACAAGCAAACTTCAGAAAAGCCATTACCTCCATCGATAATGGCAAGCACCGTTTCACTTCAAAGTGCAAGGCCACCTCCCTACAGCGAGGCAGCCTATGATAACGACGGATATGTTGATGATCCTGTTCCGGGACCAAGCAACCTGGAAAACCAAACATTGGATGTTCCAGCCGTTCCGCAAAGAAAGGTTTGCCGTGGTGCTTTTCGTTGTTTCTTCTGCAGTACATGTTACCTGAACTGCTTATGTGTATACGGAATGTATGAATCAGCCACTCAATAAAACTGTGCTTACATGAGCTTTTGTTGACTCCAACCCAGTAGAGAGAGTCAACCCTTCTCCAGTCTAATTTCTTGAGTGGTGGTTTACGTTAACCCAATAGCCAACCCAGATCAACCTGCCTCATATCTTCCTTACATAAGCCCAGATTGGCTCCAGCCAAAGGAAGATCATCCCTTCTCCAATCTGGTCTCTTCATCTATTTACATAAGCACAGTAGCCTGGATCAACCTGCCCTAAGCGGGTAACCCTTCTTGAGGGTAGAGCTGATCCTTTAAAACTAGTTGGTTCTTCGTGAAGTTTTTCCCTGTACATACTTCGAAGTAGCCAACCTGGCGCCATTCACACGACAATACTTAGTACCTAGATCATAAGCTGAAATGTAAGTTCAGTGGCAAGCTGCCTCGAGTTGGGTCAAGAAGCTGCAACAGAAGTTTCCTCACGCTCACGTAGATACCAAAAAATTTTCTGACGTCAAAACAAGCTGTCTGTCTTGGGGACTAAGCCAGGTTTGTGTAGATGAGACCTTAGTGGATAATCCTTCTTGTCGGTAGAACTAACCCGTTGAGATCCCTTTGGCTCGATTTTGAAGACCTAATTTTTTAATTTTTATATTTAAGCAGGTAAATCATATCAGTTGATTTAACTGTTGAAACATTTGTCTTGTTTAATTAGCAAACTTTTGATATTTCTAGACTTCTGATCTCTCTGTATCACCATCACCATCTATGGTGAAACTGCGAAAAATTTCGCAGGTTTCGGGTGAAGTTAGACACCGAAAACCATCAAAAGTAGCAATCCAGCTGCCAGTTCCAGCCAAGGACGGAAAGAGGCCGTTTACTGTATATGGATCTCGCAAAGTTGTGGAAGAGCAGGGGATTTATTTGGATGACATTGACTCATCCAGTGAGTCTGAATATTCGGGAGACGAGGTTTATGTGGTTGGAAAAGGAAGCGAGCTAAAGCCGATTGAAGGCCAGTGTGGTATCTTCTACAAGGTACTTCTGATATATACATAATTGTATATTTGCTCATGAAACAATTGCACCACAGAATATGCAAAGGTGCCACAGACAGCATGGGACTGCATAACAACCCTGTGGCATTTGAAAATTAGCTTGAAGTCAATTTCAAAATGGGTGTCAGGCGAAGTGTCTTCTTCTGATTTGTTCGATTTTCTTTGTTTTGGGGACTTCTCTGCTACTTCTACCTATGTGCCTATGTACTTTTGCTTTTGTTGCTTTTTACTTTATATCCCTCCCCTAGCTAGTACTTTGATATTTTCATTTGAAGCCTTATTCTTTGCTATCATCACACATTCATAGGTTCGTCAGAGTCATCAAGGAGAGGATGAGTCTAAGAAATTCTATACAATGCTTCCAAAGACTCCACTGCTGGCACAGCAGAGAAAGAGGAAGAAGCTGACTCATCTAGAAGAACTTGAGCAGCACACTTTCTCTATCAAGTAAGAGCACCACTCTAATATTTGCCCAAAACATTCATCTTGCATCCGTGCGAATGTGTCTAGCTTTGAAATAAAGACTGCTGGGTTCAGTATGAACGTTTGCTTGTTGTTGAAAAAGGTCATTTGTATGTTGTGTATTTCCGCCGTTCTCTTCTAACTACAGTGATAGCATGCTGTATGTATAATAAAATATAGTTTATGATTAAGTGAGGGTAGCTAATATTCTTGGATGCAGTTGAAACATTGGAAAACTACTATGCAGTGAGTCAAATTCTGACATAACGGGATATTTTTGTGCCGGTGGGAGTTGCGTGTGTGCGTGTGTGCGTGTGTGCGTGTGTGTGTGTGTGTGTGCGTATGTGCTTTCGTGCGTGCGTGCGTGCGTGCGTGCGCGCGTGCGTGCGTGCGTACATATTTATTTATTTCAATATAATTCATTTATTTCTATATACTTCATTCATAATAGTACTTATGCCTATATATGCATGTTTGCGCAGTTTGTAAGTTGATTTGTGAACGGTGTCATAATTTCCAACTGATCTTTTCAGGACAGTGTGGTCAGGTAAGGACAGTATGCTGCGCAAAAGTCAACGCAAAATGAGATATGTTCTACGTATGTTGCCAGTTGAAGTCGATCTGTGGCAATACAAAAGTAGAGAGTTCTGGTCCGTGATGTTGATGCTTGTGTTGGTCTTTTGGCTTAGACTTTATCTGCATTACATTGGACAATGGGTTTTACTGCAGGCTCGCTCAATACCTATTACGAGGCAAGGGCTGATTTTTCATCATACCAATTTGTGTTGTGTTCTGTCGATACTCTTTTACGGGATATTAGAGTCAAGTTAATTGGAGAGTCTTGTTTTACGGGTTAGGTGTTAGCCTGTATGTTTCGCTGTTATCCTGTCTGTTATGTAAGACCGTAAAGTATTATTGGCTTAAGCTTTACGCAATACTGTACCCTGCTACATCAACGTTATCCGAAGAGGGGAATCTCCCAGTATCAACTTTCGTCCATTTAAATTTTGTATATTTTGAGGTCGTCCTTAAACCTACTTTTGATAATAAACAATGAGCTGTCTAATTATAAGTAGCCAATATATTTGATGTTTTAATGCTGCCATTTGCTTACAGTGATGTCTTTATACAAAGCACAATCAACATATACAGGAGCCCTTAAACTTAGTCGTATGGATATATGCCGTGCTTTAAGGACTTTATGCGTAAGAAAGTTATTGCGACAAAATTTAGGAAGTTCGATGGTGTTACTGTGGCCATTTTTTGACAATTCTAATGGTGAAAATTGAGCATCAGAAATTTGCATCATTGATGTTTTTTTGCAAATTAGCTTTTAATCTGATTAAACTGTATTCTCAAAGTCATTTACGCTCATTTCTGTTTCCTTTTCAGCATGGAATATTTGCCTTACACCGTACGAATATTCTATCCAAATTCCATCTTAAGAACAGAGGAGGCTATTGCAATGGTTATCGTCGGTCCATTTTCCAACCTGATAGTGTTATTGACACTGATCCTTTTTGCTTACTTCTTCCAGTTGCTATTCGACAGATTTCCCAATCTGTGTTCCCGATTTATTATCGCATTTGGCATTCAAACCATCCTTGATCCCATCTGGATATTGGTTGTGGATACTGCTATTTTAAGGCGAGACTTTACTCTTTTCTCTGTGTTATGAATTCATCTACCAAATGAGTAATGCTATGAAGAGCTTCTTTCTTCTATGATATGAATAGTTTGCGCATTGTATAATGGATTTTGCTTACCTTTACAAACTTTTAATCGTTCCTATATCGGTGTGCAAGATAATACCACATAAAGTCTTAGGCAATATTAGTTCGCTAACTTCCTTCTTAGATTCCTAATAGACGGGGGAACGGCAATTGTTTCTGGAATCTAGTAAAGGGGAGGATCTTGATAAATAGTGGGATTGGAAATATTTCTAATATGTAGTGAAAATTTACTGTCAATTGCGCTTCCGAAAAACGACAATCGACACAACCATGTGGTTAAAGAAGCACTTTCATTTGATGACAGAAGAATGCCTTGTCTCAAGGAAAAATTTCCGTATCATTTTTCATTTCTTGAATGCATTGAGCGGATGGTCCTAGTACGTTCTGGGGATCGGAAAAAACCTGAAAAATTAATAGGCGTACCCCCCGTTTAATAGGAACCTAAGGATATCAGCAATTGAGTTTTCTTAAATCAAGTATTTACAAGTACTAGGTTAGCAATGGGTATTTTTTGTTGTTAATCTCTTGGACCATTTTGTACTAGCCTCCTTGTAATTTAGCTGTCTGGCATTTTGCGTCCCTTAAATGCTATGCTTGTGCTCTCTCTATCATATTGTCTTCTTTTTGTAACAACGTCTATCTTTTCTTTCAGGTTCAGAAATTTGGGTGGGAATGACCCAATTGGAGATGCCTATTTGCTTTATTTCCATTTCAGTCGTTTCTATGGTGACGGCGCTGTAACTCTATTTATTGGCATTTCCATGGTACTCTTCCTATATGCTGTATCGGCCATTAGCGGATGTATAATTCTCTACTTGTATTTTATGCGCTTGCATAACAATGGCCGGATGATGGACATATATTGGAGGCTGCATCAGCCAGAGGCAAGCTTCTTTATTCCGTATGACTTGGAATTATCGAATGATGAGCTTGGGTACATATGCAGAAAAGCTGAGAAATGGAGAGGACAGGAAGGTGAACAGAGAAAGATTGGAGTCTATCATTACACGTGGGAAGAGGAAGATGTAAGTTCTGTTTTGTAGATTATTGGAAACTGCTGGGTATAGTTCATGGCAATCAAACCATGTTGTTAAGTCTATGATTTATGGTCTCTTAAGGAACCCCTGTGCTAGGTATGGCAAGGATTACTCAGGTGAAAGTAATGCTTCTGTGGAATAACTACTTCCACAGTAGCAAAATGGGCGAGTTGCCATGTGGTTAGAGCGCTTGACTCCTAGAATAGTCGCCCATTGCCCGCCCAGCAGCAAATAGGCACCTGGCGGTAACACTGGGGAGTTAGTGAAAAGGAACTGGCTGCCCTACCTCACTGTGCCGACCGCTCAGGACAAGTGTCTCTAATAGACACTCCTCAACGTACGTAACTGTATATGGGACTAACTTTTACCTTTTCAGTAGCACATAGTGTAGGGATTTCGGTAGTTTTGGAAAATTCTGACATTTCTTAAGAGCCTATGCAAAGTTGTTACATTTTCCTACGACAAAGCCAGCCAAGTTTGAATGTGCATTTTTATTGTTTAGGTTGCGGAAGAAGAGTGGGATAATGCAAAGCCAAAGAAGAAGAAGGGTCCACGACAGGAAACGATCACGCATATTTCGATCCATACCATTCATCTGGACGGCCTAAGGCAGTTGCACAGGCATTTCTTGAAATTAAACAACGGAGCAATCGTTGAGGTAAGTTCTCGACTTCCCATTCCTTTTGTGGCTTGGAACCTTGATTGATGTAGTAAAAGTGAGGGCACAGCTAGCTGCAGCTATCATATACAGCTGAGTTTCTCAACCAGGGGTGCCCGCTCCCTGTTTGTGCGAGATATGATTCTAAGGGATACGAGAAGTGCCTATCTTAGTGACAGGAACTTGATCAATTTTTTATACTCCAGCGACCTTGAGCAAAATATCTGCTGTACTGGGTGCGAAGCAGAGCAGAAACGTTTTAGGGGTGCAGGAGTAAAAGGGCTGGGAACCACTGCTATACAATTTAGAAGTCTGCCTGTATTTTATAGGCAGTTTTGGGCCTATATGTATCTGCTTTATGAATGACTACGGCGTTGTTTTTGACAGTTTTACTTTCCCAAGTGTAATCGTTTACTTAGCGCAATGTTGATTGCTATTTGTTTTCACATTTTTTTTTATTTCCTATAACATTTTGCCACTTATTAGATTTGAGTGGTTTTGTTGAGCATCCATTGACTGATTTAGGCCGTAAATGTTTCTTTTCATTGGAAGTCAATCATCATCATATGGCATGACACTTCAATCTTTTGTAACTTCATGCTCTGACGAGTGTCGGACGATAAGAAGCTCTCCGTGCTGTAGTGAAGTTCTGTTGTATCAACAGATTATTCATGAATATCTTGTTTCAACCATCAACATTAAATGTAGATCTTTTATAGAATTACTTTTATCAGTTTTGTGCACGTGCTGCCCATCCGGTTTGAAATTATAAATAGCTTGTGTTTTCTAATTTAATTATCGTCTATGCAGGTATTTGGAGAAATTAATATGCAGGCGGAAAATGGAAATCTAGAGGTTGATAGACTAAGCAAGCGCAGTTTCCTTGAAGACACTCCTCGCATGGGAAGGGTCAATAGATCATACAGTGGGTCCTCTATAGGCAGCACCAAAGGGAGAAGAGCATCGCAGTTTCTTGACCTCCCTCCGATGGTAAATTGAAAACGAGGCACCAGAATTCGTGTGACTAATCGTGCACTCTGTTGCCGCTGCATAGAATTTGATGTGTAGAGCTGAGGATTTTTTTTTGGCACAGAGAATAATAGCACTCTTCAGTTATGAAATTATCTGTAATGCTCTTTTATTTAGAAAGGATACCTGAGCAACTTCAACTTGCCTAAATTATGCTGGGAGTCAGGCAATTTATCGCGAGCTAGTCTTTCACGGGTGTATCTATATTTAGCAAAACCTGGAATATCTTGTCATCATATAGCGCCATATAGCATCTCCAAATTACGAAATATTTAATTAATAGGGTTATACAGTACTGTTACTCGCAAAAATAGTACAAAATTTATCTAGTTAAGTTCTGTATTATTCAGTTTTGACAGGATATAGTTGATTGCTATTGCATAACCTGATAGTTCTTCTGAAAGTGACACCAACATACAAGCAGAATATCACAAACAGATCATAAGTCATGGGATTTTGACTCAAGAAATCCACACCAGAATCAAAATATGAATTAGAGCAATTTTTCATCTTTGCAAGTATTATAAGCTGCTCGTTTGGCTTGATATTGGTTTGTGAAGCTCCTTCCATTATGTTTGCCAGACAGATGACTTATTATTTGAAGATCTTCATTACATGTTGAGGTTAAACGTATTCTAGTTGTATTTGCTCCATAGGTCTGCCAAGTTCCTCACCAATAATAGCTTGACCCTTTTTTATACCTCCTAAAAATACTATAAACGACGTTTGGCCTTGTATGCAGGTATTTCACATAGAACAAGTAGGCCACGTGTACTTTCCCTGCGGCTTGTGCAGAGAGTGGTGAAAGCAAGATCTCGATAACAAGGTCTTCTCAACCTGTATTTTTTACCTAGTAATAATTCTATATTGCGTACTGTGTTTTTGATATCTTTAGCATTGCGACTACTAGGCAGGACTTCCACATGCGTTGTCATTTGTTTAAAGTGAAGCCTCATAGATAGGCTTTTATTGTAGTTAGATGAAAGTTAGATGTGATTAGTTTTCTTTACCTCTAATCGGAGCACAAGACAAGTACGTGAGGAGCGAGCCTTTGCTAACTTGTACATAGATATTGTAAATAATTAATTTATTAGAATTTTTGATGATGCCTCGAGAGCACAAAAGCTAGTCTTTACCTTTAATGTTCATCCTCTCAAAGCTGCTCAAGTTGACGATATAGATAACGTTCTTGTTGAATCAAGAAGACACAATTAATAAGTTGGCAAAGTGGACTTTCGATATTTGCGAATAAATAGATATATTGGACTAAATTTAATATCTTAACTTATCAACCTAAAGTCTGGGGACTCATTAATTGTAATCTGACAACATTAAACCTACCTAATTTTTATCAAACACAAACCAGGGATCCTTGCAGCTCTAGTTGTTGTTTATGCATTAGGCCTACTTTATCCTGTACATGTGAACAAAACTTGCGATGTTTTGGTACAATATTTCATGGAAAGCGCATAAGGAGTCACAACGTAATTCACTTTTGTAAGGCCTTGCACTTGAAAAGAGTAAAATGGTTTAAAGTTAGCAAATCTACTTTCGAATCAAAAAGATTCGCAACATGTGTCCCATGGGAGTCCAATAGCATGCTTCAAACGGTTGAAAAATATCAATGTTGCCAAATGGAGATTTAGTTTCCACGATGCCACGCTTTCAAACTTTGAATAATTATGGAGAAGAAAAAGTATTGTTTAGAGTTCAAAAGCTTTTAAGCTAAAGTTGAAATAAAATAACAGCGCTTGTTTGTTGTTACGAAAGCTTACGGCAACAAACATGCGGATTCTGATGCCGAGAAGTTTGACTTTAAAGAGTTTATGGCTCAGATATGAAGAGAAAGGTATGCAAAAGTTAATTTTAATTTTCGAAATACTTGCTGCAGCAGCTCACCGAATAGAGACAAAAATAAAACAATTCAACATTATATATTATATGTTTCATGAATAAACTCACATACTGCAAAAAACTAACAGTTAACATTTTATCTATTTACATGGTGAGTTTTAAAGCTGCTTCCAAACGTGTAGTACAAGGAACCTGCCTTCCAGCGTAAGGAATTGATATAAAAATTGGTGCAAGTTACAGAAACAGCTTTGTCAACGAGAAGATAACTTCACTAGTAAGTGGTATGATCCGTGTTAAGTACTAGATCAAAAGTGTAACCTTGGTGGAAGTGAACTTTGATCATAACGTGATAATCTGAAAACGTAAGGTGCAACATCAACAAATAAAACCCGGCCCAATATACGATAAGGAACAAGTATACTGCGCATAAATCAATATTTTATCAACATGAATATTTTATCAATATGCAAACAACTCTGTTCATGGTAATGATTTAATATTTCATTAACATGAATCGGGCACTATTGGTATCATGAAACAAAATGGGATGACGAGATGTCTACAACAATCTGGAGTACTGGACCGTACTATTGCAAAAATATTCATTCTTCGGACGAGGACCGAAGCGCGAGTATCCACAAGCACTATAAGCAAACTGGCCATCCATGTGAAACTCTCTGCAAGTCATATTGCAAAGTCAGAAAGACCAAAAAGAGCAAGGTCGTGATATACACCGCAAGTTACCTCAAAAAACTGGTTGCAGTTTACAGGATTTATATACTCTATTAAAAAGAAGTTTCAAAGAAACGAAAGAATGATGAAACAAACAAGAATCTATTTTCATCCTTTAGTGCACGGAAATATCCTGCTAAAAGAGTACTAAATAAATAACTGTAAACGAAGACTACTGCTCATACGATAAAGATCTATAACTACAAAACATGACACACCATCCTGGCGCTCGACGTGAGAAGCACTTTAAGTAGTTTATTTACAACTGTACAATATCAAATATAAAACTCAAACTGGAACATCAAGTGTGTTAGATGGCATACGCTTCAAAGAGGATTTTCGGCCCAAGTTACTTCCCATTGATGAAACACTTAATGATCTACTCCTCCGGATTGTGTTAGAAACTCCCTTGAAACCAGTTCTCTGCAACAACGCTTCTTTAACTCCTTCGTCCATTCCAGGCATACTCATCTCTCCAAACACCTTAAGAAAAATGACATAAAATATGAAAAAGCTACAAAAATGCCATTACCGGCTGCAGAAATCATGACAAATGAGAGGTAAGGATGAACAGACTATAAGTTACAGTTTGCTATTTAATGATATCCACTAAACAGCAAGCTTTCTAACAGACATCAGATATACAGTAAATGTAATACAGTATAATATGACAGAGTATAGTATAATAAAATATAATACAACAAAATGAAATATGACATAATTCGATATAACATGATTTAATAACATAACATAGCACTACATAACGTAACACAACAAAACAACACAACACAAAACATACAGTAAATGTAATACAGTGTAGTATAATAGAGTATAGTATTGCAAAATATAATACAATATACCATTAACACAACATAATACAACAACATATAATATGATACAATATAAAATAATTACATAGCATAGTATATATAAATAGCATAACCTTGTATAATATAATGTAACATACCACTATATAATATAATATATAAAACAGATAATACAATAGCACATCATACATAAATAAGATAGCTAAAGTAAGAGAATAAACTTAGTTAACTAACTCCTGCTAATAAACAGCAGTTCGTTATCTACTTACATATCTCAATCCAAATTTTTTGTAAATATATAAAATAAATTTAAAAATTAAGACAGAGACATTATTTATACCGCGTTCTGATATTCTATGCTCTTCACAGTATCCTATTTTATGCTGCTCATTCAAGCAACAGAGATAACAAAATACTACAAGACAAAAATGTTAATTTAGCGATTAAACAAAAGTTCGCGTGGCGTAAACACCGGTGCACGGTCTCATTTCAAATACTTTTGATCACAACAGACTCTGCTAAGTAAAATGCGCGTTGAAGTAGTCGAAGTAATGGCCGTCTTTCCATACTTTTCTTCATACGCGCTATTTGTATGCGGCGGAGGTCTAAGTACAAAGGGCAAACTAAATCAGTTTCACACAGAAAAAGGGCTGAGAGCTGATGTGTATAACGTCACATTGACCCATAAACTTCTAGAGATATTGCAAGATGATACAAAGAATGGTAAATACCTCGACAATTGCACCATCCGGTAATCGTAGAAACTGTCGAAATAACTCAATCAGGCCATCCTGGTGAATTGTGTGAACTGACACATGAGTAGTTACCTCCTTGGCCCCTGTCTTCTTTCCATGGGCAGTAGGGTCGTCCCACTGCTCGTCAATTAGCTGCGAAAGGAAGGAACCAAAACAATAATTCGAAATTATTAAATTGCTAAAAAGTCACTTCACAATTCTTATTCAACCATGAGTAACAATGACCATAAGTTGCACAAGAACCTATAAAACAAGACCCTACAGGCTATTTTTCCTGAAGTATGCATGTTGTAAATAAGAACCTTAATTCAGTTTGAAAGCAGGTATAAAAAAAGCAAGTTGATAAAGTTGACTTGCAACAAAGATAAAGCAAAACCATCACACAAAGTTTCAGCTGTGTATGTTCAGCATTTGCATTTCAACAATAGATATTTGAAACATCACTCTACCATTGAAAATTTTAGAAATACGTAAAAACCAGTAGAATTCATAGTTTTCGTTTCCGCAAAGGTTAAAAAAGCAGCCTTCGAATAAGGTCCTTTTTTACCCTTAAAATGATCTGTGGTTTTTCCCAAATTTAAACCTGGTCAAATCCTTACAAACGAACTCCGCCTACAGTCACACTCTGCTTACAGTCATACTCCACATACAGTCCCACTTTTCCGTAGAACATTCATTGTGACTATAAGCGGAGTCGATTGTACCTAGGTACGTATAGGTCAATATACAGTGTGAAATAGAAATTGATAGAAAATATCTGGGTATTTAATGCATTAAACTAAGAGGTGGCGAAGATGTCAATGATGATGATAATAATTATGATAATGATGATGATAATGATGATGATGCCGATGATAATAATGATAATGATGACGATGATAATGATGATGCTAGCGGGCACAGAGAGACACTGCCCTTAAGTTGATAGATGATGAACGGGAAGAAGAAGAGAAGATGATGAATTTAAAGATAATATTGATAGTTATCACTATGATAATGGTTGATTGTGATAATGACCAAGATTGTGATTAAACTGAATAGGATGACAATTGCCATTATGATGATCACTATTATCATTAGAGAACTAATGATAGTCGCATTGAATCAATTCACACATAGAAGCTCAATGAGAGGCTGACCCGCATTTCACATCATCATAGAGAGGCTGGGAAACTGTCTAGTTCTTAATAGACAAACACTTCAACTCGATGACAAACAATGACGTTAATTAAGACTATACCTCTTCTTGCTCCCACACATAATCATAAATAGCGACCTTTCTCCGTTCCCCTTCTTCTCCACGCCACTGTTCAGCTTTACGACAGATAAAGTTCAGTTCTTCATTGGAAATTTCAAGATCGTATGGCAAAAAGAACTCCTCCTCAGTTCCATGCAGCCTCCAATATACGTCCATCATGCGACCATTGTTGTGCAATCGAATGAAAAACATGTACCACAATGCTCCAGTACAAAAGGCCACAACAATATACAAAAATATCGTCATGGAAATGCTGACATATAAAGTGACATCACTGTTGCTATAGTTACGATTGAAATGCCAGTAGAGCTTGAAAGCATCTCCAATGGGTATAATTCCTCCAGTATCAGCTTGCCTGAGAATAAAGAAATGAAATTATAGTCAGCCTCTTGGTCAGTAGCAAAATGATTAGTGCTGGATGTAAGTGGGTACAATATGGGACGCATTGGTAGCAATGGGACGCAATGATTGCAATGAGTGTGAGGAGTCGCTTACTTTCTTGATAAATCAAACTGAGTCTCCATCAAAGCCACATGAATTTTTACATAAGACTGATGATTAGCAAATAGCAGGTATGCATGAAAACATAATTTTGATTCCTAGTAAACTAGGATCATTACTCTCTCTCCTGTACATATATATTCCAATTCACTATGAGTTGATAATACTACAGTTCTAGCACAGTAATTAGCCTAAGAATAAGCCCAATAAAAACATACTAGCTACATATTTCAATGTTGGCCTTTCAAAATGTGAACAGTAACAAAGATGTACTTCAAGTCATCATTAAGTGGTGGAAACTTGGCTGCTTACTGTAGCAACAATACTTCAGGGACAATGTCATTGTCCCTTAAAAATACTAATGGAAACCCCTTCCCATTGCCTCCCCCTACCCGAAATATCCACAGTCCATTACTCTCACCAGTAAAGCAATCAAGTCAAAAACCTTGATAATCCTAACTGTATCAAATGAATGTAAAACCCATACTCATAACATACCTTCCGAGTATAAGGTCGACGATGAGTATCCATAATGGATCAAAGAACGTCTGTATTCCAAACGCCAGAATAAAATGAGTGATTAAATCAGGAAACCAACGGAAGAATCTTTGGAATAGCATAGTCAACGGCACAAATATAAGGAAGAAGAGGAAATTTGTCAGGGGGCCCATCATCACTATTCCAATTTCATGGCGAGCCTGGAGCAATGTTGCTTGGTAATTCAAATCCACTGTATGCGGGTGGAAATTGAACCTTGAAAGAGAAACAATAAGTCGATTTCATAGTAAACACAAACATCCTTTCAACTGCAACACGCATTAAAGAGCAGTGGTGATCTATAGGAAGTAGTGTTACGGGCAAATATCCTTGAAGTAAGCTATTCGGGATTTTTGCATGTAGTCGGAAGACAGTAGAAGCTAAAACATGGATAGTAAGCAAATCCATTTTGCAATAGACAGTAAATCTATCGCTGATGCCCTCATTCCCTACAATAAATCTATCACTGATACCCCGTAACATAAAATCGCTAAAGATGTATACTAAAACAGCTAAAATAAAGAAATAGTTAGCTTATTTATTGCTAGATTTAGTCTTTATTAAGGAGATAACTGCTCTGTTTGCCATTAGATATTCAAAACTGACGCATCCCTATACAAAAAGCAGTTTTGTCCAATTAATACACTTTCCATAGGTAATCTTTGTGTTAGAATTTCGAATCCTACGTACAAGATGAGCATGTGGAATTTCTTGAGAAAAGATCAGTCAAATGTTCTGCTGCTAAACTAGTAAATCAAGCACCAGACGAAAACAAGTAAGCAGAGATATATGGTATGTCCAAATGTAAGCTAGGTTCTTGGCATCTATCAGGCCTATGAAGGGCAGTACCCAGGTCATGTACCCCTAGAACTTACCCCAACACTTATATACTGGCCTACCAGACAATGGGTGAAAGAGCTGGGCTAGTTTCTACGAAATAGCGACATCCAGTACACAATGTGAAATCTACCGGTTCAACTTCGTGCATTCACAGCGCCCCACTTTAATCACACCCCAACACACTTAAATAATTGCGCTTTAAGACAACAGTGTGTTCTAGGATCACTGAAGGCCGGTTTAACCGATCTAATGATCAAAGTAAAGAAGCAACCATTGGCTGCCTCTATTCAGTTTTGTGTATTATGAAACGATACTAATAAATCAATGATATCACTAAACACCTCACTATTATTAGAAAAAGCGGATTACTCAAATACGGGTGTTATTTGGGTTGTTGTGCCATAAAACTGCAAGACATCTAATAAACGTCCTAGTCTAACATAAAAGGGTCGACGGAATACTAAATAAAAGCTTACTTGTTTATTGGCACAGACATGGCCATAAGAAGCACCCATTGCCCAAAATAATGCAGATACATCCTCATAAACCAGGTAACTATCAACATGAAAATTGTGATCCAAAACTGTCCCTTTCTCCACTGTGACAAGCCCAACTCGGCGAGCATCATACGTGTTATGTACTGGATCTTCTCACGGCCTCTGCGAGGCAGATGACCTTTGTCTGTCCACAATGTCCTATAGATAATATACTAGTCATATAATGTAATAACCAGTTGTACCCAGTATATTATGTGTATTCAGTTGGTAACTTTTTGTTGAACATCTTCAGATTATCAATACAAACTCTTCATTTAAGATGCAAATCAGTACAGTGCCTTTTCAGCCCAATTTTTTGGATAGATCTAAAATGGCCTACTCAAAAACATGAGAAAAATCATATCTCAAGGCTCTATGTACTACTACAAATCTAGATTTATTCTAGTTCTAACAAATTATGCACAATAACTCAACATTGTATAATCAACGATGACGCAGCCTCTTCAACGGTCACAAAGCCATCTATCTTTGCTTCGAACAAATTATTTTAGCAAACAAGCAGATAAAGCAAGACCTGCACATAAGAGCAAATATTAAGAGCCTACAGTATGAGATTGTATATTTTGACGTCAAGTACATAGAAAACTTTCAGATCGATATTCTAACTAAGTTCCTACACATTGTTCATTCTTTATCCACTATGAAATAAAATCAGCCTTTTTGCCAATTGCAATCAACCACAGTTATGGTCCAAAAACATAGCATACATAGCTGTGATAGGCAGGCACTGACGGGATAACACTAATGTGAGGAATTTTGCACCTCGACTACTGGAAGTACCTCATGGTATAAGCACATAAACAGGCTCATTTTAAAATCATATGCTCTTGTGTGTAGGTTCTGCTGTACATACAATCACCGATCTCAGTCCTTGTCAATTGAAATTAAACTTCAAAAGATGGGGGATTCTCTTAACTGTTTTGCTCCTTTTTAAGACGGAATTACACAATATGATGAAGATAGCAAATACGAGCCACGTACTTCACTCCGTATGTGTGCTGCCGCAAGGTATCCTGGTGAGTCAGGTTCTTCTTTTTCCGTTTGCCCGATCTTTGAACTGTCTGAGGCATCGTGTTCATAAGTTTTCGACTGTAAACATCAACAGGGTTGTTTTGGTGCACCTAAGATTGATATGAATTACAGTGTACACGCATTTAGTGAAATCACAATGCAAATGACTTAGTGATCACAGAGAGGGTAAACTCACAGTAGCAACTACAGCATTTCTTATACTATCGCGAGAATACTTACAAATATCTAAAAACGACAATTACCCTAAAGTACATCCCTTCATGTCCCTTCACTCTTCTAAATCCAGGGTCTTTCTTCACAACACAGACATCGTCATCATTATAATCTGTACCACTCCCCGAATCAGATTCATCACTGAATGCCATACTGCGACCGCTGCCTGATCTCCGAGATCCAGTGGCAGATAATTTGCGAGATACTGTATCTTCTGCAGGTTGTATGCTAAGTGAAGTTCGGGAAGGTCTGCGTTGTCTGAGTTCCGTAGATATATCTGCGGCCTTTTGCAGTTTCATGGACATCGATATGGCTGAACCGGGCCTAGATATCTGGAATAAAAATATAAACAATTAACATCAATATATCAGGGAATTGCTTAGAAATCCCAGCTCAGCTGACAATGAATGATTGGTGGCTATTTGGTAGTTGATTTCAGGTTGATTTCAGCGTGATTGGAGGGTGATTGATGGGTGCTTTGAGAGTAGCTAGTGGGTGGCTGGTAGTTGATTGGAGGGTGATATGTGATTATTGACGGGTGCTGCAGGATGATTGGTTAGATACTTCGTTTGTTTAAATTAGACAGCTTTAACCAAAACAACGAAAGAACGTCTTAAACATTTTCTACCATTAAGAGTTTGAAATCCTAAAGGAAACATCAATTTCCAAACTAACTCTTTCCTCGGATTTCCCTAGGTCAGAAAACGTCACCCTATTTACACAACTTGCTCTCCAGACACTTTTCCGGATAAAGATAAAGAAACCTTCATCAAATTTCAACTGTAGACTCCGGTTGGTGTCGAGCAGCGTATTCAGGTACCATTCAAAAAACAGCACCAGCCCAATTGCTCACCTCATCAGCAGACAAAATTGACACAAAACCTAACCATCTTCATTTGTTGTATCTTTTCTATAAACACGTACTCCAACAACAGCAACTTTCAAGGTTGAAAAGGAAAAGAGCCAATAGCATTAAAGTAGCTTTACGACATTATCTTGGAAAACCTATATTAATATTCAATATCCACACGGACCTCGCTTCTAATCTAATCTCTGCTTACCTTAATATGTTCCTTAATCTATAAAACCATTCTTTATCCCATGACGCCCCTTTGTAACATCTCCTATTCCTACCACATGCACACTTTGAAAGGAACTATCAAACTTCGAAATCCTCATTCTTTATGCTAAAGGTTAGCTCCTTCCAGTACCAAATTAAGAAAGTACAATATCGTTATTATATACCAGCTGAATAACACTAAAACTAGCTAGCTACAGCATGAAAACACAGGTCATTCATGCCTTTGAAGACAAGAACTTTTTAATTGTCAAAAAGAAGCTAACCTTCCTTTTTGGTGCATTGAGAGTCACTTTGATGTTACTGCCAGTAGCCTTTACATCACTCGCGCCATCTTTCGTGTTGAAAAAGCTGCTAGCTATTGAGTTTGGCATGGACACCCGGCTGGCTGCAATCGACGCCAAATCTGTGTTTGATCCGTAAATTGGCTGCTCACCGTCAATACACTCTTCACCAGTTTTGGTTCTAATCGGGTAACCAATCAATCCAGATGTGAACTGAAGCTCTACCTCGTATTCTTTTTGTCCCATGAGATATCTGACAAAAATAATAGACAAAAGCACCTGTCAACAGTACGTGTCATTTCTCCTACAAATATATAATAATGTTGAGTATAATCATCAAGGATACTTGAGACGGGGAGAGAAAAAAGATATTGCGAAGGAGGGACTGAAGAAGAGAAGGAGAGAGAGAGGAAGGGAGGGAGGAAGAGTGGAAAGGGAGCAAAGAAGGGAGGAGGGGAGCAAATGAGGAAGGGAGAAGAAGAGCAAAGGAAGGGGAATAGAGAAGGGAAGGAGGGAGAAGGGAGTAAATGAGGGAGGGAGAAGAAGTGCAAAGGAAAGGGAATAAAGAAGGGAAGGAGGGAGAAGGGAGTAAATGAGGGAAGGAGGTGGAGGTAAAGGACAGAAGGAAGGAACACGGGACAACCCTATGATAGAGTGCACCAGAGTAGTATTTATGATGAAAGAAAAATGTAAGCTCTGAGCTCCAAGAAGACCAGAATCTGACGCTCTCTGCTTATCAGAGCTCATTACCTTGGGAGCTTGATGATCTCAAAATACATATTACACAGCCAGTGTTCAAGATCACATGCAATCATCTCTTCTAGTGTTTGAAACATTGTAATTGACTGGTCAATCACGCCTCGCAAAAGTGGAGTCTTGTATCTGAATTGAAGAAGAAATACGACTGTTAAAATATAGATATGATTTGACAGTTAACTTATAACGGAAATGGAAGCATAAATCAACAGTCCCTAGTATATTCTACATATTGGTATGTTAACAAGGCCAACACAAAAAGCGAAAGGGAAGAGCAATACATGAACAAAGGTTTGTGTTGAAAGCTATCTCTAGAAAGATACTAATGTATAATCGATCCTTGTTCTGAAAATTGTTTTATTTTATCACTACATCTGAAATAAAATCCAGTTACAGTTGAATCAGATAAAGGCACTTACTTTCCTTCGACAACGTTAAAAGCCCCGTCGCAGATTGGAAAACAACCCCATGCTACCACTGTATCAGTCACAGCCAAAGGTCCACTGAGGATAAACAGCTCAAACATGAGAACCATTCCAGGCCGCATATCCGGCTTTGAAGGGCAGACAGTAAACACGCTCTGATCAATCTATAATATAATAGCATAAAATTAATATAATGGATGCCAATTACTCAACGAAACTCACTTACAAGCTGCTGACCGACACCTGAAGAAACCTTAAATCTAGACAACCTAAGTGCATCTGATGTAGTGCTTGAGTGTCTTCTGCGCCAACACCGGCATTACATGATATCTGGCTACAAGCATGCACTCTTCCCTAAGCCCAAAGAGGGAATCGAAATGATGAACTGATGATGGAATGAATTTGACAAAAATGCACTGAATCTACATCTCACCTAATCTCATATCCTTTCATTTCATTTCATTTATCAATATTTACATACGATACACCTTACAGCAAAACTAGCTTGCAATAAAACTAAAAATAAAAAGAGTGCAAAACAAAGAAATAGCAAATTAGATCGTACAAAGTCTATCGCTGATCTTCCAAGGGTTTGTCTTTGAGGTTTATGTCTGTAGCAGATATCCCTTAAAGCGCTTTTAAAAACAGGCGTATGACTAATTCCTCAAATAGTTCTTAGCAAGTCATATCGAGCTTTATATCAATGTGAGATAACATAATTACTCGTTTATTAAAATTGGTTCTAGTCTTCAGTTTGCTATGAACAAATATAGCTACTATCACCACTGTCTTAAGAATTTCCCCTAGTTATCATGGCTGTACAATAAGCCAGCATGATGCAGACTTCAAAGGTAGGACCCATATCTAATACAAATCTTTATCCTCTTCGTCTAGTACATTGCAATGGACGCTTCTCAATACTTGCTTTGTTATTATTAACTCATGAAATTTATTTACTAGTAGCTTATAGCCATCCCCTGGATCTATACAGTGCATTAAAACCACATTAGACATCAAAGAACCCCATGCAAGAGCACGCTACATGAGACCCATGACTTATATTGCTACTGTGAAATACAATTGTGAATAACCTTCAATTCCGCGTTGTAAAATTCCCCATCATGCCATAATGGCAGGGTGGCAGCTCCCCACTTTTGACCCATCAGATTTGACCATTTCATGATGTGACCACCAAGACGACTGTATAGTGATACCATGAGAACATACTCGCCCACTGCAAGCAAATGAAAACATTACTGAATATGTTACGAAGGAGGCTACATTTTATGAGGATGAGATTTGAAGCTGGGCTTTATATGATTGAATCTTTTTTGATGATACATTCAAAGCTTCAACTGTTCTCTTTCGTCTTTATCGAGAGCAAATCATTTGTCACCAGGAGTGAAAATACGAAACCTCGTGGTACTACGATTCTGTAGAAATTAAACAAAACAACCCGACGATTGTAAAGAAACAAAATATATGTGGTTGCTAATCTAAAGTTCTACCAAGGAACATTCAAAACTCAAGCAAATACGAGGAAATTCAAGCAATTAAAAAGAAATTCGAGCAATTAAAAAGAAATTCGAGCAATTAAAAAGAAATTCGAGCAATTAAAAAGAAATTCGAGCAATTAAAAAGAAATCCAGGCAATTAAGTAATCTATGTAAACACTCAGTGCTCTTACTTGGCAGCTTATCTCTGACACTTCTTAAGCACTTCAGCTTGATCTGTATCGGCTGATGTGTTCTGTCCCAATCAACTTTCCATCTTTTCCCTCTCCCACCACCAAATTCTGAATCAGCAAACACAAGGTCGCCGTACATGGCCTGAAAATCAATCAGAACGGTTGAGATCAACTATTCAGAACATCAAATCACACAAAACAAACTAAAATCAATGCTGAACAGCTCAAAAAAACATATCAGATTAGATCATATCAAGTCAAATCAGATCAGATCAATCGACAAGAACAGATTTGATCAGATTAGATAAGGGTACATTACATCAGATTAGATTACACCATATCAGATTTGATTAGATTCGATCAGATTAGATCAGATCAGCTTAGATTAGATCAGATCAAGTCTGATTAGATTAGATCAAAACAAATTACTACAAACCACCTAATACGAACTTATACAGGTTGATATAATTCCGCTAGATTTTCAACAAGAGATTGTACATCAAAGTGCAAAAGGTCTTGTCGCAAGCTACTTAACTAGATCTACAAAACTATTATAGGAATGCTAGACCAACCATCCAAACTAGCACAGAGAGAAGGCTTTCTCTGAGCTAGAACTAAGGTCCGGAAAGACTTGCAAGTGAGCTAAGACACATATAGTCTAGTTCCAATATCCACAAGCACTGGATGATTAATGTATCTTAACCTTTCCATCAGGCCGTTGCGAAGATGACGCTTCTGGGGGGGGGGGGGGGCTGTGAGATAAAAATTTGCCAACGAAATGGGCATAGCATCCAAGGATCGAGTATGGTTTCTCAAAAGCCGAAACGTTTCAATGCTTTTTAATACTTTCACAGCCGAAACTTTTTAATACGCTTCTGATATTACAGACAGTATGATAGATACCGATTTGAGATATACCTTAGGCCGTTTAATTTCTGCGTCAGCTAAATTTAGTAAAAAAAAATAGCGAACAGCAGTTTAGATTGATCAAGAATAATACAAAAGTTAGACAAAATTAATTTCACTACAGCACGAAAAAGCGGTATCATGTTTTAACCATACTGAAAAGCTTGTTTTCATCCGACACTCGTCAGAGTATGAAACGTCGGATAGCGACCGAAAGGTGAACCGAAATTTATAGCCAGATGCGGGTACACGTGATATGATGAATAATGTGTCCAGTTAGCCATATGATTGGCCACTTGGCACCTATTCACCATTGTTTACTTGAAGAGTCCAAATGAGAAAATGAAATCTTTTTGTTTACACAAGACTGGGTGATTATAGATAGTGAAATTTGAATTAATTCTAGTGCAATTTGAAAACAACATGACGCAAAAACTAAATGGCCTAAGGTATATAAAAGCTGTAATATGTACCGATGAGCCACTATACCTAGCAAAAAATCATAACACTGGCCAATAGTAGAAAAATTATGCTAAGAAATCGTTTTCCTAGTAGGGTTTCACATCCCCAGCCCCCCCCCCCCCCATTGCTACGAGTCTGCTTTCCATCCATTTGCAACAGCATATTCACTGGTGCCCCACATTATACCAGAAACACAGATACAGGGAAAAGGTTCAAGCAACAAACTGCATACTACTTCTGTGCTGAGATCCTTTAGAATACGTCCCTGACTATCACAGAAGAGCATCACACACTTGGTGGTAAAATTCTGTCCGTTGGAATAGCTATACAAATGATATCACCTAGCACAACGATCTATTTCTGGTATGATATGTTAATCACGACCATCCGACCAGTCGGTCATCCAAGCACTTATGCAGTCATCCAGACACCCAATCATACAGTCACCTAGCCAGAGTCTAATAAACGAATAAATCCGTAAAGAAAACGACTCAAAAACCTAGAATGACCTAGTATATGGTGATACTACACACAAATGTAGGATGGAATACAAATGAATGGAAAAATCTGCGGTATTCATGTTCATATCGATTAATATCTAAATTTCACTATCCATAATCAACTACTAATAATATATGACGAAATAAACTATAAGAAGACTCAAAATAAAGAGATACACAATTCTAGTAGGCATGGGAATTTGTAAAAGGGTCCTTTGTCAATTTACTAGCTGCTAACTCTGCAACATTTCATCCTCTTGAGACCAAATACTGCATTCAATACGGTATAACTTATCTTACTTCGTGAAATAGTTAAAATTTGCATCAAAAATTGAGTATTTAACTTGAATTACTTGCAATAATCCAGCTTCTACGACAACATTGATGAATATTCCCTTGAACCAACAACTTACCATAACTTCAGCTTTTCTCCTTCTCAGGGCTTTAAGTAATTGATGTTCTGATCGCCTGAAAGCTTTGGTGATTTGTCCCTGGATGCGGCGATCTCTTCTCACCAAGGCAGCCTGGAAAATAAATCAAAACTACAAGCCACTGGTAATGTCCTTTCTGCGCATTGTAGTATATCTTGGGCATTACAACTCTCTTTACTTTTCAAGGTAAACCTGATAGGAAAGCAGGTAACTTTTATAACTCTATTTGCATAAATGTCTGTAGCTGTCATATGTGCTTTCTCGAATACACAAGGCACAAAGCAAGGAGGTATACATATCCAAATACGATACTGCGTATTAATTTCATATAATATTACATTATACAAATTTTGCTATGTATTGTATTCAATTAGATAATGTTCTATTAGACTATATTATTATAATATATAATAAAATAAATTATATTAAATCAAATTACACTACATTGCATTAAATTTTGTCATATTATATTATAATATATTATATTATGGTATATTATATTATTATTATTATATTATATCATATTATATTATAGTATATTATATTATATTATATTATATTATATTATACTATATTATATTTTGTTATATCTTACTATAATATATTATATTATTATATATTGTTATTACATTATATTATTATATCTGCCAAATTTTATTGTATTTGTCAAATTCACCAACATATTTATATCCTATTGAATGTATGCAAACATCAGATGGTAAACATGCAGTACTCCAGGCTGAGACAAAAAGGAACTAATATTTCTGAACAATCCCTTTATCAGTAGGACAGGCTGTAGACAAAAAGCACCTTAAAGCACCTCACCTCCTTGTTCTTGACTTTGCCATATTTTTCTTTGAACACTTCCAAAACATGTTTCTTTGCTCTCTCCATTGCAGCAGACAGCTCACGATGTTTGTCCTTTTGTATTTGAGCTTGAGTTTTCTGATATGCAGCATGCTCATCCCGGATGTTACGTTCCTCTTCCTGAAGACAGAATACAAAACATAAAATTGTGATATTGCTAATAAGAGCCATGATAAACTGAGGGAGGTTTCATTAATTTAATAGCCATGTTTGTAGGATGCTGATTTTCAAGAACTAATATTCAAATTTATGAAATATATAGCTATTAAACATCAAACAAAATCATTATTACAATCAGTCATCTCTTCAAAATAATAGGAATCATAACACTTTAATTCAAATGTGTCAATAACTTGCAATAACCATTACAAACATTGAGATTTTATCATTAGCTATGCAAAACTATTTAGAAGGGGCACTGGATTGGGAGATTTAAGAGGAATGCTGTGGGAGGCCAGATAGAGATGGTGTGAAGTAAGGGAGCTATCAATTACATATTGGAAAGAGATACAAGAAGGTTGACTGCAGAAATAATGAAACCTAGTAGACCAATCAAAAGGCACAAGGAATGTGTAAAGGACACAGAACACACTTTGATAGAGGAAGAGATTACCATAGATAAAGCTGCCTGTTGAAGAAAAGCAGTGGGGACTTTACCAAAGAGGAAGTTAGCCTTGAAGAGGAGGAAGGATGAAAAGAGGATGATGATGATGATGATGATGATGATGATGATGATGATGATGATGATGATGATGATGATGATGATGATGATGATGATGATGATGATGATGATGATGATGATGATGATGATGACACTAAATATAGACAAAAATGTGCAGCTGCATTTGGTCCTGCTGAATAAACGAAAAGAAGCAAGGTCTCCTATTCCAGGAAAGATATCATGAAATGGACTTTCCATAACTTTGACTGTAGTTTATTTTGGTGGTTTAAAACTTCAATTGCTCATGAATGGATTACGCAGATTTCTGAAATTAATCAAAACCTCTCTTTCATTTTCATGCCTTTCCATATATCATCAGACACCTAGTTCAAATGTCTGTTGAGTCATATGGCACACAATCAAAATCTGATTGCTTAACCATACATTGTTGGAAAAAGAAGGAAAAAATATGATAGCTCCAAATTACCTGCACTTCAGCAAGACCAATATTGCCAATCATAAGCACTTCCTCTTCAACATATTTCTCAAACTCCTCTAGGTACCATCCAATTTCTTCCTCTGCCAAGGCCAGTTTGGTTTGATCAACAGTCTTGTGCATATCTGTCTGCTTTTCATTGTCATAGAGGGATGGAGGAATCCCTTTTGACTCAAGTTCTGTGTCTCCATTATCAAGAGAGCCAAGGAATTCATATAGTTCAGGGATACTGCTACTACCAGGTGGGCCTACATTAAGAATGAAAATACTACTGTATAGAAAGCACATGCCAGTGCATCATCACTGCTATTACTATTATGATCAGCATTATCAACAACATCATAGTCATCTTCATCCTATACACAACCTCTAATTGGTTTTCACCTACATGATAATATTCTGCAAATGGGCAAAAAAGTTTTTAATTCAGTAGAGGAAAAATTGTGGAATAGTCTATATGCTGGGTCTAATCAGGTATCCTCTTTGAATATAATAAAAAAAAGTCCCTTTAAAGATGGGACAGTTTTTACTATTTTCTTCAAAATACTTCTCTTTTAATGCAAATAACAGTCATTCGTAACTAAGTTTTTACTATTTTTTTCTATTTCTATTTCTTAGGCTAAATTGTAAATGTTTTAATGAGGGTTCTTAGAAAAACAACTATGTTGACAGGGTAACCCTCAAAAACTCCATTCAGTATTGGTCCTACAAAACTTCTGGTATCAAATTTAGATTCAGCTATTAAGAGACTAGTGCTTGCACTTCAGGAATGAAAACTTGTCATACTTCTTTGTAAGACAATTATGCTTAAACTCACACAGAGTATAAATTCTTGGTGATTTCATAATCTTTATATTTTGTCATAATCTAGGTGGTGCAAGGAGGCCTAATATTTCCTTTCTCTAATGGAAAAGAAAGATTTTTATAAAATCTAGTCATTACTGATGGCGTTAATGTTGCAGTTATTGGCCAATTCTGAAAGTTTTATATCTGATTGAATACACCACACTTTTAGTCAGTTGATACAAAACATTTCCTACGTATATACTTCAACTTTTAGCAGAGATGCTTTCTAATCTGAAATTTACTCACCAATAGAGCAAACAAACTGAATGGCAAGTAGCATATAAGTGAATAATTAGACACAACAGTATTCAGCTTACCATCAAATGTGCTTTCATCATCAGCTGAAAATTCATCTTCAGCATCAGAAGGCCTATCAACTTTTTCCAAGTTCCTGTACATTGCCCAAGGAAGCTCATTGTCATCATCATCATCATCAGCATTATCACCAACAACTGCTTTCCCAGCCAAAACCTCCTCTGTAATAACTGGATTTTGATTCAAATCTTTCACTGCCATGGCATCAGTATTATCAGATGGCTTACTAACTTCAGATTGATGATCCTCAATGCCATTCTCAGAACCAGATGGGAGGAGGTTTCTCCTTCCTTCTTGATCAGTATTCCCTTCATCATGCTCTGGTTCTTTTTTCTCAGGTTTAGAAAACTTTTCTGAATCTTCATCAATCTTCTGATCTTGTGGCTCATCAGGAAGCAAGTTTCTCCTCAGTGAAGGTTTCTCTTGGTCTACATCACTAGTGTTCTTCCCAAAGTTACCCTGATCTTTATCATCAATGGTCTTCTCTGCTTCTAATTTGGCTTCCATTTCTGCCCCTTGAGTTGCTGCTAAATCACTCACCTTTGTATAATCATATAACTCCTTTGTTTCCTCATAAGCATCAGTGTGGCTTTCTCCAACATCTACCCCCATTACCATAACCTTTGTATCTATATCAACACTCTGCCTTACAATCTGCTCTTCTTTATAACCTGATGTGACCAGGGTTGTGGCTCCTGAATCCTCTTCCACTGTCTCCTAGAAAAGAAAGATACCACAGAGTGTTTAAAAGGACATCCAGAAATCCACCTGAACCAAAACCTTGGCAATAAGCAGCCAAAATCCTATTACAATAACTCTATGTAGCCTGTGGCTTCTACTAAAGTACTCTCTAGTGCTGGATAAATGGTTGGGGATGCAAATCACTTCTTCCAAATAGCCCACACCAAGTTTATTAACACCCCATTTATTAATGCTCCCACTTGTTCAAAATTTCACACCCCTTCTCTATAAAAATCCACACATATTACACTCTTAGAAAAAGGCTCACCCCCCACTTACTAAGATTACTCCCATTAATTTGGCACTGAAGAGTATAGCTTCATTAGTATTAAATATACTATAAAGCTATATCTAATAACACCAACACTATGGAAATGAAAATTCTATAAACCTTCTGATTCAGTCTTAGAAAAGTCATGTTTTCAAGCTTCCAAATACAGTAGCTAGATAGAGCTAAAAATATTAGCAAAATAGAAGTCTGAGTGCAGCATGGCTTATATCAAAATCCTCTGCATACTAAGAAATACTGTAAGATGCAAAAAGTTTGGAAGTAAACATAAACATTATTCCTCACTAGTTAGTAGGTTGGACAAGTAGATAGATTAGCATTAGTAGGTTAACCTTCATTGATATTTCAGCTTTCTGCCATAAAATCTGCTCTTCTCTAAAACTTGATGTGACCAATGTTATGGACTGTGACCCATCTTGTGTTGTCTTCTAGAAGACCAGAAAGCTACCACAATACTGGAGAGCATTAACAGACTTCAAAAATCTATCTGAGTTGAAAACCTGATAAGAACCAACAAAGATCCTGTTACATTTGTCCATTCAAGTATCAGGGCTATTCTTTTTATTTTCCACAAAATCATTTCATTCTAAACATATAGAGGTGCAATTTTAGTACAAACAATAAAACAAATGAATCTCCAAGTTACAATTGCTATGAAAGTTAATGCAGGAATGGTTATCTGAAAATGATAGTTAGAAAACATGTACTTCAGTTGTTTCTCATGCTCAAGGACTCCTGGATGTTGAGAGGTACTAGCATTTATTAATTTACATCTCCTTATCATTGGGCAGAAGAACATAGCAAGGGGAGGCGTCAAGAACTTTATTCCTGTATATAACCATGTGCATGCCACTAAAGATTCCCTTTTCATAAAAAAGTGTTTGTTGGATGGATCTCTATGCCACTAGACATAGTTAATTGAAAATTTTGAGTATATTCCTTCAAACACTGAGGGCCTGTGTAGGCATAGACTGACCTTCCCTTGTTGCTTACAGACATTTCCTGTGGCACATTGTAAAATGTCTAGAAAACTCATCAATCTAAGCTGTCAAATTGTAATTTTTAGCTGTATTTCATATGCAATTGCAGCTTTAACTCACATAACAACCCACACTGAGGAGAATGGCAGTTTTTGATGAGATCCCACACATGCAAACAAGTAGCTGCCATGTATGCACATATGCAGTTACTGCATAGACAATGAACTGTACATGCAGGCATTTGTATATGGTGCCAATGAGTCTGCAAAATACTTCTGCATATGCAGATGATCTTCAGTAGAAACAATCTTGTGAATATGGCTGCCATGTTCCTCAGTATAGGTAACAGCTTTAGTGAATTCCATATACTTAGGCACGGAAGTTTTCACCATGTGCTAAGCTTTTTTCATCATTTTGAGTGGAAACACACTTGTTCCCCTGGGCAACTTCAGCACTCAATTTTCCTGGAGTGCACCCTGGTGAAACAAACAACTTTTGCTTCTTCCTTTTTCTTTGCAAGCAATTATCAACTGAACCAGGTTTGGTGACCTGAAACTCACTTGGGTTATGTCTACTATGGGCTTCACTGGTTATCATGATAGGCAAATTAGGAAGGCAGATAGATGGATAGAAAGGATGGTTGATAGCAAAATGCATACAGAAGATTAACTGTGCAATTACCACTTCCTCCTTGACTCCTTGGCTATCTTCCTCTACCTCATCTTGCAATGATGATGATTCAATTTTCTTTAAGTTCTCATCATTTCCTTCTTCAAGGTTATCTGTTCCTTCTGTTTGTTTAACATCATCTATGTATGAAGCTTTCTTTCGCCTCTTCTTCGCTTTATGCTTCGGTGAGATAGGCAAAGAGCTAACAGTTGATGGGGGTGATTCTTGAGAAACATCTCCCTGCCTTTCAATAGGAGCTTCTGTAGCTGTGGTACTTTGTGCAGTCGTTGCATCGTCTATTGCGACTGATTCCAAAGTAAATGATGTCTCTTCCTTTGAATCATCTGAAGCCAAAGGAGAAGCCACACGCTGTTCGTCGGTTGCACTTCTAGACGACGCAACACTACGGGGTGAACCCTTCCTTTTTGCATGTTTCTTTGGTGGCATAGTTCTTCTTTATTCACAATGATATTAACCTTCAGTAGATTTATCTACGAATGCAATTACAACTCAAAAATCTAGTGTTTATTTGTGAGACCTCAAGCATAGGCCGTCTTCCCTTCGACTCATCCTCTAATTTGTAAACCTCTCCTTCTGAAATAATACTTGATTCTGTACAGATTTACGCAATAAGCACTAAGTGCTATCTTGCTGGAGCTTTGCGTCCTGTAAAAGCTCTAGAATTTGATAAAGTAAACATTTGCCTAAATGCAGTTATGGCTCAGTGTTGTCGCCATGTTTTACCAATAATTCGCGTTCACAAGTTGTATCGCGAATTCACTTTCCTTATTGAAGTCTTGCCATATTCGCAAAGATTCTGTCATTGGAACGAGGACCCGCAAAATTCGCGTTTTGAAGTTGTCATAGTGATCGGCCCACTCCAAACTCAAGAAACAACACAAAGTAACGAATGGCTACAACGTTTTTACGCAAATGCAAATACCTCCAAGTTTAGTACGTAGCCTGAATATTCTCAATGGAATCCATGATGAGCCATTACTAAACTTTAGCCAAACGTAAATGACACAACTTGGAAATGTTCTAGTGAAAGGGTTCAGAGACATACGTAAATATGTCACCTTGGCCACACTAACCTATAGTATACAGTACAGTAGTAGTAACCGATGGTACACTTTTTTCTTAGAACACACTTTATAAGGATAATAAGGCTTGATTTGACAAAAAATAAGAACAAATCTAGAAATTTCTCAGTCTCAGATGAGAATCTTCTTAAACAGTCGAATACTCGCATTATTCGCAAACCATCAAATAACCCTGGAGGGTATCTGTTATCTGGGGATGATTGAGAATAAGGGGGCAGGGAAGAAGAGGCCCTATTTGGAACACATTCAGTTATGAAATAGAATTGCTAACTTCTATAATGAAACTTAAAAAAATAAATACGTCACTAGGATCTCAAAGATGGTAGTTGCTACATCAGTACATAACTACTGTAGTTTTTCTTTTCATCTGTTCATTTTCTTTCATTTTTTGACATTGTGGATATCGTGTATTGTAAATAGCAGTAAGCAGTTGCTTGTAACTAGGAAATACCTAACCCAACTGTAAATAGATTTGTGAATATGAATAAGCATAGCAACCCTCAGTACATGCAGCGATGGAGCCACGGGGGTGTATGTGGGGTAAGGACTCCTCCTCTTCTTTAAGATGTGATAGAATATTTTGAGATATCGATCCAGAGAAACTAAGAGCTCTATTGAAGTTTCTCATACGAATATCAATGACTTCATCTGCCGTTTTTATCTAGAAAGGGGGTATCTCTATACCAAACTGGGGTTTTCCCTAGGATTTAAAGGGCGTGGTCTCAAAACTATTCCGGGGCCTCTCCCTCTGACCCCCAATCTTTTCTGCCCCTCACCCACTTCACGATGGCTGGAGTTACCACTGAGTACATGGAGACAAGAAAGTAACAAATATTGACAAGAATAGTTAAGTTGTGAAAGCTATAAAAGACAGAAGTGAATGGAAATCCATCGTCACTAACGTCAACATGGACACAGCACTGTGGTAAGGTAAGACAAGGTAAACCATGAAATTTCACTGTAGCTCTGAAGATTTTTTCCAGCTCATCACCCAATGGTTAACATTCTAAAACAAACTTATAGAACTATCTTTAATGGGATGAGCTTGTCAGAAGTGAAGGTACCTACTGTAAAATTCCTGAGCACTGAAAACAGAGCAATTACAAGTAGATAGACAAAAAGACCAGAGAGTCTTATACAGCTGAAGTTTGTAAGAATGGATAAGGACAGACCCTAGGAAGTAATTCCAGAGAATAGGCGTTCTAAAGTCGAAAAGAGAAGAAATTGAGACTTTATTTAGTTGGTTCTCTACCAATCTACGAAACTGATAGAAAAAGTGTCAGCATCGATAAAATAATCGACGATGCAAGTATTAGTGGAGTGCCAGTAAGCATGAGTACCTCAGAAGTTGCAAAATGTAAATCTACACGATTACGAGGTGTAACGTTAAACTCGAAGCTAACTCCGAACCATCAGGTTGATTAGCTCTGTCTGGAAATAAATCATGGATTTTAAGCACAGCAAAGGTATCGAGTTTTATAGATGTGTATAAAATCAAAGTGATAATGAGGTCTTTCATTTTGTGACGTTGTAGCTGTTGCCCATTAGCATGGTTGTTTCAAGACAGCAGCTTAAATTATTGAACAAACAGCATTCATAAGAGTGACTTGCAAATTATATAACAGGGACACTGAACCTTCATTGGAAGAGCTGCTAATTCAAAATATTTCGTTATCCATTCACCAGAGAAACTGACAGTTGGCTAAGACATAGACAATTAAGGCACTAAAGAATTTAATTCCATCTTTCATGGAAGATATATAACTGAAAAATTACTATTCATCTCAGGCCCTGAGATTAAAGCTGACTATGAGGCTGGCCTCGCTATTACCAATTTGTAGTAAAATCTGAGGAAAACATATGAAACATAATGTACAAAAAATGACTCTAAGATTTTGTTGCTAATAATGCAGTCATATATGCCTTACAATTTGTCATTTTAGAAAATCACTCGATTGATCATCCTTTGATTAGTATGACTATAGCTATTAGAAGTGGCTTAGAAAACAAGAAATATGGGTGTATTGTATTTTTTGAGTTACAAAACTGCATGTGCTAATCTAAATCACGAGATTTTGCTCTCTAAACTCAAGGGGCCCCTAGACAACCGTCTAGTTGGCCCATTGGTAAATCAGGCCCTGGATGATGCAACGGACGTTAAATTCACCAGCAACAAGACTGAGTCCTCATTATCCAAAATATTAGAACGAATCAGGTATTATGTATCGGACTGTAAATTTTATTCTGATACCGCCCTGCCTGTGTAATCTCGCGCGTATTTCACTACAAGGCATGTACTAGTGAAACAACCCACCTTTGCCAAGAGGGAAAAATACAGGGCAATCAGAAAGGTCAATGTTTGAGACCCTCATCTTCAATCACTTTAACTATTTAAGAATATCTGTCGGATATTGCTCTCAGATTTAGACAGAGGTAGGCTCCAATAGGCTATATATGTGCTTGAAGAGCACTCTTCAAAGACTTACTGAGTAGCGTCATAGCGTAATGACTCCCAAGTGAAGCTCATAACTTTTCTTGTTAACGATAGCTCAAACAGGCAAATTATCCAGCCCTTGATGAAGCTTGATCTTTGCATCATTCATAAAGTATTCTTAAATTTCAACGATTCTGATCCTCGATATTCTTAAGTACTGTATTCTTACAAAAAATCGTCTATTGAATACATATTTTTACCCAGTGTTAAGTTGACTCAAGCTCTTAATTACCCGTACCTAGCTGTTTTGCTAAACTTCACAGCACCTTCACTATTGAATGGGTGTCTTCAAAATGAGCTGTCGATTGCTGAAGTTTCTAGACAAATGGCAGTAGAATATGAAACTAAAAGCCTCCGCCAATTCATGGTCCCCTTATCAATATTTTGCCACCTACATTTAGACTGGAAATTGATTTATTGGCATATTTATTTAATCCAGCACTCTGTCACTGGTTTCCCACATTCTCGTAGGATTTCCTTTGCCGGCTTTGATTAATCCACATGGTAATGAACTTAAGAAGACTTTCACACCAATTTGATTATCTAGTTACAAAATATTTAACTACAAACTTTGTCATACATAGGATAATTGGAAGGAATTCTCAAAAACAGAAATTAATTACGAGACAATGTGCAAGGCTATGTTTTAATAAATGTTCAATAATGTTTAGGCCTGCATACAATATGATTACGCACATTTTTATAAGAATATATTCCTGAGTCTTTTTATTCTTAAAAGCTGTCGATTTTGAGCCTAAGCTTATTCCTAAATTATTCTTAGATGACACCAATTTTGTTCCGTATGGACTGTATTGTTTTAACAGGAAGTTTGTAGCAGACACTCTCCTAAGAGTTGCTGATTCGCATCATAGTGTAATGACTACCAGACCGGATGAGTGACCCTTAAAAGACTTAAGGTTCAACATTACACTAAGCAAATAAGCAAAAAATTCCAAGCCTTCACCAAGCTTTAGCCTTGAGCCATTAAAATTATTTTTAAATACCAGTGATGTTGGACCTTACCTTTTTAATGGACTATGTTCTTATAAAGAGTGTGTATTGACCTTTGTTACTCGGAAACTTAGGACCCTTCACCCCCACCTCCCAAATAGTCGTCAGTTCACATCAATAAATCATTGATACAGATGTTGAAGAAGAGAGTCCCAAGAACAGATTCTTGTGGTACACCATCATTACCATTATTAGTCTGTCTGTATGAACTGGAAATTCCGCTGCCTTCTCTTATGCAGATAGCAGTAAATTCCTTTAAGAGACAGGCCCGTAGCCTGCTTGAATTCTCAAGGGGGGCACAGCCAGTATATATAATACATAAATATACAAAAATCATTTCTGTAGGGGAGATACAGAGTCAAATTTCAAAGTCCAGGGAGGACCTTGCCCCCCAGGTCCCCCTTGGCTACGGGCCTGTTAAGAGATGCCTAAGAGTGGTAGACTGTGGCCTGCAGAATCATTAATGGATGCATGAAGCCTATCAGCATTGAATCACTCCACATACTAGCTGGGATTGCTCCCCCAAAAATTAGAAGACTCATTGGTGCTCAAAGGAGCGATGTACACAGCTAGAAGACAACAGGCACATGCTTTATGCCTATCTCGAACACTAAAAAGACTCAATCAAACCAACTTCTTTAATGTCCAGCTCCCAGGGGGGGACTTGGTCGTTCAAGGTGATGTACCCGTTGCAAAATTTAGGGTCCTGAATTCTGCAATTTACTACCTCTAAGGGTAGAATAATTTTAAAAAATTAACTACCTCTAAGGGTAGGAAAATTTTCAAATTTACTACGGCTAAGGTACAAAAATTGATATGATTAGGTTGCCAGTTTTAAGAAGTTTAGTGAATTGAATTGTTACTAGTATGATTCTACAACGACAGAAATCAAGCAATTTTCACTCTCTTTCCATTATACAAGATGAAAAAATTGATCACAAACAATTTCTTATCAATGATTGACCACTGACCATACTGTCATTTGGTTACAGTAAGAGAAAGTTCTCCCAATCTTACCTTTACTTCAAGAGTATTAAATTCATCATCATCATCATCAACATCATTTATAATTTTTAAATTCTGCCTCTAAATACAAAACAATGCGTCGGTAATAAGAAAGGAACACAACATAAAAAGCAGAATTCTTAAGGAGGAACCTCCTAAGTAGATTAACTAACGAGAACTTTTAGCTTTAGCACACAAGATATTCAAAAATTTGCATTAAAAGTGAATTAAGTCTTAATGCCAGTTCCATTGCTAATAAATTAAACTGTAGTGTAGGCTGAAGTGGATTTACTTACTCTGTTACACTGTTTAGTTTAACAAATAACCACAGAAATTGTTTCTGGGACAAACGACCTATTGTTATTGCTGCTTAAGGAAAAAGTTACTACCGCTTAGGCAAAAAGTTACAACTCCTAAGAGGTAGGGGTTTTGCAACATTTTGCAACGGGTACGTCAACGTGAACTACCAAGTCCCCCCCCCCCCCCCCGGGGTCCAGCCTATGGAATCAAGTGCAGAGACTGCTGCTGGCCATATCAGCTTGTTGCATCACGTGGTGCAAGCTATCAAAATGGGTAATTGAACCATCTGACAGTCAACTGCTGACAATCTTCCTTGAAACAAGTGCAACCCCCTATATCCGCCCCTGAGCTAGGTTTAGTATTAAGAAAAAACAGAAATTCCAAAGCGATTTTTGCCAGCCTCATATCCACCAGTGGGATGTTTTACCTAATTGAAACAGTGAGTTGCATGCTGGTTGCATGTTTGCACAGGCAACAAGTGCATTTTATTTGTTATCGTCCTCTGGAATGGTAGCCAACAAAGTTCCCTGATCTTTCAGCTTTGGGAATGGAAATCTCACCTCAACGGCCTCGTCGAAGTACACGAACTCAAAAAAGAATAGAATCTTATGGTGACGAGATACAGCCGCCAAAGAGGTCCCATAGGTCTTGTGGAAAGGCGGGTTGCCCTAGTGAGAGACCGTCTTGTTTCGCAAAGGCCACTTCAGGGTAAAGCGTTACTTGTTATTTGAGAGTGATGAGCTAGGTAGCCTATGGTAGCCTACGTAATAGTTGCTGGCAGCTCTGGTTGCTGGCTCTAGCCGAAAATAAAAGTTTCTTACAGATGCACACCTGTATAAAGGTGGGTGTGGTCTTTCCTCGTAATTACACGAAGGGTGTGGTAGAAGCTAAATGTTGGTAAGTTATCAAGAAGGCAAAGTGATCAATCTTAATTTCATCTAGAAATAAGAAATCTTAGTTATATATCATATGTGTACCCATATTTGCTTTGGTCTTGCTTGCCCACTTTCTATAAATAGATAGGCCCTATTTACACTTTCCCCCTTTCCGCATTTACAGAACCACACTTTTGAGAGTCAGGTTCACACTTATTCTGGGCTCTGGTTTCTTATATGCATGCCATATGTACATTGTAATCAATATGACTTGTGGACAACCCCACTCAGGCCCACTGAGAGTCAGCTTGGGCCTGTGTTAGAGACATAATGTAATCCTTGTGGTGTCAATTTTGTTAAGTGTTGGACCTAATCAACCTCAGTGTTTTGTAAATACTAAAGTATGTTCTTTGGGTGCCCTCTTTATCTGGCAAAGGAAGTGCAAGGCCATATTTTATAGCACAAACCATGAACATTTGTCTTTTACAGGGGCAATGCCATGTAGCTATATAGCTGGGGAGCAGATTACATTTTATAGTGTTATAGGAGGACTCACTGTGGTTGGGTTTGATGTGGCAGGAAATTTCTAAGATGTTACTCTCTAGAATGGTGTAAAAGTATCCCCAAGGTAAAATCTCCCATAAGAGTATAGTGCTTAGGCACAGATCTAGGAAAATTGGCAATAAGAGTGACAAGAAAGTGGTCGTAAAATTCTTGAGACCCAGAATCTGTACCTAAACATAGGAAAAGTATTTGCAACAAGCAAATTGATTACAATTGTCTTGCATTGGCAACATTTTCCCAGGCACTTGTCAGGATCTGGACCACAGGGGTTTACCCCAGTTTGATGGTACTATCCCCATTAGTAAGTAGTTTACTTTTACCTGAGATCCTTGGTGTGTGAGGTAGACTCTTGTGGTGTGCAAAATCAAGGGAATGTGCACATCAAGGATATAAGTATTTGCAGTAAAATCCTAATAGCTTGAACATTCACTAAGTCGAACCAGTACAGCATTCCCATGTGCAACACTTTTATATAGAAATACTCCTGATAGCTCAAACCCCTGATAACTCAAACTATTTTCATAGGTCTCTTGAAGTTTTGAGCTACTGGGGGTTTATTATAGATGCTTCGCATCCTACCTCTATCTGCCAGTATCTGTCAAAACTCTTCACTCATGATGTTAAGGACTTCAGAACACTTCCATAACTTAACAATGGATCTCACCCCTACCATACCCTCCAAGATCTAGAAATGCCCTTCCAGTTCTAAAAATGCCCTTTTCATCAATTATAGGGTTCTGTTTTACTGAAAGTTTGTCAGGTTTATAACTACCATATCATCACCATTCATTTGCTTGCTCTTCACTTTACACCCCTCATGAAGCCTGGATGGGCCCTGAGGTCAGTGTAGAGTACCTCCAGTTGAATGATAGTATGTATTTTTGTCTAGATGTGCAAAAGATGGATATACATCAAGGTGGTACCACTTGTCAAACAGAGAGCATTTTTGCAATGAATGTTTTGAGTACTTTTATAGGAGGTGAGTATTGGTTGTAATGTGCTATACATTCCCTTCCATTTTTTGAAAGAATTTTCTCATCTTGTACACATTTTCTGTGTAAGAGTCCACTTTATAGGGAACCTATAGGCAATAGGCCAGGAACCTGCACAGTAGCAAAGTCCCTTTCACTTGTAAATGTTTTCATCACTTTGCACAATTGGGAATCAGGAAACTAGCTCTATCATTGTTGCAGTCACATTACAGGAACTTTGTCTCGTTCATATTACTGGAGGGAAAATTATGACATCTATGCCAGGGGTAGCCCTAGATCTACGCAAAATCTGTAGCTCACAGAGCATTTCCCACAGTTCATTAATTTGTTGAACAATATGAGTGCCTTCACTTCAGCTCAAAAAACTGGAACATCCTTTAAACATACTGAGAGGCTTTTTTGTCCAACACTAATCAGAGTATGAAATGTTGGATAATGATTGACAGGTGAACAGAAATATTTATAGCCAGATGCATGTAATATGATGAATATTGTGCCCAGTTGGTCCTTTGACTGGCCAATGGGCACCTATTCACCATTGTTTACTTGAAGGGTCCAAGTGAATAGGTGCCCACAGCATTTAATTGACTGATTTTCATTATGTAGCACTCACTACTCACTTGTATCTGTTAGTTACAAGGAAGGGAATCAAAGGTACACAGACTGGAAGCTAAAAACAGCTGCTCTCTTTTTGAAAGAAATCTCAATAAGACTGTTCTTTGCTGAGAAAATCTTGGACTACTGGACAGTGTGCTCAAAATGCAAAAAGTGGCGAAAGGTAGATGACAGCATTATCAGTAAAGATATCATCCAATCTTGGCAATGTTCCAAGGTATGTGAGCTGTAGTTACGCCCATTTTCTCCTTCAATGCATATGCTAGTAGAGCATAGCCCTGATGTAGGGCCAGACAGAAGATTAAAATATGTCGTAAGACTCTAGTATTTTTAGTCTCATAAGCTTTTGTACTTTAATTTTTCCAATTTTATATCCAATTTTTTGGATATATACTTAGAAAAAATAAAGTACAGAAGTTACATGTCTGAATTATATGTTTCCAAATAGTTTGTGAATGCTTGTGTTGCCATACTGTCATACATTAGCAATGGCCTATAAATTTTAGGAGGTGGGCCCTGTTTCTAATTGGCTTATTCACACCCTACATAATGAGCCATTTCCTAGCTAAACTAGTACAAATCATATAAATTTTACTTCTGTTTGTTGCTGTACTTGCTTTGTTTTTTTAAAAACGTAAGAATTGGCTTTTGTCATAGGAAGGAAACTGGACATTTGTTCAATTTGATAGTAGGACTTTTGCTATCTTTTTTGTCAATGGAAGACTATGCTGAATAAAGAAATTCAGACAACGTGATAGCACCAAATGATTCCAAATATTCTGTTGATAATGATACATGTCAAGTGGAAGCAGCATGGAAATTGTTTCGTTCACCAGGACTTTCGTTGGGCTAGAGAGATCACTCGCGATCATGTCAGAACACGCGCGAAATATGTCACGCGATCTCTTTATCATTTGAGTAAAACTTAAAACGTTTTACTGTGTTTGAATTTATCAAACTGTGCTCGAACTTTGTGAAGTATAGATTCGTTGATTTGTCTCTCCTCGAGGAAGTGATTACGGGCTCTATGTGTTCTGTTTTATCTGCCAGTGGAATTGTCAGAGATTATTTCCACAACTTTCAATAGCAAGTGGTATTGTTTTAATTCCAATAGTTTTTAGCACTAACGCTGATAGTTGATAAAGCTTTTTAGGTATTAAGTTTTCATTTTAGTTTTTGTTTATGCATCAGCAAAAAAATTTCTTATCCGTTACTTTGTGCTAATATTTGTACCAGAGCGAGCGCTTCTATGCACACACATGCTTTTTGGCAAAAAGGCCTAGTTACCCTGTAAGGGTTGTGCCTGCAAACTAAATCACACAGAAATATTTTGTTTGGTCTCACAGTGAGGATTGTTTATTGAAAAACGAGTTTAGATAAAAGAGCTTCCATTGGTAGAGGAACTGGCTCCCTGAGGGTTGCAGTCCACTGCTTTTGAAAGTGAAGACTATATAAGCAACAAAATATTTAATATATTTTTATATTTCCAACATAATCACCCTCATTTAAAAGTTTTCGAAACTTTAAAGTATTGAAACCCACTCTTCACTAGGTCATATTCTTAGTTTCTTATATAAATACGTGTACCGACGTCTTCGTTTCTTATAATACAATGCAAGTACGAAGGAGCCATCCTGGCTTTGAATGTACTTCTATAACACTTGCTTGTTTCTTGGTATATATATTAAATGTGGCTGTTTATTATATTACATGTGGTGTTTATCATATTCGAATGAATTATAATCAATATTATGCATTTTTATGGTTATTCATATAATCTCTTGTCTTTAATAGGTAGATGGACAAACTTGTGAGGAAGATGAGCCTAAAGTAAGTAACTTGTGAAATATATTGTGCAGTTGATGTATGTTTTTATACATAATATATAGCTCTATATCATATTTATAGTATACTTGTAGTATAAATATATATATATATATATATATATATATATATATATATATATATATATATATATATATATATATATATATATATATATATATATATATATATATATATATATATATACACACACATACATACATACATATTTTCTTTGTAAGAAAGTGGTGTAGGAGAAAGTAGTATTCGACTGCTCGAAAAGTTAAGAAAGTGCAATACTGGATTTCTGAGACCTAAGAAATTCGATAAGTCTATACTTTTGAAATTTCAATATTCACCGGAGAGAGTCATTGCTTTTGCCTGATTTGTATAGATGTCTTGTGTTAGTCGATGCATTTGAATTTTATGTTTGTGTAGTGCCTATCTGTGTATGTAACACTGCCGTGCTACGGATACTCGACTTTTCTTGATTAGAAAGCCTTAGGAAAGTTTCAGTACTGAAATCATGAAAAAGCTAAGAAAGTTTTAGTGAAAAAGTTTTGTTGTAATAGAACGTGTATATGTATATTTTTTTTGTATCACGTACGGCATCCATATGATATATCACAGAATGCGCTGAAAGACTTCAGTGGATCATTTTTACTCAGAAAATATGTAGAAACTAACTTGTGGAACTTCACAGGACCCTTTTGAAAACAGTGTATTTTTACTACTGAAAGTGCTATCCTGAGCAATCAGGTTCACAAAAATAAACTTAGCTCTTTGTTTACTGAATTGCTTAAGGAAATTGACTCTTTGCCTCTTCACCCAAAAAACAAACTTCTTTTGTATAGTAGGTTTGTTCTTTCTAAAGTTTCTTGGCACTTCACTGTTGCTGACCTTTCTAAAACTTGGGTTACCGAAAACCTTGACAACCTAGTTTCCAAGTATATCCGTCAGTGGCTCGATCTTCCCGTTAGTGCCATCTTGAGTAGCATAATACTCTCTAAAAACCAGTTTGGTCTAAATATGATTCTTCCTTCGATGAAATTTTCACAGTGCCAAACTGTTTTTCGAAATTCTCTTCGATCCTCTCTTAATGATAAAATTAAGTCTTTATGGAAAAGTACCAGTAGTGGCATGAATATCCAGTATGACATATATAAGAATAATAAAGATGGAATTTCGCACAGTCCTCAGAATGCTTTTTCTGTCATTTACCAGAAACTCTTCTTGTTGTAGCAGGTTGTAAATCTTACTTAGAAGAGGGTCGTTACACCTGGCGGCACAACTATGCATTACAAATCTTGGCTAACTATTTTAGAGCAAGTCCAGGAGCATCTCTTTACGTTGATCTCCCTTTCATTCTCCTTACATAATAACGGGAGACAATTTTCGTCCTGATCTTGTTTTTGTATCGCCTGACAACAAGATTTACATTCTCGAACTTACAGTTGGTTTTGAGACAAACCTAGAAGTGAACGCTGAGCGCAAGAGAGCTAAATATCAATCCCTTATGGAAACACTTAAATCCAAATATACAGATGTTAAGTTTGTCAATCTTTCTATCAGTTCTCTTGGAATTTTTGGCCTTTCTTGCTCTTCTTTTATTGAAATGTGCGATGCTCTAGCTGTTGATATGCGACACCGGCGCTACCTAATCTCAAAACTCTCTAATACCATCATTCGAACGACTTATTACATCTTTTGCCGTAGAAACAAGCCGTGGAATAGTCCAGAACTTCTTTCCATCTAAGATGCAATCCATTGTAGTTTTTTTTTATTATCCGTGTTTTAACTTTTGTTATCGTTAGTAATTTGTTTTATTGTTATCAGGCTAGCCAATTGTAACTAGCTTTTTAAGTGAGGTTACCATTGTATGTAGCGGAATATAAAATGAAAGTCTCCATTATTCTTGAATGTATCAAGAACAGTCGTTAGTAGTGTCTAGTTTTTATTTCCTGCTTTTGTGTTCTTCTGGTATTAATCACTAGGCTCTCATCAATTCTGGCGCGTTCTTCATGGTACCTTATGAGTGTAATGTTTTGCAACATAGACGTATATTTATCTTATGTTGTATGGTTGTTTTTAGGAGGTTGCCGAAGCTAGAACTTTAGCGTGGATTGACTCTTTATCATATTCGCCTCTGTTGAAGTATTCATCACCATTCGCTGTTTTGAATGAATATTATTTTGATGGCATCGGGTTTAGTGCAGTTTCTATGAGCACATGTAAAGGTATTTCATTTAGCTGAACTTGTTAGAAGACAATTGAAGGAATAGTTAAGACTCAAGGACATCAGATCATGTGACCTTTTGGTGCTGTATCGTTCCTTATCAGTGAGCCGGACTATTTCAAACAAACATTCCCCTTACTGAATTATTGTTCCGTGACCATTCACATCTTTTGAATGTGAAATATGTTTGGTTATGTTCTTTTTGCCTAATCGTTAAAATTTACGTAAATTGTGAATGCCTTGGGCCGTTTGTACTATACTGCACAAATTTTCTAGAGTTTGATGTTATGTATAAATACTCCAACGGCATCTGCCTGATTAGAGCCTACTAGAATTGCTCCATTGCTGCTTGTACGAATCCTGAAGTTCTAGATGCATTGTGTATTTTGTTTGTACTAACGATGCATCGTTTTTACAGCTGAAGCAACTGAAGGTGACTCAAGTTACATACAGCCGTTCTACAAGCCCAATGATGCTGAGAAATTCGGTTGTTTCACACCCGACATTATGCTGCCAGATGAGAAAGAAGCATTTCCGGAACTTGTAAAGTAGGTACAAGAATGAAAGCTGTTGTTTTCTTTGTATGTGAAACCTCATTCTTATCCTTGAACATGAGCTTGTGCATCCCTTTTTCAGACCTGTTTGATATTCATAGCTAAAATGTGACCTTTTGACCTTTCAACTTATATGCGCAAAAGTCATAGGGTAGTGCTTTTGTCAGAGGGTAGTTTTTGAGTTATTATCATTAGAGAAGTTATTTATTCATTAAAATTTGAGGTAAAAGCAGGTTTTATACCAAATTTTGTCAATTTTTCATGCATCTTTCGTTGCTAAAGGATCTCTGGGTATTGCTTGTGATGTTATGAAAGATTATTGTTCTTATATATATTTTGTGTTCATTTTTGTATTTCTTCTTGGGTGTATATCTTAGGAGTCAAACGTCAAATATTGTATATATACCTATCTTGTATTTGACAGAATATTATTTATTCTTTATACTGATAGCTATGTTATCCATTAGGTTCTAAAATTTACCTTGTAGTTGAAACACACTGTCGGCATATATTGCTAGAGCCTAAGTTTATTTCAGTTGCTTAATAGAATGTTCCATTCCTCTTTTACACAGGCATCGATCTGTCTTTCTTGGACTGCGAAACATGGCGATATCTTTATGGAATTCAGGATATGAGGTATATACATCTGTGTTATGTAGTTTTCTTTATAAAACATTGTGTTATTCAGTGTGTTTGTACCAGTGTGGATATTACGTGGTATTATGGAACTGTGGTTGTTTGTTTGTTTGTTTGCGTGTGTGTGTTTGTGTGTGTTGTGTAGGTGTTGTGTGGTGTTTGTTGTGTGTTTTTGTGTGTTTTTGTTTGTGTTTGTGGTTGTTTGTGTGTTTGTTTGTGCCTGTATGTCTGTGCTATTGTGTTTTGCATTCGTTTTTTGTATTGGTACCATGCTTGTAGTGTCTATGCACTATTTCGTTTCTCTATTCGTTCTTTTCATTATTTTTTAAATATATATTTTGTGCTTAATGATTGTTTTTCATTTTAGGAATATCTTTCGCTGCAAAAGTGCATGTCTCACCTGGTCATTCGAGGACTGACGCGCATAACGATGTGCGAGCTTTTGAAAAGAGTTCTTGATTTCTTGACAATTAAAGGGAGGATAAATTTTGGTATCATGTCAAAGATCCCTAATGACTCAATTTTGAATAAACAGCATTTCAAGGTGTTTTTCCAGTTATGCTTTCGCATAGGACAAATATAGATTCTCGAAAGAGTTAATTTCCACCAGTGTTCAACATTTCGTCATCGGCCATTTTCTTTTTGATAAGACACTCTACTGCAGAGCTCGTAAATTAAACTTTTTAGCGATTATTTTACGTGTATTATTTTTTATTTTGTATTTTATTATTATAACTTTGTATATTGTTTTTAACGATTATTGTTTTACATCACTGCAAATATTATTCAAAAAGAAATGCAACGCAATTTAGATAGAATTTTATGCAGAGCTAGTTCATGAATAGTGCTGTCTTTAGAACTGGCCTGCGTGCGACTGATGTGGTTGTTCGTGGTCTGATGTACGTGGTCTGATGTACGTGGTCTGATGTACGTGGTCGACATGGTGCCCGCGGGTACCGGGTTGGTGGCCCCTGATGTAGAACTTGACAAACGAATGAGTACTCTTTCCCCAAATGAAATTATGCGTTTTCTTTCCTGTATCAACAGGGTTCTGTTATTGTAATTGGTGCTGGGTTTGCTGGTCTGTCGGCTGCACTGCGTTTAAAAAGAGCTGGTTGTCAGGTAGGTTCATCTAAGTGCTTTTTTATTATGCATTGTCTGGGAAAGACCGTCGGGGCCATAGCAAAACCTGTACTGGTCCTATACTTGGCAAATGCTTGGATACTTTTCAGCTTGTAAAGACGCACAAGTGTTTAACTTAGTTAGCTGCAATCTGAAGAATCTAGGAGGTGGAGTTTTGTAAGCTCTTTGTTGCATGTCTAATGGGGTATTAATCCTAACCTATCTCGCGGCGAATTTACAAATTAAAATCTTTACTTTGCAGCATTATATGCAGGTATAACAGGTGTAAGTATAATATAATTATTTATACACGAAAATTCCCTTCAGCTACATACCTAGAAAAAGATTGTATTACATTGGTAGATACAATCTAGAATGTGTAATATATCTGATTGCAGCAGATAGAGTCGATGAGAAAACGAGTATCAATTGAGAAAAACGTGAATGTAATAAGATGATCAATGAATGAGTCTCGAGTACAAAATAGATAAATAAGGCGAAAGTGAGGTTAATAGAAAATGGCAGATAGTGCAAGTATTAGGTTCTAGTACGATTAATGTAGAAATACAGAAGTGAGGATTTGATGAGAGCAATGAGAAGAATAGAGAAATATCAGAATATGTATGAATCGGTTTACACTTATAACAGAATGAACAGTTATATAAAAAATAATAAAACATTGCTAATCATCCTGGGTGTCAGGTTGGTATTGGTTATCAGCTCAAAAATAACCTTTTAATTATTTTCTATAATTATGCAAAATAGGAAGGCCCAAAATTTCTATAGGAATGTCATTCCAAACTTTCAGAGATGTGTAAGATTTATTGGAGTATTCAAGATTATACTTTGATATTTGAAGATTCTTGCTAAACCATGTATCAAGATGCATATACTGAGATCTTTTATGGAATTTATTCCGAAGATTTCAGGGCATAATTTATGATTTTGTACGACATAACCGATCGATCAAAATCAAGAAGCTATTCAACTTTTGCGAGGTTTCTGGATCTGCTGTCTTTTATTCTAGCCGTATCAGTTATAGAAATGGCTCTCGCTTGTAGGCACTGCAGTGATTCAAGTTTTGAGTTTGATAGATTTCCTCAGATGACGTCAGGGTATCGCATATGACTTTCAGCAAGGGCATGATAATCGTTGATTAAGTGGGATTGGGAGACAATGTATTCTTCATTCAGAAAGTTAATTATCTTGGCAGTTTACGTAATATCACTGGTTAGTTTTAGTTTAATACAGAATGGAAGAAATATTATGTGATATTCACTTGTTCATATTGGTTTAGTACAGAATAGAAGAAATGTCTTGTTTTATCGCTATAGCGAAATATGATGACCTTGAAGATGCTTCATTGTTTGTTTACTTTCACCCAATTGTATAGAACATGTTGCAGTCTTTCTATTAAAGGAATAAATGCTTTTCATCCAGTAACAAAATTCCTGATTTCTATAATCATAGGTTACAGTTTTGGAGGCGAGAAGTGAAATTGGTGGAAGAGTTAAAGATGACAGATCGCTAGGGATTTGTGTCAGTCAGGGTCCTCAAATAATTACAGGGTGCATAAATAACCCAGTTTACGTTATGTGCAAACAGGTAACCTTTTATTGATTCCCTAGCCATTATCATCAGCCAGGTTTTTATCATGTGATAACGACTGTTACTTGTATGGCCTATTTTGATTCCCATTCGAGCTGCTTAATTGCTAATACGGTCATTTGGCACATCTGAGTGCAATTTATTAATAATAATAATAATATAATATAATAATACATTTCTTTAAAGTTGGCTAAAAATAAATAGTTTTAAAACTAATACAGGCCAACTGATCTTCTTATTTACAATGCTATGCACAAATTATACAACAGCATGTGGATCCCGTCCAATCTTTGATTCTGTTTTTAAACTGTCTGTCATTTTTGGCAGATTTAATCATGTTAGGGAGTGTGTTCCATAGCATGCTTCCTCTAAATCTCAGAGAATTTAATCCGTACCTTACTGTTTTCGTACTTGGTAGTTGGACGAGATCCTTTATTCTAATTCCTTTATTGTATTTTGATGTTAATGAGTCTTTGAGTTTGCCAAGGCCTTGTTTAAACAACACTGTTCTCTTGTGCCCAACGAAGCTCTGTCTTATTGTACTTTTATTATAGTATAATATTATTGTAACTATTATGAATTTAGTAGCTTATATTTATATAAAACGTGTGTGTTTGTGTTTGCATGCGCCCGCGCGTGCGTGCGTGCGTGTGTGTGCTTGTGTATCAGAAAAACGTTAGATCCTTGTGTACTCTGATTCAAAAGTAAAAAACATGAAAGAACGACGGTGTTTGTCGTTATGACATGTTTCGCTCTATCATGAGAGCTCTTCTGGCATATATGTATATGTATATGTATATGTTTATATATATATATATATATATATATATATATATATATATATATATATATATATATATATATATATATATATATATATATATATATATATATATATATATATATATATATATATATATATATATATTTATGTATTTATGTTTTTATATAGCCAATCGCACCAACTAAAGTAACATAAAATATATCGATTTTTAAGGCGATTTTCAAGTATATTTTTCACCCTTTTGTTCTTTAGTGAGCCTACTAATTTCTAGCAGTGAACTTGAGCACATGACATGCACCTTGCTTGCATCGGTTATGTGCAGTCGATTTGAGTGCACACAGCAAACAAACTTAACCACGGCAGCTCCAGCCTTGTGGCACGAACCCAACACAGCTTTGTTCCTACCGGCGAGCTTTCCTGAGCCGAATCGAATGTGATATCTTCTGTAATGTACTTTTCTTCCCGCGAATTATTTCATTTTCACTCTCACGTCACCACGCGGCTTTGCAATGAAAGTTCATATTATATTTGTTGGCTGTAAGTCCCTGATATAGAAAATATATGAGAAATTCAGGCGTGCAAGTATTAAATTTTTTAGTATTGCGGTGTAATACTTCGTAGAGTACATCTTCAAGGAGGATTACCCTTCAGCCTGGTTGATATTACCTCTTATGTGCCAGGTTTTATTTGCTTCCAGATGAATCTGCCTCTGCGGATGTTACGGCCTAAATGCAATCTAGTAAACACAAAAGGAGAAGTTGTCAGTGACTCCATTGATCAAAAAGTCGAATTTTATTTCAATTTGATGCTGGAATCAATTGATGAACTAAAGGACAACAAAAATGTGTTAAACAATAAGCTGTCTTTAAAGGGTAAGCTGTTTTTGCTGCTCGTTATTCCTTCATATCATAAAACTCAGCTGTTTTGAATTCATTTTAATCAAATAGTTCTCTTTATGTTAGTTTTGTTTTAAGCAGTAGACTCTCTTCAATAATTCGAGCTTCTATATGCAGCTTATTGCATCATATCAATTTTCGCTTTTGTAGAATTCTTGTTATTCAAAGTTTTCTACTTATATCAGTTTTGTTTTATGTTTTTTCTATAGGAAATCAAATCAAGTTTTTGATTATCTTCTTTTAGTTTGCAGAGAAATTTAGCAGGAATTAGGTTTTTTACTATCTCCTAGAAGTCACTAGACTGTATAGTTAATAGTTACTCTTTATCTGTAGCAGTTGGATATCATTTTTGCGAGCGTTAATCCTAGTAATGCTTGCTTTTGTACACATTTTAAGTTTGTTCTTGTGTCTTAGGAAATCTAGGAATATATGGAAATATATCAATATTTATGCGTATGTAAATGAAAAGCTCATTACTGAAGAGGACGAAAGTCGAACGTTTAAGAAGTGAAAATTTGCTTTTGAATTCTATATTCATATATGCATACATACAAATATATATATTTTTCTGAATATATATATATATATATATATATATATATATATATATATATATATATATATATATATATATATATATATATATATATATATATATATATATATATATATATATATATAATATAAATTATTTATAATATATTGTATACTTTTAGATTGCTTGACTGCCCGTAAAGATCAGTTGGAAGCACAAATCTTTAGAGAACTAACTGAAGTAAGTTAATGATTTAGTGGATCAGATTTCATTTGCTTCAGATATTCTTTTAACGGGTGTAAAGCTGTTACGGGTTTTAAAAGTCCTTGCGATTCATTATTTTAAGTATTCAGTCACTTTTTCATTTAGTGCCTTGCAGGTCTGTCCCATCTATTGGCGGCTACATAGAGCCTACAGATTCATGGAGCATTCCTTACCCGGTTATCAGTCTTCCCTCGTGTACGCTCAAATCTAGGTTCTATGTTTAATTTTGGCATCTTGTCAAAGACCCCTAGTGGCTCAATTTTTTAATAAAGAGCATTTCATAGTATTTTTCTAGTTATGCTTTTACGTTGGACAAATAGTTTTGAACAACTAATTTCCACCTGAAGGTATATTATGTTGGTATTTTTTAGACGCGGCACATTGTAATTCAGTTGTTTGTTTCCATTACTTAATGTATTACCCTGTATGAATTATTAAAAGGAAAAAGTGAAATGAAAATTGTTCCCAAAATGGGGTCCGCGGTGTCTCAAGGGTAGGGGTTAAAAATGTTTTCTTCCTGGCAGTAGAAATAGAAAATATATATTTCCTTTGAGGCAATACCAAACCTTTCTGCAAATGAGAGTTATATTTCAAGTTGGTTGCTCCAGTTTACTAGGTATAATACAGATAAAACACAATATTTAAACAAATTTCAAGCGAAACTGTTTGAAATTTCCTGTGAGGAATTATCATCCGAATATTTCCTGACAGTGGCGCTGCCGCAGCTACTTACCATTTTCAAGCCCTGCCCAAGGGACCGCGAAGGCTTTCAAGCGGACCAATCCATGACGCTTTTTCTTACCCTCTTATAAATCTTCCTTTATAGGTGCGCATATCTGTTCTCGTTTAGATGCACCACGCAGCGGTATTTTTTCTCTGCATAGTATAGTCATAAGTAGTTCTTGTTTTCTAAAGGAAGAAGATCACCTGCTCCAGTTCCGTTTGGGGAATTTGGAGTACGCATGCGGTGCTACACTTGATCTTTTATCTGCCTTGCACTGGAACCAAAACGAATCCATGTTGCAGTTTGCCGGAGAGCATGCATGGGTGGAGGATGGGTTCGCACCATTATTAGAAGCATTAAGTAAAAGTCTCCATCCACAACTCAGTTGCGAGGTAGCTTTGCAGAATACTGTCAATTTACTATTTAGTATTTTGCATCATTTCCAGTATGTCATTTCTATACTGGAATATGTTTGGTTTGTTTTTTTATCATTATATCTCATAAAAGTATCTGTCGCAAATATTTTCCTTGTTCTGATTTGTTTGTGTTGCAAATATGATATAGGTGATATTTTTCTAAAGGTTGGATTTCATATCAAAACCTTAAAAAGCAAATATAATCCATTCTTTTTGTTAAATTATTACAGTTTAAGTCCACCTGTAATCATTACATTTTTTAGATTTACAGCAGCAAACTCTTTCTCGTGTGTATTAGTTTTATTTCCCCATAGCATATTCTTCGTGACAATTGTACTGAATTTAGTTCATCAAATTTAGAGGCACTTCTTTAGGAAAATATATTTGGGAGGCAATAATTTTAAGGAACTTGTGGTATTACAAACAAAGTCCTTAAGAAACGTTTAATTTCAAATGTTTGCACCACTGCAGAAAATGGAGGAGTTGTAGGCAAAATTCGCCTGGAGTTTTTTGCAATCCTAGTAGCAAGTGTTTTTTTATATGGGTTTTCGCTGAAACTTACATTAGATGGACTACATTTGTAAGATGAAAAGTGTTTGGGGAAGGGGAGTTATTATCACTGTGTTTATTTGTAAGGCTACGAATTGAACACGTTGAGTCATTAGCTCACATGCTCTGTTCACGGAAGATGCAAGGAGCTTTGTATGAATACAAAATAGTGACCCCCCGTTTGTTAACTTATTTTATTTCAATCAGATAACTGACATCGACTTCTCTGGAGATCAAGTGAAAGTTACAGATCGAAATGGCAAAGAATTTACTGCAGATAAGGTGGTTTTGAATTTTTAAGTAAGACAGCCTCTCGATTGAATTCACGTCAGTTTTGTTTTGTGTTTCTTCTCAGAAGGGTCATCCATTTAGTATGTACGCAGTGTTGGGATATTTATATATATATATATATATATATATATATATATATATATATATATATATATATATATATATATATATATATATATATATATATATATATATATATATATATATATATATATATATATATATATATATATATATATATATATATATATATATATCACTCATTGAAAACACTTTCATAAGAGGTTTGCGCATAAGCCTTCATCAGTAGTTCTTATTACTGATGAAGGCTTATGCCGGAACGTTCTACAAAAGTGTTTTCAATGAGTCTCTAATATTTTTTAAACATTTTATAGTTTGGAGGTACTGAGTATGAATATATATATATATGCATACAAACGTATATTGTAAGGCGCCTTGGTCTCTTTGCACAACAGAACAGTACACATATAAAGAACTCCCATCCTCCCTCTTAGTGTGTGCAAAGTTAATAGATGACCCCATATGCATAATCACGGTGTTCAGTAGAATGTTAGGGCATTTGCTTCCTAAGATAATTTTGTTTAAGTGGAAAGAACTACTTTTGCAAATGATTTGATACGAATATGCCGCAAATTTATTGTAAATTTGATAGGCTATTCCATGAAAATCTCCCTGTTATATTGAAGATCTAACTCCAGAGTGACTTTTTTCTATTTCCAATCTAGGCTGTTGTTACTGTTCCACTGTCGATTCTCAAAAAGGAGTCAATACAATTTACGCCAACTTTGCCAGATGCTAAGAGATCTTCCATATCTAATCTCGGAGCCGGAAGCATTGAGAAGGTATAGCATATGTTTGTAAAGAAATGTGCCATTTGAGATGAAGTTTTAAAAGAAACTTTTCCTGTTAATTTGAATAAAATTATGCAGTAAAGAATTTGGCTGCAGTTTTACTGCGCTTGTTTTAGTCTCGGAAGCGGTCAGTCAAAGCTGCTTTAAATGAACTTCAGAATTAAGCAGCTGTGATGTTAGGCGAAGTCCCATTTGAGTTCTACAGCAGTTATCGCATAAATTTGATGTCCATAAGAATGTTATTAGTATCCTCTAGCACTTGCTACTTGTGTGCTTTTGTAACAGAAAGACTACCCTTAGAGATATGTTCTTTGATAGCTACATCACATGTCTTTTATAAGTTGCTGTTGAAAGAGTGTACTATTAAATTCTTAGTATCAATCATTAGCTATCTACTCACCAAGGGAGATCTGAGTAACAGATGTAGATTCAAGTAAATATAAGCGTACTACAAATGTAATATGCGTTTTTTATAAGAAACTGCTTTATAAAACGGCAGTACTCGGCTGCTCGAAAAATTGCGAAAGTTCAGTACTGGATTTCTGAGATGTAAGAAAGTTTATAAGTTGATATACACTCGAAATCCCAATTTTCACGCATGCACATCATCTCTTTTGTTTAATTTGCATAGATTTCCAATTAAAATCTTATTAAGACGCATTATTCATCATATCACGTGTACCCGCATCTGGCTATATATTTCGTTTCACCTTTCGGTCGCTATCCGACGTTTCATACTCTGACGAGTGTCGGACGAAAAAAGCTTTCAGTATGCTAAAGCAATGTTCCCGCTTTTTCGTGCTATAGTGAAGTTCTGTAGTACCAACAGACTTTTCACGTAAAATCTATTTATTCCAGTGTTGTATTTGTGTTGTCCTGTCTTTTTGTGTTACCAATGTTGTAATACACAACTCGAATATTCTCGCTAGGAAAGTCTTAAGAAAGTTTCAATGCTGAAGTCATAGAAAGATTAAAACAGTTTCATTACTGGATGAAAAACCTGTCTTATAAAAACACATGTATATATCAATATATCAGCAATCAGCAATTAATGATATAACAATGATTGTACATATATGTTATTAATGGTTTTATTTTTTCCATCGCCAGTTTTGTTGTGTTTCTAGCCACTGTTTTGCTACTTCTTCTTCCCTTTACTCGTTAGGTGATGTTGGCATTCGAGAAGAATTTCTGGAAGGAAAAGATAGGCGAGAGTGATTACTTTGGTCGGATACCAGAAGCAGAAAAAGATAGAGGACTAGCTTGTTTATTTTATGATGTATCAGCAAAGGTAAACATACAGCATAATAACTTTCTTGCTTTTCTTTTCTCTGTTCGGCAAATGTTCATGTTCATTCTAAAAGCAAACTCGGCATTGGTATTGTTCGGCATTTTTAATCTGTAATTGGATTCCATATTTTTTGATAATTACTTCTTTTGTGACCATGTGTTCACTTATATTCATCCCTCAGCTTCCTCTTCAGGAATCTTAATTTCATCAATGCCAGCGTGAATCAGTAATATGGTTTTTCATTCGGACAGTGGTTGAATAAGGCTGATAGATATATCAATTAAATTCTGCATGTTTTAGCCTATCTGAATCTTTTGATTGACTTGATTAAAAAATTGCATAAGGAAGTTGGTGGTGTCAGGATTTAATCACGGTATAGATCATTAGCTACTGATCTCTTGCTTCCTGTCCATTAGGTAGTGATATAAATTAACATACTGAATTCCATAATGTTTTTTAACTGCAAATAGTTTAGTATTGAGTTTTATTGTCTATATTTTGTTGACATTATTGAAGTCGCCTTGTATTTGACAAAAATTTTGAGAGTTTTTGAGCCCCTGAAAGATAGGCACAATCTTTACCATGTCTCTCTCAGTGATATTTTCGATTGCGTCCAACTAGTGTCCTGCCATTTGGACTAGCCTCGTGGAAGTTATGTAACATATTTGTGTGATGTATTTAATTGTTCCAGGACAGGGATTGATTTCATGTGCCCACAAACAAATGCCTCATTTTCATCGCTTTTCAACCTGCAAACAAAATGAATGAATTTAAACTTTGGTCATTTGTGGGCATGTCTCCGTTAAAAAATACGTGTTGTTTGGTTTGTTAGGTACCCTGTACTATAATTGTACTTCATTGGCAATGTGCTTTTCACACAATGAACATCGACGTACCGTTTTAGGAAAATTTGCGAAATTTTTTGTCATATTTGGCCCAGTCCTGCATTTTCAAACAGTCCTTAAATCAATCCATATTCCAGGAGCTATTGAATCGGAATATAATTCTTGCCAAAGAGGCCAGGATCACTTAATCCGTCTCTTTCCTACGTGGCAAAGACATTGAAGTGAATTGTCTTGCAGTACTTAATTCAGCTCATTGTTTACGAGGTGCACTTAATTGATTCTATTGCCAAGATTGATATTTAATCTTGGTTAAAACATAACTCAGTCCTGTGTTGCATGTTTGACTCGAAGGTACATGCATGTTCAGCCCATAGCTAGTCCAACTTATGGAAAACCCGGGCAGATAACGCCTATCTTTTAGCGTTTTTCGCGTCATTTTGAGCCGCACATTTCTCTCTGATTTGCCCTTTTATGCAGCAGTTTTGCGCAGGAGCCGTTCTAGTAGTATTTCAGATTAGCCAACGATTATCTCCAGACCCATTTGAATATACACCAAGGAGAACACCTCTCTCCCAATCTAAACCATCAAGATTACCTAGTTTCTCGAGTTTTTTTAATCTTTCATTTTCATGATAAGCTTCTGTACCTTTTGCCCAACATTATTTGAATATGATCCTCCCTGAAACAGAACCAGCAGTGAATTTGCTTAACTTATCTTGCTCTTTTCATCAAATTGATAACGCCTATCTGTGGGTTATGCAAAATTCTGGTAACTGAATTACACTTATTTTATTATTAGAGTGTTCACCAGCACATTTTTTCCATTCTATTCTTCAAAGCATGTTCGTAATTCATATCATTGGCCAATAATTACTGGCTTCCGTTATCGATCGGTCAATGCAAGTTATTGACATCCTATCTGAGTCCATAATTGAATGGAATTGACAAGTAACCATGGACATTAACTTGATTGAAGGCACTTTATATTTTGTTACACAAATTATGCGCTATCTCTCGTGGTTTGTTTTTACTGTATGACCGTGTACTTCTCATGGTCAAACTTGTCAGAAAATCAGGGCTTTTAAGGGCTAGTCATTGTATAGTGCATTCACTATACCAAGCATAACTTAAGTATACCGAATTTTCTTTCTGGCTAATACGTTTGTTGTTGTGTGGAAGTATCTGGGCCAAACAAGCTTGATAATGTTTTATTTTTTTTACTTTTTCAAAGCAATATTGTAATTTTTTCCTGCATGGGAAATCTTCTCCCTATCAATAGCGCACATTCACTAGACAGAACTGCAAATTTTCGAGAATGAATGGTTTATACATGACACAGTGGATTAAGTTGCAGAGAGGGGGTAGGGCAAGCAGACTTGAGGTGGAATAGAACGGGATTAGATGAGGTGGGATGCAATGATAGGGGGATTGGGGTGATTGAGGCAATGGATAAGGGTAGGAATTCGAGTGAAATTTTTAATGATATGTCACGTACTATGGTGAAGATTATGTTGAACGAGGAAGGATGGACACAGTGCGATACTAGAGAAATTAGGGAGTATTTTGAGGAAGAACCCGTTGAAATCATAAATCTATCAGGCATTTGTTTCTATTCTTGTTCAGGATAGGTACTAGTCGTTTTTTTAAATTTCAATCTTGTAAGGCTTCCATTTGGGCTTCACAAACCATTGAAATGTCAGTTTGATTTTCAAGTTCACTTTTTTCATAGGAAAAACACGCTCTTATGGCTCTTTTAGCTGGTGAGGCTGTCAGCCAAGTGAAAAGTCTAACGGATACTGAAATCATTGAGCGCTGTATGGAAAAATTGAGAAGTATGTTCCCGAATGAAGTAAGTTGAAAACTGATCACTGGTTACATCTTTGGAAAGGAATAATATTATCACACCTGTCACTATACATTCCTTCCTTTAAAGCGGTTTCGTGCGTTTCTGGCATGCTTTTGATCAGAGATTTCAATTCAGGGAAGAGACTCTTGATTTAGTCAATAACAGTGACAGACAGTTAAATGTTATTTCTTGATTGTGAACAGAGATCCCTTTTTATAGGGCGTGGCATTGGCACTAGTGAAAAGGGCGTGGTAGAAAACATATTATCCTCTACATCCCCTCCAAACAAATCGTGCTAGATCCACCCCCTGGAAATAATAGAGAAAACGTTTTGATGATAAGCTTTTAGTGTGGCAAGTATCTCAAAACTTAATGGGCCTCCCCTGGAAAAAGCTCTCCCCTAGAATAACCCCCATCCAAAAAGTATAAAAAGTAAGCCACCGGGGGTTAATTTGAGGATTTACGGTATGCGATATTTCACATTTATTAATTTTAATGCATATTTCTGATTACAGGATATTCCTGCTCCTTATAAGCATTTTGTGAGTCACTGGGGAAGAGAGGAGCATATAGAAATGACCTACTCGTACGTTGGTATCAACGGTACTGGTGATGATTATGATAATATCGCTGAATCAGTTGATGGGAAACTATATTTTGCCGGGGAGGTAAGGGTGCTGTCCTTCTTTTTATCTTGTAATTCTTTTATTCAATTTTCTTTTATTCTTGAGTATGAGAGCAGCTACGAGGATGATATTAGACGCTGATATGAAAACCATGTGTTCTGTTTCAGTTAGTATAGGCCATGTTATTGGTCGTCCTCCTTGAGAAGAATGACCCCGTGAAACATGATTAAAATGGGGAAAGTGATCAGATTCTCCTGGAAAACCCCTGGAATTTCTTTGCAAAGTATGAATAGCCACCTTGTTTCATACAACAAACCCGAGTATGTATGGGTATTTGGAGTAGAAAGGTGTAAAGCATATTTGGACGTTTTGAGAGGAATTAGTCCCATCTTTAGCTATATAGATGTGGAAAAGTTGGATTGTGGTTTGTAACTGATAAGCATTTTCGTTATTTCCTTCACTCAATACCTTGATAGTATACATTTCCTTCGAGATATATCCTTTACAATGTGGAGAGGCGTAATGTATATGCACAGCTTGTCAGCATCTTGTCTAGAATTTATTCGCTATTAGATACATAATTGTACCAGATTGTGGACGATCATAATATAATAAAGTTGAAATATTTAGCTGCACTAAATTAGCTGTGCTGATCAATTAGGCTTGTTTAGTTCATGTGTTGATTGATGGCCCGTTAAGCTGAGATCCATTTCCCAGTGTATTAATATGCTCGATTTTTTGTTTGCTTTCTGTTTACATATTCTATTATTTCTTTGCCTTGTTGGTTCTATATTTATTTTTTTTCCATTTAGGCGACCAATCGACGATTTCCACAAACAGTTACTGGTGCGTTCATCAGTGGACTTAGAGAAGCTGAAAAGATTCTCCTAAATGCGACAAGTAGCACGTGGAAATAGTAGATAGATATAATAGTAGATGACTTAAGGCAGTTGGGATTTTTGGCATTTAGCAAAAGGCTCCTTGGTTTTGGCCGTTTCCTCCCAAAGTCTTTAGCATCGACATGCCGCGAATTGTCGTGCAACTGCAGAAGGAGAACTGGAATGTTTATTGGTGCAGATCAATTTTGTAAGCTCATATATTGCCAATATAAAGAGGATTGTATTGAAGGCCCATAGTATTCAACGTTTGGTCATGTTATCCACTTTGGTGTTGGTAAGAGCAAGATATTTCCACAAGTTGGTAGTTGCAACCATCGTGTCATTTGGCACATAGTTAGGTAAGTGAAATTGCTATGGGCAAACTGTGTGGATGGATTGTAGCATGCACTGACTGAGCTCTGCCATTTCACTTTATTTCACGTAGTTTCATTTTTATTTCATATATTTTCAGTTTATTTCATTTATGTAGATATTCCTTTTGTAAAAATCACAGCTATGTATCTAATTAAACATATACATAGAAAATGAATTTGGATTGTTTGACAGATTAGTCCGCCTCTGCCCCTTTTAGGAAACTGATATTAAGTTATGGTTTTATCAATACGTGGGTTTTGTTTTGTTATCTTCATTTCATTTTACTTTCTTTAAATGGGGTTAAATATCTAATAAATACTGATTTCTAAAACTCTGTGTAAAATACCTCGAACGTGTATTCGTTAGTGAAAACTTTCAAGCATATATAGGGTTTAAACCAAATGGCATGCAAGGAGTTTGACCAGGATTACTGTCTTGAAAGCTTTGAATCGAGTTACCGATTCGATTGGGGCTTATCTAACTGCAGGAGGATGGTAATTCCTGATTTTGATGATTTTCTCTCTGACTTATACACGCATTTGTATGCTATACCACTATGCCAAACTCACAATTCCAGTGTTCTGAGGTTCAGGCAAATATCCATACGAAGCTTATTCTAGTACCTTCGATTTAAGGGACAAGCTGTCAAGCAAGCTCTTTCAGCTTTTAGATACATAATTTTGCTGGTATTTTGGATAGATAAAACTAGATAGATAGCTGTCGTTTGCAAAGAATGAAAACTTTTTGCCATATTTACTCTATAGTGTTGTTATAAAGTAGCTATTACAATATATTAGCTATAAAACGTAATAGACGTCATAAGCGTACTTGGATAGAAAATGATGTCATTGTTAGGCGAGAATGACTTGGAAAAATGCACCTTCTCTCAGGTGCCAAATAAACGTCCCCCCCCGCTTATTAATTTTTCGATTTTTTCCAACCCCAAGACCTTTTTAGGACTCCTCGTTTATTACTTTTAAAGAAAATGAGATTGTTAACAAGCTCCTAATTTTATTTCCTTTCTTTGTTAGTGCCGTTTACGCTCAAGCAGTCGAATGTTTCATTTCAAATACTACTTCTAAGAAATGTCGCCAAAAATTGCTGCTGCAATGGCAGCCTGCGAAAATGACAGCCTGCTTTTGTTTTTTCCCGCGCTTTATAATCATTTTAAGCTCTTTTTCAATTTCCAAACCTCCGTTTATTAAAATTCAGAATTTTTTCCGACCCCTCTGTTTATTAGGACCCTTCCCCCCGTTTATTTTGCACATGGGAGTAATGAACTTTATATGTGCAAGAATCAATAGACTGGGAACTAGAACATATCTAAGCAACAAAGTTTGCTACAATGATTATATTATGGTTATGGGACATGCATACACAGACATCTATATATACATAATTGTAAAATGTTTCTGTTCAAACAGAAGCCTGTCTTTTCCATTGCTTTGACAACTTTTGCAAATTGAATGAGATTTAATTCCTCTATTTTCTTTTTCATTAGTTAGTTTTTGTATATTATTGTGGCTTTGCCAAGTGCGGTGTTTTGATGTAGCAATGTATTATTTTACGTAAATTGTGATTTTTGTGATTCTTTCAATGAGCATTTTAGTAGAAAAATTGTGCAAAGTTCAGATTTGACCTCAAGATTTCTAAACTGCGTATTCATGTTAGATGAGTTTGAAAGTTGGAGATAGTATCATATTGTGTGACTCACAATGTATTTGTTATGAAGACAGTTGTGCTATTTATTACGCTAAGATCCAAATCTGAATTATGGGGCACTTAAGTTGTGTACTAGAAGCCTAAAGTTTAAGTGTCCATTAGGTATGAAGTACACAAGAGGTTGTGAAGTTTGATTGAGTTATAGTCGGAATCACTGTCATTGTGGTTATAATTCAGTATGAGCTGTGGGGTGAAAATTAAGGAACTGTTAGGGAACTTTTATTACTACAATTTGATAACTGGAGGTCTGAAAATAGGGAGCTTTTGGAACTAGGCCTTGAGCTAGGTTCTTTATAAAAAAGACGTGTATTGCCTCTGCCCATATCATGTACTTGATTTTAGCCAGTCGTATACGTTAAATACGCCGATTGAAGCCTTTTTCAACCAAACATTATGCAGTGAATATAAAAGTGGCATGATGTGGTTGAATTCAGATAACTAATGGATGATATTTTGGGAATATGGGTTTTGTGGCAAGTGTTACTATAAAGTTGCATGCATGTGGTTTGTGCTGATCTATTTTGGATTCTTATTGATATCATTAAAGATCAGGTTCTACTGCTGATACTGGTAATTTCAGTTGAGTAAGAATAAATTTCTGACTAATACTTAGTAATCACATGTGCCATAGGGGCTAGCCAGAGTTAAGTAAACTATCTATCCGATTGGCTTTTCACTTTCTTCCAACTATAAACCGTACCACATGCTAACACCGATGCTTCACTACGAAATGCGTTTGAAAATTCTTTATTTTATGTTCAATGCCATCAATAGTATTTTTTACAATAAATTTGAACTAGAAGCATTAAGTCATCCTTTAAAGAGGTAGAGAAAAAAATTAAATGATTATATGAGATTGTCACACAAAACGAGTAGAAATGTGTTTAAGAGTTGGTCTCTTACTCAAAGCCAAGAGATACATGCCATGGTATAGGCACAGAATAGGGAGTCATGCAGAAGGTCAACTCTCTAGTCTGTGGCATAGGTACATTAATAATTGATCTAAATAAACTCTTCTTCGTTGACATCATAATCAACCATTGCCTTCTCTAACATAAACCATCGTCCTAAAATTCCAACATCTACTATTCTTTCATGCAACTTTGTCCACCTTGGCTGAACGTAGTAGCAATTTTTGTCATATGAATCGCACTCATCAGGAAAATCATTTCTGAGAATAACAGAGAACACACCAACACTTCTACACGTGAGTCTGTTCTGGTTGTAGCTAGTAATAAGATCTCTAACAAAAGTATCGGATGCTTTATTTCGCACCAGGCTGCTTACTTGCAACAGTTCATTTGAGCTTTTGAAAAGTTCGTCAGCATAACTTTGCATGTCAGGTTTTTGGCTCCAGCAATAAACACCTAGGCCCACTATTCCTAGCTGTGAGATGAATTTTATTGGCCTTTCTCGAACGTATGTCACTGCAGAATTTGCAACTGCTTTATAGTCACGTACAAGGTGGTATACCTTTGCCAGTCTCCCGTGTTTCAAGCTCTCAAATTGAGGGAAAAGTGCCTGATTCATTTTCGATAAACTCTTCCATGCGGCCATCTTTCATTCTTGGCACGCAGCCTCGTTGCTATAGTCTCGTCCTGATATTATTGCCAAGACAACAGTATATACCCAATCTGTTTGCAAAGCGGAAAGAAACATTACCAACGTACACATTTAGTGGGTTTTTAGAAACTTTAGAGCGACAAGAGCTATGATTCCTCCAAGTGCATCTCTTGTTAAATACGACAACCCTGTTTTGGTTAGTCGAAATACGGAAAAGAAGTCGCCAAGGGTAAGTCAGTTCTGGGTTTACGTATGCTAATGCTCATTTTGCTTCCATTAGGCCTATCTAGACGAGACGCCATTTTCGTGGAGATTCATGTATACATAAAGCTGTATATCTATATTCCGTCTCTAGAAAGTTGAAAGTAAGGGAAGTTGTAAAAAGGTAAACCATTCACTGAAGGTACATAAAATGTTGGCAAAAGTAGTTTTCAACCTGGCAGAGAGTAGGCAGTAGTGTTTTGAAAGATTCTTATCTGGTAAATTGAACTTTCTTTTAGCTATATGGGACTTTGCTCTATCCAGAGATGTCTTTATGATTAACTATCAAGTGAATTTTTGCATCATATATTAATGGGCTGCCAATAACTACTATCTATAAATCGTATCTTTGCTAAAGTAGTTCTAATGCCTTGAGGATATTAAGTGCCTTACTCGCACCTCCCTTCCCTTGTTTCTCTGTACTATGTCTTTGAAGTGCTCATTTCTTGCCTGTTTAAAGTTAATTGTTATGCAACCAAAGTTGAACCCCTATACAAGACTTCCAATTGGCATAAGGCTAACCAGTGACTCATGAAGCCACACCAAAGGTTCTATGGCTTAATGTGCCTATGCTGAGGATAGACAGATGTACAGTGGAAAACTATTATAGAAGGAAACATGACAGAACCATCTTATGAACAAAACCTATGATTATTTGTAGATGGCTTCACTAATCATGTGCCTTGACTAATCAAGACCAACAATTGTGGTCCATTATTGTTGAAATAGGTCACCATGTGCCAGCAAACTGTTTGACCTTTGATTTGTGCCAGTAGGCCAAGGAAGTTATCAAGTGCCTCAAATCCTCGAATTGGCCCCCCTCAAATATGCCATAAATCCTTGAATTGGCCCCCCAAAAATAAGCCCCCCTCAGATAATTGCCCATGCTAGAACTTCAAATTGTTAATAAGCCCCACTTGAGTAAGTGAATAAACCCCACTCCCAGATGATGATGAAGACTTTGATAAAGAATAATGCTTAAATTTAGACTTTTCTTTTAATATCATGGACAATAGGAGCTTTGAGAATGAGCTTTTTATGTGACTTGTGTCAAATAATTTCATAAGCCCCTCTTAAATTAGCCCTCCCCTTGAATAAGCCCCTCCCAAAAAACTCCAAAAATAAATAAGCCCCCAGGGGCTAATTTGAGGATTTAGGGTATATGCAGGAGGTATCTGGCATAAGTTACTTGGTCTCCATTGTGATTATGAAACAGGACAATTTCCACACTATAGAGGGTATAACTATTTCCAACCTTAAGTATGTTTATGAGCTCTTTGTTTAAGAATACATTTAATTTGAATAGGTGGTTATTTGCTGGTTGGATTATGTTGCATCCCAAATGTTTTTTGGCAAAAGTTTTAGCTTCATTGGTTCCCAGTAAAACCAGCAGTTTCATGGTTTCATTGACAGTGCATGCTGAAACTTTGCAATAGTGCGTGAATTTGAGAGGTTATGATCCAACTTTGGCATTATTTACATATGAATGTGGCAACAATGTTTGTAAAATGAAATGTTTCTTTATTTAACAATCATAAACACAGTACCTTGCAAATTGTTGTTAGCTGCAGTATGGCATAGTGGAAGCTATTCACTCAGCTGCTGGTGAGGAAGCTTTGGTATAAGCTGGGTAAAGATCATTAGCATTGAATTTGAAAAAGAGATGCATAAGGAATGAATATTTGATTTAAAATAGGGCAAAAATTGCTTGTTGAAGAAGAAAATGTCCTCCCAGTAAGTACCTGTGATATAATTATGGCAGTTAGGCTAGTACCAAGGAGTGGGTGCCATGTGACACCTCAGGTTTAGGTAAAAATTGGTGATGATATATTTTCATGGTTGTACCAGGACTTTGAAGTTATGGGAGCTGCAGACTGCCTGCCTGAATGAAAGCAAAGAGGGATGAATGATAGTTTCCCATTTTGATTTATGTTTAGGCGTACTGAGCTGAAGCTACAGTTGATTGAAAACTATGATACTATTGTTTTGAAAATAAATTTCCAAAAGAGAGTCTCTCCAAACTGGGGCTGTACCCTCCCAGCTCCCTGTCATTCACAGCTTAATTTGTTCCCTTTGTTTGTCACAAAATTGTTGGTAGGTTGTAATTATTTGTAAACTTTCCAGACAGTGGACTCAGAATCTGTTTTTGTGTAGTAAATTTGTCATCACATTGCCTTGCCTCTCCCTATCACAGCAGAGCATTATGTGAACTAGCTCTGGGTGACAGGTTCTTGTTCATAATTGCTGTTAGCAACTGGATTGACAGGCTATAACCACACCATTATAAAAGATGAGTTTTGACATACTGTAGATCAGGCTTTGTTCACAGACTAATTGCTTATCCCCTTATGTTTGTGGAAATCTGAAACCTGTGTCATTTAGATTGGAAAGTTATGACAGTGTGTGATTTCAGTGTTTTACAAAAAGCCCACATGGTATCAAAAAGATCAACTTGGTTATGCTTCTGCTTCAGTTTGGAGCTTATCATCTCCCTAGCAAAAACCACTATCAAATATAGGCACTTAATTTTAATGATTGCAAATAGTATGGGTAATTGTCCCTAACAACCAACCACATTGAAAACTCTTTTAGTTTTGGGAATCATATTACCATCATTTTTCATACCAAGTGTATCACTGATTGACCTCACCTAGGAATCAGCTGGTCATTGCCTTATTAATATACATGCTCACCACTTTTGAGATGCAATTTTTTCCCGGGGTATTCCCCAGAACTATAAAGGATTATTTCCCGGGGTATTTCCCAGAACTATAAAGGATTGTGCCTCCCAAAAATTGTTGTGTTCACGTCAAACCCCCCCCTCTTTTGCAAGGAAATATTCCGGAGTACTTAGCGCTGTCCTCACCCATGGGGTTATGTGAGTAATTATCCAATATGGCAGGTATTTCTCCTTATCATCACTGAAGTATGGTTCTGCAGTCAATTACTAAGCAAGCACAACACTAAGGGGACACTACTTTTTCTAAGCTTTTAGACAAAACGTTTTCTCATCTTAAAACTGTTAGATTGGCAAAAACAGTCAAAGCGTTTTTCAGAACTAGCAATGCCTCCCCCCCCCCCCTCCTGTTCCCCTAACTTCGTGTCGAGGATTTCCTTTTGTACTTTATACAGAAGCATATAATGCCTCAGTGTCCGTGAGAATCACTGCCTCGCAGTGGGTTCTTCCCTTTCAAGTGCTATATACATGAAACGGCACTGCTCTTACCCATTGTAGTTCTACATCGGCATTTCATTCTTTCATTGCGTAGTCTGTTGCCATCTCTTGGTTGTTGTTTTGTTCTAGCCATTTGAAACCCGAAGGTTAATTATCTTCAACTGCGTTAATGGAACAGTCTGTCTACTACTCGTGTTTGGGTTGCATGATATGCTGTACCTACCGCATACCGAATATCGACCATATAAATATATATATTTGAAAGTTCCATGAATTCTTTCAGTCGTGGCAATGTGGTTCTAGCGAATATACCGTCATTAGTCACAGTTTTGCTGATAACTATCACTGCTAAGATCACTCTTCCATCCAGCTGATTCAGTTTAGACCGATGTTCGGAGTTAATACTTGAAACCATGCCTGGCAGGTGCTGCTGCCAGCGACCCTAATCCGGTCGACTGGATTATTCAAATTCAGCTCCAAAGAAGCTATTTCGTCTTCTCCATATTTTCTTAGATTCAACACCCACAACCTAATATCTAGCAACGCGCCATAATAGAAATGACAGTTATAAGAGAATAGCTTTGGAAATGGTTTCAAACGGTATTGTTATTTAACGAGCAGATCTAGAATTATCCGCTAGTTTAACAGCCCACAATGTCCCACAATGTCTTGAAGTCTTATTGTAGGTTACTGACACACTATCACCTTGCTTCCCGACTAATTTGACGAACGACTGCGGCTGCATGGAAAATAGTAATTAAGGAAGACAAGTTCTAAAGCTATACAGAAAAGCCCCTCCGGTCATGTACCAATTACATCGTAGCAACTTCTTTAGAGAACTGCTATACACTTTCTCTTTTATAGAAAAGTAGTTTGCAAAAAATTTAGTACTCGATTGCTCGAACGGTTAAGAAATTGTTAGTAATGGAGTTTTGAGACCTAAGGAATTTAATAAGTACACGAACGTTTAACATTGCAGTTTTTACGCAAGTCAATCATCTCTTGTGTTTATTGTGCATAGATTCCCTATGAACATCTAGTTATTTCAGGCTATTTTTTACATTCATATTTTTGCACGTTGTTTCATCAGCAAATCTATATAAGATTTAAGAGTATACCATATATTAGCAGTGAAAAATAAAATTTTTAATTTGGGTGCTAGCTAGGTTTGGATTCATGTCTGATCTTCCTGGGAGTCATGTTTTCGTCAGGGTTTACCCAGCTCTTCAAATGCTTTTGTACTTTCCTTTGAACTGATAGAACAATGTCATGTTTATGTAGTATCTATCTACATACCACGTCTTAGCAAAGTTTTAACACTGAAATCATGATAAGCAAAGAAAGTCTCGGGTCTGGGCCAGAAGAACTTTCCTATTAAATGTCGTATATTCAGATTGTTAAAGGACAGCTGATGGGAAACGGTATGGATATCTGCCTCAAGAGAACGCCATATGAAGACTGCTTAGTATCAGGTTTCCATAGAACAGTTACTTTCATCCTAAGTTACGAACTGTTTAGCTAAAACTGTCCTTACTAATTGCTGTCGTACTCGGTAAGAACCCACATATAGGAACTGTAGGAATCGCTATGCAAGAAACGTACCCTAGCATGACGCTTTTGTAGCTTTTGGTAGGTGACGCAATCTAAGCATAAATTGCAAGTAATGTGACTTCCACTATTTAGAATCTTATAGGCTCGATATATTCCAGTTAATAAGTTCTTTATATCAATGGTTTCATTTGTTACCCATTGAAAAACGAATATAGTCCTGGGACGGATCCAGAAAGCCGTCTGTGCGGCAGTCAAATCGGTATTACCTAAAGAATGAATTTGGCCTGTTTGTCAATCAACCCCTTTCATGAATGCCTTACCGCAATGTGCTGTAATTTTGCCTCACCTAATCATTGTACCATTAGTCTTCTATGTTCTGGCCAATTACAGTATAGATAGAAGGGCATTTGTAGCTACCTCAATTTTGTTTCAATTTTCATGTTACATAGGAGAGTAACCCTTCAGCAAAGGCAGGTTTACAACGGGTCGTCAAAAACTGGCCTTTCCACAAGTGCTAAGGGTGGTAGTGCATTGCCTTTTCTAGTTACTTAATTCATATCTTTTCATGCTTTGCAAAATTATTGCTCCCCATTGTCTGCATGCTTTCCAGGTCTATATTCAGTATGTCTTTCTGCTCTAGATATATTCAGACATTTTGTAGAATTGACCTCAACTGCTACAGTGGTACATAAAGCAGTTTGTTTTTATTATCATGTCCAGCAAATAAACTGGATTCAAACGACGACAAGTTTATTTCATTGGCATTGAGGACTATTCCAGGATATGTTCTGGTACTCAGCTCTCTGCATCACTTGCGCCGTTCTTTACATACTCTCTTTACGCCAGTGGCGCCGTCCTAAAAAGTTGACAAGGGATAATACGCTGCAGGCTATTTTATTGGTCACACTCAAGAATTCATTCTAAACTGTTAGAATTTGAATACATACAGAGTTACATAAAAATTTATACGTAATTGATGTAAAATATACATAAAACCGTGCCCAAGGGTTGGTTCGTACTTCCAAGCTAGGACTTCACTGAACTAGTAGCCACTCATAGGAGGGGGCCAAGCCCCCCAAAAAAAGTTCTCTGTATTTTAACAACAGGGACTAAGCCCCTGAATCCCATCCACAGGAAACCTGCCTGCTCTACACCTCCATGATAGTGAGTTATGAATATCTTCTTTGTACTGAGGTAACATGGAGAAGAGTATGGCTTGTGGTTAGATGTAACTTAGTAGGCATTATATGACTTTTTAAGAGCCTCATTCACATAAGACATTTAGAAGCGCTTGGCAACTCACTTCGGAGTCTGGCCTAATCCCTTAGAGTGTTTACTTGAATATGGACGAGCAGGACTGTAATGAGCTCTGAACTCAGTTCATGTGAACTGAAATTTTGATAAAGCAGGGCGAGTTGAAGAAGTGAGCATTGCACCTCGGTATATCAATATGACTGAAATGAACTTAAGACGCCGCGAGTTACTAATTGCTTCGAAATTTCTCATGTTAATTGGCTCTTAGATAACCATGAGATGTCATATCATTTTCAGGGCCGTTCCTGGACATTTTCTTAGAGGTCTACGACCTTCTATTTATTTATTTATTTATTTATTTATTTATTTATTTATTTATTTATAATATATATATAGGGTTAAATATTTTGCCTGCATTTTGCCGACAAAAAATGGGCGTGGTTCCCATGAGTGAAGAATACCTATTTGAAAGAGAGGATTTCACGAACATATATGGTATCGTGAATAATACACTTAGCTCTTCTTCGTGGGCTCCTAGTCTAAACGGTGCGAAATTGAACTGAACATCACACTACTTTGACAGAATTACAGATAATACTTGTCGTCCTGCCCAGTGCTGAGGCCTGTCTCATTACATTCTGTCAAGGAATATTGGAATAAAACCCGACCGGTAGGTCAACAAATATCTGTTCGGTAACTCAAAATGTAAGGGAGACCAAAATGGGGCACGTACTTTGAAAGCATATTACTTTGAGGAGTACTCCTCGCGCAGGTGACGCGCGGCAGTTTTAGAAGCTTAGGCAGCTGGTGATTTGCGGTTGATTTTAATATCTGCCGAAAATGAGGCAGACCGTCTGATTTGTGCGAATTATATGGTTTATGCAGAAAAGAGAGGAGGAATGTGCATGCACTTCATATTATTGGTTTGTTGCAACCACTGAAATACATTTGCTTTTAGCTCAGAATGTCTCTTTCACCGTTTGATACTTTCTGGCAGCACGTATGTATTGCATAGTATGTAGACTCTAGACCTCTGTTGTCGTGTTACATTTATCATCCATGTCTGGGTGATACATTTGCAATTCTAGTTGGCGATTCTGTAGCGTCAAACCTAGCTTTTGCAGATTTATTCAAAGCAGATTTTAGCCAGCACCATATAGCATCAGTTGTTGTATTAGATGCACTGCAGCAATTCTTCCTTGCAAGGAGATTTATGCCTGCAAGGGGATCCTTAATATAGCACATCTGAACATACCTAATTTAAGTGTACAGCATGCGCATAGGATGACTTACAATATACAAGGAAGGATGCAAACAGTCTGCCTGAATTTATAAGAAGAGTGTCTAGGACAGACGACGGTTTGTAAGTGCCAATTGTTGTATAGGGTGTCGTACTTAGTCGCAGTTATTTTCGGTAAAAACTATTAGTTTTTTATAAAAATCACCCGATGTGAACTTCTACCCAACTAGAAGGATTGCAGCCCCCGATCCACCGGCCCTCCTTCCTCATGCGTCTATGGTGTGCAGGGATAAGCAATTTTTGCTCTATTGAAATGGCTTTATGCACTGATAAGCTGTCAAAGTTTGCAGTGATAAAATCAGTTACCTTCAAAAAAGTGTATTCGCATGACTTCGGTAAAAAAAGTTGCTTTGGTTGAGATATCAGCTGCAATCAATACTAATACTAATCACTAATCAGTATCCAATCAATAGCTATCATCAATCAGTATTCAATCAATAGTAATCACTAATCGAAATTTCCGAAATTTGGTTAGATTCATCCGAAAATGTCATGAAAACTAAAGACGATTATCATGCATGTCATTGATTTCATCTGCCCGCGTCTAATTGCAATGGGGGTGCATCTTTATGTTGACAAAGAACCTTTCCTCCTACATGTTGTTTATCACTATATTTTCCAGTGCTCCCTTTACGTCCTTTTCTTCCGCATCTTTCCTATTCGTCCATTCCTATCACGTGGTTTTTGATCCTCCCTTACTTTATATTTCGGTCTCATCCAGTATCCTCATACTGAATATGACTCGAGCACGAGTCGAAACGTTTATGGTTACACCGGATTAGTCTTGGAATAGTCATTTTAAGTAAAATATCATGGAATAGTCGTCAAATAATCTAAATGTGGTCTCTTTTTGTCGTCACTCTCGTCTTAATCTTCATCAAAAAGCTGCGATTTCAATCTACAACAAAGAACCTTTCCTTAATACCTAAAGGGCGTGGTTCCAAATTTATCCTGAGAGCTTTGCCCCAAGCCCCCATTCTTCCCTACTTCACAGTCACTAACAACACGGACTTCCATCCCTGCCCCCCTAATCCGGCTCAGCTGCCTATAGGCATAAATACAATATGTCTATAAAATTATATTGCTTAATGTCCTGGCATTTGGGCTATAGGCAGTTGGGCTAATATCCTTAGTGCTATTTTTGATGTTCTGCTAACTGTTGAGGATGCCAACCGTATGGAAAAGCACCCAGGTGCTAGCCTGTGTCTTTTGTATAATTTTTTTCATTGGATGCCTTGCCTATACTACATATACACGTTTGTCTTTTATAGGAAACCTGGCTCAAAGCCTAGTTGTAAAATGCTCCTCATTTTTGGCCTCGTTTTAGTTCTAAAAGTTTCTTAAGAGTTCTTTATATAGCGAAAAAACTGCAGAGAAAACACAAACAAATCGTAAAACATTGTCTTTTGTGATGTCCTCTAAGGCCGAGCATATAGAACATACTGTAGTGGAAACTTGATAAATCCGTGGAGAAAAAGGGGGTTTTTGAAACTATGAAAGATGGTACAGAAAGTTCTAAAGTTTCTTTATGCTTTCCCTGTATTTCTAATAGTTTCTTGAATATTAGTGTTTAGCACTATGTGTATGTCAATTAGTTCGATAGACAATAAACAATATCAATTATGTATGTCGATAAAAAATATCGTTTATGTCAAAATCTCACCTCTCAGTGGCTAATTCTCCTTGCCTACAGGGACACGACCCCCATGATTTATTCAGGATTCGCAATCCATTGGGAGACTAAACTCGAATTACGATCTTTTTGACGCAATTTTTTGCAAAGCACTTGGCGCAATTAATGACATTCTGCGGTCGACAGCAAAGCCCTGACTTTGTTAATTATGCATTTGTCTTACTTGATTTTGAAGGCCATTTTACGAGATTCCTAGCCCACAATATGTTTTTTTGCTGATTCCTTGAACGACATGAAGGGGTTTTTCCACTTGTTGGCATTCATTTTGTGCTCTATGTGCCATTGTTGCTATGTCAGAAAAATATATACATATAAAAGTGTGTGTCAGGGTTTTTGACCTGCAGTTCTGAACAAAATGTGCAGTTTTGATAAGATTTGTGTAGTTCGAAAGAAAAAAATTGCGCAGTTGTAACGTTTTCACTTTAACGAAAGGAATGCTGGTAACGAACTATAAACGGAAAAAATACTATAAAAATAGAAGAGAATTAAAAGCCGAGCCAGACTAATTTGTACCTAAGCGATTTAGAAGCATTTGTTCTTAACCTTCTGTTATTGACTACTTGTGTCTAGAGTTTCTTTACTTTAACGGGACGCTTCCATGAATATACCTCTGAAGTGCTCCTGCTGTCTCCCTTTAGAACATTCTCTGCCCCTACGAACATTTCCATTCATCTATCCCAATACAGCTGACCATGGGTCGCATTCATCTAGAGCTGGCATACACGTATTTTCCACCGTTTCTTGTAACCTGTTTCTTATTAAAAAATACGTGTATTGTAATGAACATATTGAAATTTGTTTTCAGTTTCAAGCAGGCGTCCGTGAACGGCTAAAGAACTCTAGAGCGTTGCTTTAGCTAATCAGTCTATCTACATAGCCGCTGATCAGCTTGACAGCTAGAATTCGGGCTAATGCAACTTTCAAATTTGGAAGTGAATCAGACGATGATAGTATTTTAAAACGTTTAGGTAACGATAGTGCCTTGAAGTGATTATGATCTTCTAGCAGCATCAACTCCTCGTACTCCGCTTCCACTAAGTTTAGATCTTTGAAGAATTTGAAATGCGACTGCTTGAGATCCGCTTTCCTTGTAAATGAAAGATCTCAATAATACACCATCTTCATTTTCCACGAAATTTCGCCGCAAAAAGTCAACTAGTGATTCTACTATTTTATTCCTCACTCCCTCGATGTTTCTTTGTGGAAGTCCCATTCAATCGGGCAATGGGGCAATCATATCCATTTCAATACCATGAGAAATTCCTAATCATCAAGTAGGCCTTGTCATCTAGTTCTATTTCATATCAGTTTCATCTGCAACCAGAGCTTAATGCTTTGAAACAGTGCTGCTGTATATCATGTGCAGTTCAGTGTGTGTGTGTGTGTGTGTGTGTGTGTGTGTGTGTGTGTGTTTGTGTGTGTTTGTAAATATTAACCTGTAGTACTTTGCAAAAATATTTCTAAATGCACTCTCAGCCTAGAAGAGAGTGTTAATGGCTTAGCCAATGTCCCTTGTTGCAAGTAGCTTCTCATAAAATAACTGCTTTATCCTGTCCTAAATATAGACGTTCTATTCCACCAGCCTTAATTTAAATCGTCATTTTTAATCTGTGGAAGTTTTATAAAATTTCTTTTGTTATGACTGTTATTAAACATAAGACTGCATCCTTACGCATTCGTTAAAGACTTACAACACTGGGTGGCCATACCAATGACCCTCTCCGCATACACGCTTTTCTTATAAGGAACCTAGGTCAAGGCCTAGTTCCAGAAGTGCCTTATTTTTGGACCTCCAATAGTCAAATTGCAGTACTAAAAGTTCCTTAGTAGTTCCTTAATTTTCACTCTAAATTTAGTACCATACATATGGCACTGACGCAAGTAAACATTGAAGTTCTGAATTTTGCCTTTAATTTTGGCTATAACTTAAGACCAATGAAACATGAAACACTTGACACAAGCATAGCAAACAATCTATGCTGGTTTTGGCTGCAAGTGAATGGAACCTGCTTCCTAATTCTGGATTGCTTGGTGTTAAAAAAATTGCTCAAATTGAAAAGTTCCCTAGGGAATTTTCCTGTAGTAGTTCAAGTTCTTTAAATACTTTGGCATTCTATATGCAGGCTCCCTATAAACAAATCGTTTAAAGTGTGTGTAATAAAATGCTATTATTACATTTGAATAACTGTAACGAGACTTCACCAACATCTAGGATCTCAGTTGCCGCTGTGATTTTTCGACACAGTCTCCTACCAATTTTAGATTTTCCAATAAAAACCGTTTTTGTTTTGTCGCTGAATAATCTTCCCACAATCTTGATTATGCATTGAATGTTTGGCTTTTTGGGCTAAGGGCGTTAACTCATAAGCTAACTGGAGTCAGATTAGACACTATAAGTCATATTTAGTGGACTCTCATGTCAGTTTTTAATCAATCATTGATTCCCGTGCTAATACTACTTGGTGTAGCAATTCTTTCTCTTAGTGGATTTACCGTTAATCTTCTTTGTAATTATTTGTCTTAATATTAATTCTTCGTTTTGTCTAGGAGGAGATAGTTATTTAAAACAAATTAATTAGATGTCGTCAAACGAATTGCTGTTAGATATCTTAGCAAAACAGTTAGTTAGTTAGTTAGAAAGTGTAGGTCAAATCGGCGAAAGTTTTGGCCCTTGGATAGAGAGGCCTTTCTATACCTGAGTAATCATACAATATTGTCCTTACCCAATACGTAGAATCAGTGTTGCTGCATTAGCAGCTCTGAATGACAACTTACACGCTTTTCTGTGAGGTTTTTTTTCCCAGCACTGAAGCCTTCTTGACTTTATCATGATTCCAGTGCTAGACCTGTCTTATGACTTTCTGAGCAGGAAGAGTCGAGTTCGTGTAACACTGTGATGTTGCAAAGTCAAACATGCACTACAGAAACATAGCACTGAAATGCATAGACTGTTACAAGAAATCTGCTCAAAAGAGATGATGTCAAATTTGCAATTTTCTAAAGTCTCAAAAATCCAGTACTTACCGTTATTTACTTGTGAGCAACCGAATGCTGCTTCTTTTGAGCAACTTTCTTATACAATAAACGTGTAGTTTGTCTTTAGCCAGGAGAGGTGCATTAATGAAATTGCAGAGCCTGTGAGCACGGGAGATCAGGTTTTTGGGAATTTGTAAGTACAACTTCTAGAAATTGATTGGGGAAGCTGGAAGGTTACTTACATTATAGAACTTCTGGTAATGATGGGAGATGTTCATATGACTGTACACAAAGCAGGAAGCGATAAACTGAGTAGATGAGTGCACAAGGAAGACTTTGCTGTTGAGTATTTTATTGTTGGGAGGGTCTTGGGATTATTCTTTTGAGCTGCTGATAGCATTCCTCTGAGGTGACCTGCACACTTGAAATTAGCCTGTAACTAGTGACTTGGAATGTTCCATTCGATAGTTGGTGCAGTTCAGTTCAGGTCAGTTCAGTTCAGTTCGGTTCGGTTCGGTTCAGTTCAGTTCAGTTCAGTTCAGTTCAGTTCGGTTCGGTTCAGTTCAGTTCAGTTCAGGTCAGTTCAGTTCAGTTCAGTTCGGTTCAGTTCGGTTCAGTTCAGTTCAGGTCAGGTCAGTTCAGTTCAGTTCAGGTCAGTTCAGTTCAGTTCAGTTCAGTTCAGTTCAGGTCAGTTCAGTTCAGGTCAGTTCGGTTCAGTTCAGGTCAGTTCAGTTCAGTTCAGGTCAGTTCAGTTCAGTTCAGTTCGGTTCAGTTCAGTTCAGTTCAGTTCAGGTCAGTTCAGTTCAGGTCAGTTCGGTTCAGTTCAGGTCAGTTCAGTTCAGTTCAGGTCAGTTCAGTTCAGTTCAGTTCAGTTCGGTTCGGTTCGGTTCAGTTCAGGTCAGTTCAGTTCAGGTCAGTTCAGTTCAGTTCAGTTCAGTTCAGGTCAGGTCAGTTCAGTTCAGTTCAGTTCAGTTCGGTTCAGTTCAGTTCAGTTCAGTTCAGGTCAGTTCAGTTCAGTTCAGTTCGGTTCAGTTCGGTTCAGTTCAGTTCAGGTCAGTTCAGTTCAGTTCAGGTCAGTTCAGTTCAGTTCAGTTCAGTTCAGTTCAGTTCAGGTCAGGTCAGTTCAGTTCAGTTCAGTTCAGTTCAGTTCGGTTCAGTTCAGTTCAGTTCAGGTCAGTTCAGTTCAGTTCAGTTCGGTTCAGTTCAGTTCAGTTCAGTTCAGGTCAGGTCAGTTCAGTTCAGTTCAGTTCAGTTCGGTTCAGTTCAGTTCAGTTCAGTTCAGGTCAGTTCAGTTCAGTTCAGTTCAGTTCGGTTCAGTTCAGTTCAGTTCAGGTCAGTTCAGTTCAGTTCAGTTCGGTTCAGTTCAGTTCAGTTCAGTTCAGGTCAGTTCAGTTCAGGTCAGTTCAGTTCAGTTCAGTTCAGTTCAGGTCAGTTCAGTTCAGTTCAGTTCAGTTCGGTTCAGTTCAGTTCAGTTCAGTTCAGGTCAGTTCAGTTCAGGTCAGTTCGGTTCAGTTCAGTTCAGTTCAGGTCAGTTCAGTTCAGGTCAGTTCGGTTCAGTTCAGGTCAGTTCAGTTCAGTTCAGGTCAGTTCAGTTCAGTTCAGTTCGGTTCAGTTCAGTTCAGTTCAGTTCAGGTCAGTTCAGTTCAGGTCAGTTCGGTTCAGTTCAGGTCAGTTCAGTTCAGTTCAGGTCAGTTCAGTTCAGTTCAGTTCAGTTCGGTTCAGTTCAGTTCAGTTCAGGTCAGTTCAGTTCAGGTCAGTTCGGTTCAGTTCAGTTCAGTTCAGTTCAGGTCAGTTCAGTTCAGGTCAGTTCGGTTCAGTTCAGGTCAGTTCAGTTCAGTTCAGGTCAGTTCAGTTCAGTTCAGTTCGGTTCAGTTCAGTTCAGTTCAGTTCAGGTCAGTTCAGTTCAGGTCAGTTCGGTTCAGTTCAGGTCAGTTCAGTTCAGTTCAGGTCAGTTCAGTTCAGTTCAGTTCGGTTCGTAGTTGGAATATCTATCAAATTCACTACCTGCAGAAATAAAAAGTTACTCTTAGACATTGTACAGGGTGATCATACAGGTCAACAAAAAAGTTTTGGCGTAGGGTCGGAAACGTTTTACCTCTGTTAAGGTAATTTGATGATGCTGAATTTGACTACCATATCCATTTCTTAACATTAGCTCGAGTTATCCTTCCACAGGCTATCCTTATTTGAAATAAATGTTGCTTCTAAATCAAACAAAACCAACATCATATGGGAAGGAAACTCTAAAAAAGTTTTCACAAGATTGTTTTTTGCTGCATCAGTTAGGTGAAAGCTTCAAATAAGAGGTTAAGAGGTCGTTGTTCATCATGACTCTTCAACGTATTGTCTTTCACGTTGTAGAGATGTACTACGTTTTTGAGATATTCTAGAATGTTCTGCCTCAGGCACGTCACCTTTCAAATTCCAGCAGTAATCTAGCATCAGTTTTATGTCCCAACTGCCTGGGTATCTTTCCTCCATTTTCTTTATATCTACGTGGGATCTCTCGCCTTGTCCTTCACTTTCATCACCGAGATTGCCTGGAAAGAGATGGCTTTGAAGAAAATTAACTTTGATGCTCATATTGATGCCAAGAATCCTGAAATTTCCAAGCATGTTGTTTACAATTTCTTTGTAATTTTCAGCTCTATAACTTCCAAACAAGTTCTTTACAACTTCCAAAAATGACAGCCACGCAGCTTACTCCACTTCTTTCATAGAGGCACACAATTACTCCACTTCTTTCATAGAGGCACACAATTACTCCACTTCTTTCATAGAGGCACACAATTTTTGATCTTTCACCAACTACCTAATTTGGGGTTCATCAAATATGCAAAGCTTTTAGCTTTTCACTACTCAGATTTGCAAAACTCTTACAAATATACTGAAAAAAGTCTCTATCTTTTTCTAATACTTTAATAAATTGTTTCATAAGTCCTAATTTTATATGCAGAGGAGGAAACAGTATTTTATCACGTGGTACCAATTGCTCAGCAATAGCACTCTTTTCCCCAACGTTAAGTTGATCTCTTACTGGTCAATCCCTGTTAGTGCAGTGACTTGCTTTATGTCTACTGTCCTAGTAGCAGAGAAAGCAAGGGTATTTCATGTAGCCACTTCGTTATCCATGCAAGAAGTTCGTCATCTTTAAATCTACACATATCACACATATCGACACATATCTACACATATCTACACATATCTACACATATCTACACATATCTACACATATCTACACATATCTACACATATCTACACATATCTACACATATCTATACATCTAAATCTACACATATGCTGCAATACACTTTTTATTGTAACATCATCAATGCACTGTCACCACGAATGAATTCATCTGACCTAAATCTACTCTCAATCATCATAAAGGTTTAAAGAGAAAATTGATCTATGCAAATAATTATCACAAGAAAATTGATGGCATTCTGCTGCCAAGTGCAAGTGAACAACCACATGATAATGTCAAACACATGAATGCCACAATTCACCACTACTTAAAATACCATATACCAAAGACCCCTATGACCTAGCTATGACCTGCTCTATGGTGCAAAACAAATTACGCATGTAAAACCAAGTGCAAATTGTATAATTAAATCTGTTGCTAAGTCTAACATGGTCGCAGAAAAACTGCAGTTTACAGAAATTTTCCTTTTTGAGACATATTACAGATTCGAAAAACTAGAGCTAGCCATAAAAATGAATATGATTTTCATAATCAGCACCCCAAAATTACCCCCAAGACAGTCTTCACTTTGCCGACCCCAGAAATTGTGATGGCCATTGTTGTTACTGGGATGAAACTTCCACAGTAGACTACAGGCAGAGACTAAATGATAACATGGTACAGACCCATAGTTCTGCAAAGTAATAGGTGTGGTCTTCCATTTGAGATATACCCTATGGGTGTGTCTGAAAATAAACTCTAGCAAGTTGCCTAAGCTGTAAAATAGTATGTCTTAATTTCTTTAAAATTTGACAAGTCCTAATATATATTGTGAGCATTCCTGTTAATTTATTGTCAAATTATGCTAGTTTTAAAGTCCTATTTTCAATGAATTTCTATGACCTGTTTCAAACTTTCTTCATTTACAGCTTTCTATAATGGAAAGTGTACTACACTTAGGTGGTTAAATCCTTGTCGTTTTCGCTCCAGGAGTCAAGTATTTTAAGGTGATTTCACTTCTAAAACTCTTTGTGGTGAGGGATAGCGTAGATTCAAACTTGTATTGATATGCAGTAAAGAGCAGGATTATAGTTTGATTAGCTCTAGGCTGTTTCCAGAAATAACTAAGCCTAATGATAACTTTAGGGAGATTACTATCTTGTACAAAGCACATTTGTAAACAAATTATTCACTAGAGAGTCTTGCTCTATGTCAAAGCTATGTTTAGTTTCCTTTATAATTGCATCTCAGAGTTCCTATCGGAACCAGAAGAAACCTGGATTCTATATTGCCATTGTTTGCAAACAGGATTTATCAAGGATTAGTATATGTCTAACTTCACTTCACAAAATATAACCGACCTGTTATTTCGGTGCGAAGTTTTGCCTTAGTGGTATTGCAAATAGTGCACACAGTACGTACATATAAGACTCAAGAATGCAAATACACCTCCTTTTTTATAAGAAAGTGGTTTTTATAATAATGAAGTACTCAGTTGCTCAAAAAAGTTAAGAAAGTCTAGTACTGGGTTTCCGAGACCTATGAAAGTTGCTAAGTTGATATACACTTGAAATCGCAATTTTCACGCATGCACATCATCTCTTTTGTTCAATTTGCATGATTCCCTTCCAAAACCTCTGTATTTCAGTGTTATGTTTGCGCAGTGCCTGTATGTGTTTTCAGTGTTACACAAACTTCAATATTCTCGCGAAGACAGTCTTATGAAAGCTTCAATACTGAAGTAATGAATATGCAAGGAATGTCTCAGTACTGGAAGAAGCAATTGTCGTATGAAAAAACATGTAATTCCTTTTTAAATGAGTCTTACACATAAATAAGTGAGTAGGCTAAATAAGACAGTGAGAATGTAGGTGAGTAAATAACCAGAACTTACCTTCTCTATATTCTTTTTTATAAGAATGAAGTTTATAAGAATATTGAGGCTTAAAATCGTTGAAATTTTGGAATAATTTAAGAATAATGCGAGGCTCAAGCTTCATCAAGACATATTTTTTTTTGTATCACAGTTATAACACTGCTTTCAGATGTACTTTTGCATTATTCGATACAGAATATAAACTATTGCTTAGTTTTATGATGTAGCAAAACATCAACAAAGATTGCAATATATTCGTTAAATTTTTATGCGAAGTTACACCTTTGGTATTTAAGAATAATTCAAGAGTAATTCTAGGCTCAAAATCAGAAAAATTTGAAGATAATGAGGCTCCGAAAAAAAATTTAGGTATTCTTATAAAAGAAGAATATACTTGTCATCTTTATAAAGAACCTAGCTGAAAACCTAGTAATAAAAGTTCCTTATTTCTAGAAAAATTTAGAACACGTTGTATTACTAGAAGTTCCTTAATAGTTCCTGCTTATATAAAGTTCTAAAAATAGTACAAAAGCAAGAAAACATTTTTAGTTTAAGGTGTTGATGCAATGTTAATGCTGGATACTAAACTCTGAAGCCAGCTTCCTTATCTCCGGACTTTTGCAGTTTTAAGAATACCCGAAGTTGAAAGGTTCATTAGAGATTTTTAATTTAGAAGAATTAGTTCCTTAACTTGCTTGGCCTTCTACACGAAAGTTCCATATAATGTGGCCCCGTATAAGAATCCTGTAGGTCCTCCATTGTAATATTTCGTTATGAAAGTTAACTTACCAGTTGGGTGTACTTGGTGTTGCTTTAGCTTTCCCGCATGCCACGTACAGTACACTGTCGTATAACCGTATCAGAGTGGGGCTCAAACTGGGGGCGTGTAACCCTGTTTGTAAGGCGAACATGCTAATCATTAGCACTGACCACCACACTGTAAAGCCTATTGGGTAGGAAAGTGCTTGAATAGTCGTATGTCACAATGTGTCAAAATCAATCAGCTTTTTGATACTTACAAACTGGGCAACCTCATTCGTCATGAAATTATGCTGATTTCTGGAATCCTTTTAGCTATTTTATCCACACCACGTGGAAACTTGTGCCACAGTGCACTAATAGCTAAACGGCTCTGGAACGTAATAATGGCGATGATGATTATTATTATTACTAGTGTTAGTGGTGTTCCAAATTCTTATAGCTTCTTGTTGTTTTTTCTGTTTGTTTATTCTTCACCTGTAACTAGGCTAGTCAACCCAAACAACCTGTGATAGTGAGATTTGATATTATATCATAATGTACAAAATATATGAATCATGTTTAGAGTCATAGCATTGGCAGTATAATCATCATAATGACGTAATTCACTTTGTATCCTCTGAAAACCCCTGATAACCTCATCTGCTCAGTACCGCAGGGAAGGGGAGCAGGTGGTGTAAGTCGCTTCAGGGCCTCTTGACCCAGGAGGACCTCGTATCGTAGGGCCAAAGATTTTTCATAGTCATGAATGGTCATAATATATACCACAATCCCCCTCCCCTTATGTAATGCATGACAGTGCAAGAACTCCTTAATCATTATTGTGGTCCTCTATCACCACCTTCTCAGCCCGGGGGTCTTATATTTTACTCTTGTTCCAGAGCCTCAAAAGCTTCTTGGTAGCCATGCATCTGCTGTAGTTTTCACCAATTTCTTTACCCATCTGCGAAATTCTCGATATTCCCATGACAACCTCTGTGCACACTTCAGAATGGACTTATCAATTATTTAGGACTAACCACTCAGCACTCCATTGTAAACCCTTGCGGCCAGAGTCTTTGTGCTTTGTCGTATTGATTCGCTAATGATGATTGTGGATGCAGCAAAAGACACAGAGTTTCTGTTAAAAGAGGTGCTTTCATTCTCCATACTCTTGGCTTTAGATTGCTTTGCGTTGAGTTGGCAAAATTTATTTAATATTGCTTTGCTGTAACATATCCCATGATAGCTTGGTTGTTGTTTTTTACCATATTTTGTAGGCCTTACTTCTTACTTTGATATAGTTCTCACAGCAATACCCGTCTATGTTATTCTTTCAATTTGAGCATTCCTTTCTCGTTTTTAACAAAGCTGCATATTCTGTCATGTGATACTTTAGTATACTTCTTTTATTCTGTCTTTTTCAGTCACTAGTAGCATAATTTGTGTATATGTTTACATTAGCTATTCATATTAAATATGTAACTGTGTTATTCCCGAATTCTTGAAAGCTGTATTGTCCATTAGCTGTATTAGAAAGAGCTTCTCAAGAAGTTCTCCTCATTACAACTGTCCACGCCCAAAGTTTAATGTCCAATACTTTTTATATTTCCCAGTTCACATGAAACCATTTTCGTTTGTGTTCTGAATAAGTTTCAGCTGATTTGTTAGTATAGTTTTGGCCTAGATTTGTTTTACATTGGTTTATATGAGAAGGCAAATTTAATATTTCTTTTATATCAGGTAATTTTAAATCAGCGTTGTTTACAATCTTTCTCACTGTGGTATTGTAGTTCAGTTAACGCCAGGGTTAAGAATAGTGTTCCGTTTCTAATAATCTAGTTGACGTTGATGTGATTTAGTTTAGAGCTGTTTGGTGAAGTTTAACTTTTATTAGATTTATCCCAGATTTAGTTTGCGCACGTTTGAACCTATTTCACTGTTATCATTAATATTTGGTTTGGTTTGCTGTCTAGGATCTAAATCTTGGCCTGTGCTTGCTTTAAGTGTCTGGCCACGACCTTTCTTGCTTGCTAATCACACCAGAAGATGTGATATTAGGCAAGGAACGCCTGCGCAGAAAATGACAAGGGGGGCCAACTTTGCATACATGACACCAAAGATACTATTTTTAGTGTGATATCATGTGTGATATGATTTTATTGGCGAGATTTTATGCTTATGAGGTTTTTATGATAGGAAGGATCATGAAAAAACTACTGCCCATATAAATGTTCACTGAATTCTACTTCTAAAACAGTACGTGTTAGTTGTTAGCATAAGAATGTTCATTGAAATATGTTTGCGGAGTTTTGGTAGCATTACTCAAAAGGGTGCGTATCGCTACCTTTTACTCCCATTGGCTGAGGGTAGGGGCTTTTCAATCTACGATCAGAAATCAATTTCACTTTTGGTCAGTTTTTTGCAAAATACCTAGGCTATAGCCTTACTTTTGGCCGTAACACATGAGAATATGCAGCTTTATTGATACAGTTAGCTCATGTTCATCATTTTCCAATCTGCAGTCGAAATCTGTAATGTTAATTTTTTGTCTTTTTGTGGTAAATGCCAAGGGTGCAGCCTTAGGTTTTGGTCAAAAGAGGCTTATTTTCATCACTTTTCAATCTGCAATCAAACTCAATCAATTTCAATTTTGGTCATTTTTGGGCAAAATTCCAAGGCTATAGCCTTACCTTTTGGCCAAAAAGTTGCTCATTTTCATCACTTTTTAATCTACAATCAAAACCAACCAATTTGTAATATTTCCCACTTGCTGCAGGGTTCTTTATAGACTGCTACCATTTCACCTTGACATCGTATACAAAATATCTTTGAAATTAAACAGTTTGACTTTCCAAACAGTTAAATACGAGTTTGCTTCGTCTGGTCTAGGTTTAGTGGCAAGCCTTTCCTGTTAAGTTTGACTGTTCCTAATGTTGTTTGAATCAACAGTATGAACTGAATATCCATCAATTAGAAATATTATATTCATCCTAGGAGACATGATATATATTTAATCTTGCATTCCATATCTTATTTGTGGCTTATCTTGGATTTTCGTTGTATGAATAGGAACTAAACTATATGAACAATTAACAGTTATAAGAGGAAGCCTCTAAATGAGAGTGACAACGTTCTATGATAGCTTTGGGGCTTTGAGTCTAATTAAGCACTTTCTCAGATAGCTGGTTGATTATTTGTGAATTATCAAGCTTTCATCACTATTTTATTTCGAGGTACTATTCAATTGAATACCTCAATAGCTGTTCGCTGATCGAATTCCCATTTTGAACCTTAAATTTTGTTACGTACATTTAACTCCATGATATACTGTCATTCAATACTACTCAACATATACGACCTTGCATTACAATTATGCCATGAGTCTTTTTGCTCATAACGTACCTACAATTCAATGGCATTCATGCAGTCAGTACAACCCAGCATATTAGATTGTTATATGCAATTTTACTTTGAATCTTGTTGAATGCTACATACATACAAGGCAGTAACATGGTTCTTTTCAATGCTACCTGCATATGAACTTTTATCAAATTCTACCTCAGATGAGTCCTTCTTACGTACATAATGATGGTATACTTACATTCAATACTTCCCAATATTTCAGATTGTGCTATGCAAATGTACTTTGAATCTTATTTCTTGCTATCTACATTCAACACCATGATATACTTTCGATCAATACAGCTAAAGATATCTGAGTGTGTCACACATTCCACCAATTAGCATGCTAGTAATATCTCATTGCGTAACGCGTTATGCTATTCTTTAAACCATGCCTTCCCAACCATACCACTACTGCACTAATTACATCACCTAGCACACCTCTAGTGATCCTAATTATCCTACCATTATCACACATTCATCACATCACACCATATGATACGCACCTCTGTACATATCACATCACAGCACAGCACATCGCAGCACACTTTACCGTACTATATTACACTACTACACACTACACCTCACCACGCAGCACAACACAACAGAACATAGCACAAAACAACACAACACAGCACAAAACAACACAACAGAACACAACACAACACAGCAAAGTACAACACCACACACTCTACCATGCCATACTGCTATGTAAGTCCATCGTATCATACTATATCAGCTTCTTCTATATACTCTATAAGGTCATTATCTTGTAGGCCCGGCCGTTGAAAGCCACCCAGCAACCTAATGCTAGCGCAAATGGGGGATCAACTAGTCCTGTACCTCCAGCACCGAGGTCGGGCAAACTGCCTCCAATGTCATCTGATCTGAATAAGAATCAAACAGAGGAAATACTGAATGCTATATTGCCCCCACGGTAAGATGAATGTGATTGGTCAGATTAGTTCGTCACGTATTCGCTCAGTAGATTTAACTTGAAAAATTGGCATATATCTTTAGGGACTTTTATTATAAGTTTATTTCATCTAGTTGCTATCAAAAACTGTAGTAATTCTTTTCTTTCTTATATATTCACTACTTATATGAGTGTTGTATATTGTAGATGTAAGATATTAACTATCTTGTACATATTCTCTGTGCCTACTATAAATGTTTGTTAAACTTTTCATGTATACATCAGAATTAATCATATAGAATGCAAATTTCTCTAATGATAGGTAAGTTGCATCAGGTTGACGGAGTTACATATAACTGGTAGTCAGTAAGCGAAGATAGGAAGAAAGGACAGAAATAAGGACCGAAGGATAAATTAATCATAAAAGACTAAAATTAGCTGCGTTATAACTTTTATAGCATTATAATTGAAGTAGAAAACTTCATGAATTGTTTCTATTTCTCTTGTACCTTGCAATCCAAAAGTTTTGTAATAGCTAATTCAAAATTTTTTCTCTGCTCTTTTTTATCAAACTAGTATATCCTCATTTGCTCGCTCTCTTTACAGAGAATGGACAGAAAACGGACAATTGTGGATACAGCAAGTATCAAGCACTCCTGCCACCCGACTCGACGTCGTTAATTTGCAGGTAGGCAGAAGCATCTTATTCCAAATTTGTTCTTGTATTAGATGAATCTTATAATACAGATGTTGTCTTTGGTATTACTTTCGGGCGTAGTCTTCATTGAGACCTGTCTCGTTAAATGTTCATTAGCTACCTCGAGCTGAGAGAAAAGCTGTTAAATCTTGTCATACGTAAGTCATAGGCCACTTTCCCTTTCTCCTTGTCATTTTGTTTATTGATATGAATCCTTCTAAATATATTTAGTTCAAGACTTAAGACCATCTGCATTAACGACGTATTTTATTCACCCTTTGTCCAATTGTAGTCTTTCACAATAAGTATTTTATTCTTATGTTGCACTTTATTTGTACATCATGCTATATCTTTACCGAATACACAGCAGATGCTTCGCTTGCATATAGTCTAAAGAAGTTCTTGTCATAATTCCTGTTTGTTCACATGAAGACCGTTAAACTATAGCACAGAATACACAAAGTTTCATACGTTAACAGATTTTGCAGCTTACATATCATGCTCTTCACTGGGTAGACTATTACGCAACATTTGCTAGGAAGTTTGAATGTCCCATCTTTATATATTAGAGCAAGTATGGTATGTATTTTTCAAAATGTTTATTCTTTTCACTGAAGTTCTTCAACTCTTAATTGCAAGGAACAACTTGACATGCGCCTCCAACAGAGACAAGCAAGGGAGACTGGGATCTGCCCTGTGCGTAGAGAGCTGTATTCACAGTGCTTCGGTATGCTCTTTTATTTTGGAATTTTATTCGGAATTATTTGATATTATTATTTACAAGACCATTTGCCGTCAAAATGCTTGAAGCACCGCATATTTATACGATTGAACTGCAAGACATTCCTCTTATACCTGCTCTCAGTAAAAGAGCTTTTCAATATAACCAAATTCTTCTTTCCCAGTACAGTGTTGGGTTTTGTCCACAGGGCATAGCTGTACTATAGGAAAAACTATTTGTAAGAAATAAACTGATAAATCATGCGAGAAACATGCGAGAAATCTGCAAAGTGCCCCAACCTGTTTGGCACAGGGTGTAGCTACACTTTGTCCTTGTGAAGTTTCATCGATATGACATTAGGATTTCTGTCGAGAGGTTTACCCATCATCATTGCTAATCTTAAGTTCCTAAGTCCTCAGAATAAACCAATATCTGTTTTGTAACTTGTAGTGAACAATAATTTAATTAATCAATGTTTTAAGACTCATTTAATAGATTGAAATATCCAACTGGGTAATGTGTACTAGTAAATCTATCAATCTTATATGACAGGAGTATCTATAGATACAAAGTAAAAACTGTTTTTCAATGACAGTTACAAATAAACCTGAAAATAGCTGGAAGTGCGGATAATGCTCGATGACTTACTCACTTGAGAAACTTGTATGCGCAGGAGCATAGAGCCTAAAGATGTACTATTTTAAGGAATGAGCAAGGGAATAAGTTATTGCAGATCCCCTAGGTCACCATGTGTGACATTGCTCTCAGAACAAGTTCAAACATTGAGCTAGGCAATAATTGACGTTCATGAATATGTTTCTCCTTAGATGAACTTATTCGTCAAGTCACCATAAATTGTGCTGAGAGAGGCCTGCTGTTGTTGCGTGTTAGAGACGAGATCAGAATGACCATCGCTGCTTACCAGACCCTCTATGAGAGCAGGTACATCTAGCCTATCACTACCTCTGTTTTTTTGATAATAAAGTTACTAGCCAATCACTAGCCCTGGTTTTTGATTAAACAGTCCTAGCCAAACACTACCCATGGTTTTTCATGATGCAGTCAGGTCGGTCCAGTAACCTAAGGACAAAAGTAAAAGCTTCATACTTCATCCTTCATTCGTGCTGAGTATTTCATTTCATTCTTTCCTTTCATTTATCTTATTTTCGTTATATTTTGCACTGTCAATAGGTTAGAGCATGTTTTGAACTTCATTGGGGAAGCAACGTAGGCCAAATTTGTTGGGAGCTGCAATATTCTCGTAATGCAGAAGACTAGATACAGTGCATTCTATCTAACCATTTCCAGATAGCTCAGCTGTAAAAAACAGGCCTACTTTATTTCTAATTGAATTGAATTTAAGTTAATTCACATCACAAGCAAACCAATTTGTAGGCTTTTCCGATTTCAAAGAATCCTCAGCAAATTTTAACTATTTATTATGTATACGATTACCAGGAGGTTCATTTTCGAGGAAAAAAAGATTCATTCTAATGACTACCGCTTGTTAGTATAATACAGTCAACCTCGCATAATTCGGATCACACGGGACTGGCTGATTTTGTCCGGGTTACAGAAAATCCGGATTACGTAGAAACTTTTTCAGTGTTGCACTTTAATAGGAAACTAATTGGACTTAGCAATTCTGTCCGGAATATGCAAAAATCCGGATAAAACCGATCCGAATTATGCAAGGTTGACTGTAGCATATACAATCGTTAAGACGGTGTGGCACCTTCGCTTTCTTTTTCTCAAAAGTGAAGCTTCTGATAATCTTCTATGAAATCAGGTTACTTGCCCGAGCTGACATTTTTCACTAGATGTTTACAATTGAAATTGCTCTTTCAAGTGTCGCTTTTGGAATGCGGAAAGCGTTGCAAGCCGAACAAGGGAAATCTGATATGGAGAAAAAGGTGAGGTTTGACGTAAATCATAAATGAATCAAACCATTCAAATTTAAGCTTATAGTATAGTATTTTCGTGTAGCACTTTTGGCTATATTTGTTAAGAGTTTTTTTGTGCAATACTCGCTATTATTCCCTGTTTTATAGTCCGTCTTCTTACGAAACGACAACTAGCTCGGTTAATTCGACTTTTCTCTCAACCCTCGGTTGTTGGATCTTTCAAGCGAGCCTTTAAGGGCCTTACATGTACATCACCAGCTATCCAAACATTATATTATAGACTTAGGGGAAAATTACCAAGTGAAGGTATGAGAAGATGAATGACCCTAGTAAAACTCGAACTCGCAACCCTCAACTTTTTACCTGTCTGGTTGCAAATCATAGCACAGTTTTGAGAGCATAATGCGCTTAGCATCGTGTGCATTATTTAACTATGCAACCTACATGAGAAGTTGTATACAAGAGTGAAGCACGGCGTTCTGATTTTGGCATTTCCATTGTAATACTTGCATAGCTGATAGATGCCCGAAATAATCATAAACTTATGTGGCACAATACTTTTGCAGTGTGAGCGTGTCATTGATTTCCAATTTGAATTTTGAGTTCTACTGATTATATGTAGTAGTGGCTGCGAAATGTCTTTTCAAATCCTATCCCTTGGTGGCCTCCTTACGATTGCTTCTTCTACTACAGTATGCAGTCAAATACTTTGGTTTGTGCTGGGAACTGGGGAGGAGGTGTAGAGGGAGAGGAAGATTTCCCTGCCTGTCTCTTCCTATCCGGAATATAGGGGGGTAAAGGGCCCTTCTGTAATAGTTATGATATTTGTATCATGCTTTGATATGATGAAAAAATTCCACATTACTAAATAGAGAGCTCCAATATTTTTCTTGCCTTGCTAACTTGTGCATCTTAAGTGCCTTTTTCGCCCCTGTTGGCCTCCCTTGCCTTACGTTTGCCTAGATATCCCTGTGTTTATACTTTCAAGCAGTATGCTCGTTAGAATGTATGTTTTGTAACTAGATTGAAGAGCTTGAAGATGATAAACGTGATTTGGAACGTCAAGTTAACGAATTAAAGGCGAAGTGCGAGGCTATCGAAAAAAGAGAAGCTGAAAGACGTGCCATTGAGGAAAAGAAACATGCGGAGGAGATACAATTTTTGAAAAGAACCAATCAGCAGCTTAAGGTAGGAAGTCATATGGTGAGATCCCTGGTACTTGAAATAGCTATATGGAGCTCGCTAGTGTCCTTCAACAGCCTTACAATTGTCCAGTTTCAATTTCAAGTACTTATGAGATATTTTCACCCGTGTGACCGAATGCGATTTTCCTTTTAAACATCAAAAGCTTCAACCCAGTACTAATTGGTTTGCTATAGCTGGGCTATAAATCTTAATTTTGTATCTGAATGGTCGGATTTAGAAAATTCTTTTGCTATCAAACACACTCACGACAAACGCTAATGGACAGAAAGTTTGTTCGTCATCCAGGTTTTGTGAACGTTCATTACTCCACTCATTCAGCTACTTATTCGTCCATATAGGAATTCATACGCTACACCGTTCAATTATATAACTGTTTATTTGTTTCCAAACTGATTCACTATGCAGACCTGCGTTTCACTGATCGATTCATTCATTCATTCATTCATTCATTCATTCATACATTCATTCATTTGTTCATTCTTTCATTCATTGGTTCTTTTCATTCATATTTCATTCATTAATTCATTCTATCATTCATTCATTCATTTCTGCATTCATTTATTCATTCATTTATTCATTATTTCCTGTGCCTATCCATTCGTTTGCTCATTCATTCATTCCTTTATCCATCCATTCATTAATATGTTTATCTACTCATTCAGCTGTTCATTCTGTCATGTGTTTACATATTCATTTGTTCATACATCCGTTCATCTATTCATTTGTTCATTCGCTCACCTGTATACTTTGAATTCAGAAAATAATAGTAAATGCCTTGCATCGAACTTTTCTGTAGATTTTCGCTGTGGTAATTTTCTTACTTTGTATAGAATTTCCTGACTAAGCAATTTCACTTACTTTTGCAGACTCAGTTGGAAGGAATCATCGCACCAACAAAGAAATAAAGTAAAACATCACTCCTCTTTCGAGACTGAAATACCATAATTACATTGTTACTACATTTCACTGATAAAGCTACTTCATATTGTATATTTTAATAATTTAGCCATGTTTTATCGGTGACAATGCTTACTGTCTTTTCAGCCCATTTGATTGCATTCAACTCTCCCTAGTTCCAAATTTATGCTCCCTTCATTCGTCCCATCGTTTAATTGCTATATGAGCTGTAGCTATATGTCCCTCTTAATTTTTCCTGCTTATAGCTTTCTTCCATGACCCTTCCTCCGCCATAGCTATACTTTCTACTGGGCACTAGATCTATCCAATCTTTTACTTTCTTTTCTTAGGCTTATTCTATTTCACTCTCTCATTCATGATATTCCCCAACTCTCTCCCTAAAAACCTGAGCAGCTGCTGAAGGAAAGTAAATACCCTTTATTGAATGTCGATATTTAAAAGGTATAGCCAACCACATGAAGTTTCTACTCTACAGGATATTGTTTCCCTGGTATTCATATTACCCTAAAACTTCTATAGACTATAGAAACCTCATATGAGGGACTCACCATTGCTTTCCGATGGCATGAGCTAATGTATGTGTAACTTAAGACTTGCACGCTATATCTGGTAAAGAGAATCGAAGTGAAGCCATTCAATTCTCCCAAATCATACCCGAGTTAGAGTCAAGTTTTCTTCCCTTGTATCACTTGATGACATGAAGGAGAGAAGGGGATTGAGATAACTGCTTTCAAGTATTCATATGACCTGCTTTATGTGGTGCTATGTGTCAGAAGCTCCATGCACTTTTATATTTTACAACTGTCACCTAGGCGACCTGTGCGTTTCTTTACTTATTGTCCATGTTGTACGCATTTGAAGATAAATGACTTTTCTTAAATCCCTTGTCAAGGCTCTCTCTGTTTATGAGCATTAACAAATTTCAGCCGTCTTCAAGAAAATGGACAACAACGAATCATTTTCTGAGATTCCTGAAGCTGTCTTCGTTTTGGCAAGTTTAAGATACATTTCTTTAGTTGTATTGACGATATGAAAACAATGATGGCTATGAGCTTTATAAGCTTTAACCAAATGCTATCCGTATGCAATTTTTGTAGATTATTAGCATTTGCAGATGTTTGCTGCATCATTCCTGTGATAAAGATTCATTTCATATCCCTTTTGCTTTCAAAAATCATTGGAAAGATGTAATCTTATGCAGTTGCTGTTGGCTCCTATGAACCCAGTCTGAACCTTCATATCCATTTTCTCCTGTTATAAAACTGTCCTGCTTCCCCCCTTTGTCTTCTGTTTGTCTTTACACCCCTCATTTTGGTCTTGATCTTCTCATTATCTATTATTGCAGAGAATTGATCTCTCTTTCTTCTCTCTGCTTTATGTTACTTGCTGTTTTCTGGTACGCAAGTAACTTGTTGAAAGGTCTTGTTTATTCGAGATGCGTTTTGCATGTAGGCTTTGCTTAGCCATTTGACTTCATCAAGGAACGAAACATTAGTCACTTATTGTTAAGAGCTGCCTCCATTTTCTGTTTACTTAGCCTCTATCAGCAAAAAGAAAAACTTGCCATGTCCCGGTTAGACTTGAAGGAAAGTTCAATAGCTCATTGACTTAATTTCTTGAAACAAACTACGTCACACGAAAACTAGAAAACGCAACTCTATAGTGTGAATACCAAAAAACGGAACAATTTGAAAACGCTACCAATAGCGCCCATACAAAAGAAGCCTTCATAGAGACGTCTTTTTAAGGACAAATGTGAACACCAAATGAAAGGTATCCGTTTCTGTCTGAAAACGGAGTAGTATGAACAGAGAAAAAAACAGCTCTAGTTTTGGGAGCAAAAACGGATCTACATGAAAATGGAGTAAAATGAACGCAGCCTCGGCTGGGAGAATTTCTTTACAGTACCTTGCCGAAAGAAACTTCCTAGCATGTGAACATCATCATCTCTGATTGATCGTAAGTCAACGAGACAAACGTCGTGTATCTGTAACCTACATGAAGGATACCAAAAGATTTAAGGAACTTGTACCACTAGTGTCAAAATCACGAAGCATATCACGAATCATTGAAATTACGGCGTGTTATCAGATAAGCCAAGGTTTCTATACGAACTCTTATAGTGCAAATATCAACATACAGTCAGCGAAACAAGGCTATTTTCTGATTACAGAGCTGTTCTGTGCTGAAAATAGCCTTCTCGTATGGAATATCTTAAACTGATAAGAAATACTCTTTGAATCAGTAATCGAAAGTTATGAAGCTAATCCCAGTCACTGCAGTCAAATTCTCATACATTGTATTTATTCCATATAACAGTGTTTTACAGAGGAGTTTACATTCAAATTTACGATGACTATATTATTCTATCTTAACTCTTATCTCTTACGACGGTAATGTCTATGTTGCTAAATGTGCAGATACAATTATGCAGATATTGAGGAACTTTAAGTACCACAGAGTGGTCGAAATAGGTCCCAGAACAAGAAATTTCAAGAACTACAAATATTTTTAAAAGGAACCTAGCATAAGGCCTAGTTCTAGAATGTTCCTCATTTTTGAACCTCTTTTGATTATATTTTAACACTAAAAGTGTCTTAATAGTTCCTTTAATTGCGCATACAGTGCTATAGACGTAAGTATTCAGTGTCAAGACAGGGCACTATGGACACTGCAAGTTTCAACGGAAACCCACCTAAGAACCACTTACCACAAGGATTACACACATTTTCAGCGAAATTGGCTTCTCCTTTCTCCTCTGTTTGCAGTGATAAAATTATGTAGAATTGCTAAGTTCCTTAGAGAAGTTATATATAATGGAAAACGTTGCTTGAAATATTTTACTTTCTACTTTTTTGTTTTTTTATAGACCGCTTCCTTGTAAAGAAAACGTGAAGACCTCGAGCTATGTTACTTATAAAAAGCCTTGTACTGCAAATCGCTTCCAGCCTGATTCACTACCTCAACAATACTACTGTCTCTTCCTGAACCTTTTTGTCATTATATTTTTCTCCCAAGAAATATGGCTTAATAAACATCATAAGTAGTACACTATGTGGCTAGCTAACAAGACTGTGGAATCGACTCAAACGAAGATTAAAGGAAATCCGAGTAACGTAAACAAATTAATCCCACGAATAAGCGATTGTAAAGAGGACTGTCTCTAAAGTAGATTCTTGCGGGGATCGATAATTCCTTCATGATGATTTACAAAACATGAATTATCATTTCAAAACTTATTGCAACATTGGCCTGTGAGCAATCCGAGCTTGACCTAGCCCACCTACGAAGGCTAAGCATCTCTAGAATCAATTATAATTGTTTCAGAATTACTTCTGAAGCAGATTAAATTCATTTCTCATCATGTCGTGTTTCTATGGTTGGTAATGATTTGGCAGTTCCGCAGCTATTTCAGATTTTTATCAATGCAGACCTAGGTCATCTTTGCCTATTGCTGGTATTTTTAGCTAGATATCATTATGTCTTGACCTAAGAAGATACTTTTTGTCAGTGTGTTGCAATAGGAATGGTATCCTCTGTTTTTAATGCGAACGCACAAAGACGGATATTTGTGCCTGGTAAGCCCTCTGGCAACAGCGCGTTGCAGTGGAGATCCGATGGCCCCTCTGTCCAAATTGGCACAGAGAGGGGCAGTGCGAGTAAATGACTTACTCTTGAGCAATGGCTTGAAAGCGTGACTAGATAGTTCTGTGGTAGAAAACTCGGCGTATAAGGAGGAGGTTCATAAGTTCGAGTACCCCTCGGGTCACTTATTTTCTCTCACTTTCACTTCACAGAATATTATGTTTGATTGTGTACAAAAATAGAGCAGTATGAATGGGCGATAGATGGCAATTAAAACGGAAAAGTTTGAAAGAGGGGTAGTGTAAACCGTAGAACTTAACATATCATCAAAAAACCGGTAGATGTAAGAATTTAGTTTATTACGTCAATGATTTTAAGGCATACACTGTATGGTAAAGTAGATTCACCCTGACAAAATTTAAAAAAATCAATTGTTGCTTGTTTAATAACAAGCTGGTTCCTAAAGTCTATATCGAGAAAAAGATTTGAAAGCAATAACAGCTCGAACTAGGTCGTCAACAAGTTAGATCAGTGCCGTATACGAGCAGTGGGCTTGCTTCAGTAGAAATTGCAGGGTAAAGGTGGAACAACAACTACCAACAATGAGTGTCCAAAAGTTGTAAAACTCCCAATCTTGACTACATACGAATATTGCCTATAAAATCTAATATTTTGTGTTAAAAGACAATTTTCATCTTCACAAAGTAGGGCAGAAATGCTGGGAAGCATTACATAGGTAACAATGACAGCACCATTGGGACATGCCATATCGCTAGATATGTAACGAGGATTACAAATGTCAAAAAGGTGGGCAACCATGCCCCTGTTTCGAAGCAGTGACTCCCACAGGGTAATGACTAAAATCATTTGCCACCGACATGGTTAAAGCAGAAATAATTATTCCATTCTTTTTCGCAGAACAGCTTTCCTAAGTCCAATATACTTGCATTTGAAGCGTAGCTGCATTCTTATACTTTGTAATGTATTCTTTATGCCGTGTTATATCAAAGACTCTTAGAATCCTGTATAGCAGTTTAATGCGCATTAACTGCTCTAGAAAGCAATTTCTCTTATAGTAACCCCCTCATTTCTCCCTGCAGCCTTGTCACCCATGACTCATTGATTAAACCATCCTAGTTAGCACTACTTTATGAAGAAGCTTAACTTTTATCTGTCGTTATATTTTTCGGTAGCGAACGAATTCATTGCTGACCTTCGCTGGACAGAATCTCACTTCGCTCACAAAATGCTTTTGCTCAATGCAGCGTCCCTTTTCCTTTCAAAAATTTTAAAACAATCATGCCTATTGCTTGTTAGCTTCCGTCCATGCGACTATATTTTATAGTGCTAAATCAAAAACATATTTTACTTACAGTGCAAAGAGGCTGCACTTTGTCCTCTCCAGTAATGCTATTACCTTAACAGAATTAGCCCATTTGCGATTTGAAATATTTCAGAAGGATGTGTTTTTCGATTTCATTCTTATATCTATGGCCTTGTTACGCGATTTGCTTAATTCAATCACAGGCTATGACGAAGTGGTCAGCCAAACCAAGCCTGCCTATTTGAACTAAATCAGATATTTGACTAAGGGGAATTAAATTATAATTTAACTGATTATAGAAAACTACATCTATATCAGTCTCTAATTGCATTGCACTGTCCAACAGTGTCGATGTTTCTTATATTTCTCAACGTAAGCCATAGTGTAGTTGAAATGGTACTGTCAATATTGTTATACACTTTGCACATTACACGCTTGTTTTATAAGAAACAATCGTTGCCAAAATCACTTGGAACACCACACATCTCTGAGATTAAAAGGCAGGCTATTGACACAAATAGTAATGATACTAAGCGAGCCGTTTAAGTGACTTAAAGCCCCCTCCCCCCCCCCGAAAACAATGTTTGATTCTGTAGATAAGATGTTGCTAAGTGTGAAAACGATAGAATACTAAGAGACGCCAAGCGTATATCACAGTAACACAACATTGTACGGGGGAGGGGGGAAGCTAGGTATGGAAAAGTGTGAACAATCTGCAATTCGTTCCAACAATTTTGGCAACGATTGAAGGTGTACTTGACTGCTTGAAAATTTGAGAAAGTCCTGTACTAGACGCTTGAGACGTAAGAAATGTATGTACGAAATGATTTGAACCACGGGAGCAGAAATGAGAAGGTAGTCAAAGTGAATTTTGTACAGAAGACAAAATCCCATGTAAAACAGACTTAACATTCCTATTTTCACACAAGCCCATCGTCTCTTTTCTTTAATTTGCATCGGTTTCTTGCGATAATTTATATATTTCAATGTTATGTTTGTGTAGTTTCTGAACGTCTGCGTAAAACTGCAGTGTTACAAACTCAGACATTCTTGCTGAGATAGTCTTCAGAAAGTTTCTGCACTGAAATCATGAAGGAGATTTCAACAGGTTTGAGTAAGCTACCATGGTTTCCGACAAGCGATGATCGTTTTGCCAAAGTTTACTGACATGCCAAGAAAATCGTCGACGGGCTCTGCAGAAAGTACAGGATGGGGTATGACACCCCATACCCTTTGCTTCTGTACGTTCCTTGTCGAAGCTACAATCACTGCCAGAAGTGCTTGGAACACCGATTAAAAAATGAAGTTTATTTGGCAATAATAAATTTCCTGTCAAATGTGACGGCTAGTGATCCCCTCCCCCTCCCTTTAAAACAAGGTTGAGGAAAAAGCTTAGTTGCTAGAGTACTATTTGAGATCAAACTGACGTGTCTGTTGCGAGTAATCCCTGATTAATTAAACATTGCTCTGAGGGGGGAGAGGGGTATTTTGCTCTATGAGTCAAAAAGTGATGTAAGTGTTACAAGATTTTGGCAGTAATTGTAGCTGTAGGTGCTATTAGTAATAGCATTAAATATATGCATGTGTTTCCATGGCTACATATCCATGCATAAATCATTTATTGCAAACATTTCCCGGACGTTTACTCTTAACCAAACAGATCTCTTTTGCTTTAAGTGCGAAATCAATAATCTAATGTAAGTCAGAATAAAATGTTTTATTGTTCTGAAAATGGGCAAGTACTAAATGTGAAGTCCGTCCTCAGTTTCAGTGCAGTGGAACCTCGGCTTTCGAGCGCAATTCGTTCCAAAAGATAATCGAAAAGATTTATTCCGAAACTATAGCAACAGTCTCTTATCTTTATAAATTGCATAACTTTCTTGATTAATATTCAAGCTTGGGAACTCGTTCACGGAAACTGTGTAATTTCTCTCATAATAAACACATTGGTTGTTAAATCGAAGATGATCTGTTTTTGACCTTCTTCTCGAACTATTCATAAATCAAGGAAGCTTGGTGTTAAAAAGGTCTGTGACACGCTTAGAGTTTATTGTAACCAATTGAGTCATGATAGTCTACAGGAGGAATGATTTTCAAATTCGAAATCTGAATGCTTCGAAAATACACACTGTTTCTTTGCTAGAACATACTATATATGAACACTGAGGCTCAATTTGCTGAAAACATATGACCACTGCTAGAAAGTGCTTACAGTTTTTTGTGACTTATTGAGAATTCCCAAACATTCAACTACTCATACATGTAACTACTCACAGTCCTTTTGCCAAAAATTCTGGTGAAATTGCTTCTAAGCACGAGCATTCTTTGCTTTATTCTCAAAAGTAGCCAGGCCGAATGTCTTACTCAAAACAGTAAAATAGCCGTCAAATATTTGAGAGCCTTGTCAGATCCATTTTCTCCTAACCTAATTGACCAATCATCATGCAAAGTGGGTCTGGTCTTACCATATATGGTCAGAATCCTACTGAAAAGTAAAATACTTTGGCTCTAAATTGTACGATACTCTGCCGCGACTTTTACGTATTGCTGGTTACATTTCACTTATTAGATCTAAATTGTCGTCTTATTTCATCGATTCTCATTCTAATTTATAAGGGTAATCTAGTTCATGATTTTTACTTATAAGTATATATATTTATATATATTTTCCTTTCTTTCTTTTTTTTTTCGGGGGGGGGGGTCTATCCCGATCGATTAGTTGACCTACTTTGAGAGCTCCTCCTTAGTCAGCCAATGTTAAAAATTTTGTAGTATTTGTATGTGATGCCGTAGGGTAGTATGCTTACGTTTAGTAACTTTATCTATATCTTGTATGTGTAAGTGTATGTTTACATTGGTTGATGAAATTAAATTGAAATTAAAACTAGGGACTGCATACTGCATGTAGCGTCTCAAATATGTGCAAAGAATCACTCTTGCGAAAAGAACAATGTTAAAAGAACATTAGGAATAATTTAAACTCGGTCAAACTTATCTGTTTCTAATAAAAATACAGTTAAGAGCGATATAGATATAAGATGGCTTGATACTTGTAAAATTCATGAAGATAGTATAGGTAATGTTCAGGAACCACTGTAGCATTAAAAGAAAAGCAAAAATTTGAAAAATATAGGAGGAAGGAAAGCCAGGCATATTAAAATATTGGAGCTATAGCATGGGGGTTATCCGAGGAGACTTTGAGAAGGGGGCAAATTCGACGATTTACGGTAGGCTAACTGACAGCCGCGCAGATGTGCAGTGGTTGATGAGGCTAGCAGTTGTAGCCTCTTATTCGCATGGCGCGAAAGATGAACTCTGAGCAGAACAGTGGGCGGAACAAGAAGCAGTCATAGACTCATGGTCATACTGTTGTAAGTTATTTTGAAAAATGATCATTTAGATAGAAAATCATCATTGTGGTGGAGGAATAGCCTGTTAACAACTTACATGGAGTCAGGTGTAGATTATGTATGGTAATAGTCTTTATTCCTGGGTTGAAAATGAAGCCACGTGAGTTTAATCTAGAATATTTCTCCTTTCAGAGAATCATAGATAGACAGATAGTCCAGATAGTATTCATACCACGTGCATGTAATTTGTATTAGAAACGGTTAAGGATTACTAAATCTTGAAGACTATAAAGTATTGAAGGCAATTGCATTACCAGTAGCAACGAGCAACACAGCACAACCTTATCCTGACTGTCGCCCATCATCGAAGATGTCAAAGCACATGGGCCATGGCCCTGTCCTATTCACAAAGCACATGCTAAGGTGTAGCTAAGTGATAAGTGACGTTATATGCAAATTGAGACAGGCATGCTTGTAAATGGAGATTCTGAGTCTATATATATATATATATATATATATATATATATATATATATATATATATATATATATATATATATATATATATATATATATATATATATTATTCATGTGAATTTGACTGTAATTAATGGGGCTAATGCTAGCCTCCTAACTATTGGTTGTTTCCTGTGATAAATTTATTTTAGATTGAAAGTTCTTTATGGATTTTGTCTTTACCAGAAAAATCCTTAATTTCCTTGGCCTTCTACATGTAGGTTCATTATAAAGTGGTTGTGATAAAAACACATGTACCAGGCCTCCAGAATGTTCAATGATGAGTGTTTAGGTAGATGATTTGCCAAAAACACAACATTCAGGGTTGATGACAGCCATCATAGACTGGAAGAGATTTTAGCAGGCAATGCCCTTTTGATCACACCCTTTAGTGTACTGTGCAATAGAATATGCACCTAAAAAGTGATACTGAAATGCTATGACATAGAAAAACACCTTGCTAGATATCTCCCACCTCCTCCATCTTTTTCTCCTTGAACTGGAAAAAATTAAAAAATTGATCCTGGAGAACACTGGGGGGGGGACATGTACCCCCAGTCCCATATGGTGCTGCCACTGATAACATTTAGTTACCTCTCACATTCCTCACTTTCTTTTCTTAGTCCAGAGCATGGATTTGGGTGCATGAATACTGAATCACCACATGATCCTTTTCAAAAACACCCTTATTGCCAATCAGCAAATTTTGCTCAATGTGAAGCACCTTCATACTTAATGTATACTTCTCTAAGTCTTTCTGTTATTCAGTTGTGTATCTACAGTCAGATGTAGGAGTTGCCAAACACCCCAGAAAACAATTCTGTTGGCAAAGTATGAAACTTGCCATTTCTGTTGGGAAATTGCTCTGATATTTTGTATCCTAGGAGCCCAAGAAGAAGATGTAGGTGCTGCAATGTAGTGGAAAGTTTATGAATTTGCTACTGTAATAGATGCAAATGATTCATAGACAAATTCAACGCATAATGCTTCAAAATTTGAGCAGATATTCTTCAATCATGGGAACAATATGCATTTTTGTTCATGAATTGTAGGTCCTACACCCTCCAAAGAAAATGCCTAGGACTGCCCTGCTTTTGTTAACAGTCATGTTCCTATTTTTCCTTGAAACATAGTTATATGAGCATTTAAAGATATCTTGCAATTGTCACCATCTAATCTCTCTTGGGTTCACTCCTAATTTCCGCCAAAAAGTGTGATCCCATTACAAAATGCTATTAATCATTTGCAAGGTTACTAGTATCAATCTCACTAAGAACTCATTATCACTATTGAATTTCTTTTTATGCTACCTGAACCTAAATATTAAAATTCACAAATCCAACACTACCATGAAATATGATTTGCCTGGAATGACTGAGCTGATCATGGTAATTGGCTACTACAAGGCATGTAGATATGAATTCATTCATCTGATAAGTGGCATGAAACTGAAACTGAAATAATGACACAGTCAAAAACTACAGCAAAAGGATATTTCACAGAAGAGATGAATATGCTCTATGTATATAGAAGACTTCAGCTGAGAGCTGTTTGCACTTTCAACCAATGAATAAAATATTTGAAATATGAAATACAGATAAAACTAGTTAATATGCACTACTAGACTATAGATCTTAAATAGTTTATTTGTTAGTTATTCCTTTATCATTATAAGCTTGAAAATGGAGCTATTTTTGTTTGAATGTAGTAGCAGCTTTACTGCCGTGAGGACTTACTCATTTGATATAGGTTCTAGAGCTTGAAAGTAACATTGTTACCAAATACTAGATTCACAGCCATGATTTGCTTCTCTGTACATCTTGGAAATTTTCCACCTCTTGTCATTCCAGCTCTAGATCAAATTGTTTATAGAAACCAACAACTCAATACAGTAGTAAATATTAATATATCATAGAATTCCTTTTCTATATTAATAATTACTTTTCTTTTCATTCTACAGATTTCTAATGAAGAAATTTCCTACAAGGTATGGCAGATGTTTTTAGTTTTGTTCTCTCTTTTCTTATTTGCAAATTCGATGTTTAAAAATCCTTCCTAATCCTTGCACTTTTCTGTAGAGCATGATTTATGCTTGATCATGCTGAATAAACTTCAAAAATGTGTTTTCTCCAGGATTTAAGAGATGTATGTAAACAGAGTTATCTGTGGGGGTTTAGGGAATGGGGGTGTGCAGCACTCATAAGAATCGCTTATTCTATTTTGATATTTGTAGTGTTTTTTCAACTGAGGCTGACAAAATGCTACATGAATTACCTGGTAGGTGTTCAGGTGCACAACTAGGATTTTTGAGAGCGGAGACCTAGTCAAGGAAAAAGAGCACACAGACCACTTTCTAAAGAGAGTATATATACTATAAATATATACATATATAGATACATATATACATTAATATATAATACATATATAGATACATATATACATATATACATTAATATATAATACATACATATCTTACTATAAATATACATATATAGTTACCTATACAGTTACGGCTAGGGGATACCAACATCGCAACTGTGAAGTTTGGGGAACCAGTTTTATTAAATAAAGGCCTAATGTTAAACGCTCTCCACTTTTCTTTCTATTTTTCTGCAAGAGCAGACACGAGAGACACGAACTAATTATTTCCTACTCCGGCGTCAAATTTGCCCGTAAAGGTGACTGGATCTCATAGCCTTTATCCGCATTTTGATTTCATGATAAGAATAGCGCTTTCACCGCAGGCTGCAAGTAGTAGAACTGACTCAAGTTGTCATTTGCTATTTCAATGTTTTGGCGGGAAAAATAGTAAAATCGTAAAATGCATGCTTAGTTTCGAGGAGGTGTTCTAAAGCTCTCGACAACACTCAACAACACATAGAGGAATAGAAATTTTTGAATGAGAGTCTTGAACAGTTATCAAATTTTGCTCAGCTATTCTCGATTCTCCACTGGATGTTAAAGCGCTCTGGATTTTTGCTTAGCATGAAATTACAGCATAGTTGAATGAAGAGTCATGAGCGTTTGAACAGGTCTCAAGAGTTTTCGGGCTTCTTAATAGATTCTAAAGTTAGTCCCTCACCAATTTGTCAAGGGTTGATTCACCCATGCTGCCAAAATACTATGTATGTGTATGTGAAGCTCCTCCAGCTGTGAAGATCACACTTGTATCCTCAACTCAAGGCCTAAATTCGGGGGCTTTCTCAGTTCTCCGAATGCTATTAAAGTTTTAATGTTAATTTGTATTTAAAACGCGACACAAAGGGATTTGTACAGACTCATAGATTTGAAAGTCAAAATCAGGCTGCAACCCATAATGAAACAAGAAGATAAAACGCGCATGATTCCCTTGGTCAGCGATATACCCCCGAGAATTGCTTCATAGTTAAATTACCTAGAGACTAAAATGACATTACTAGAGAACCAGCTACATGTATTATTCTACCTATGTAGAAGCTGTTCAGTTTGGATTTTTTTGTCATTGGAAACAATTGAATATTAGGAACCCAGTTGCAAGTTGTAGTTGTAATGTCTATAGCAATAACAAAGTTGTTATGTCTATAGTATCATGTCGCAACATTTAACACGTAATATTTCTACAACACTACACGGTTTTTTATAAGAAATCACTTTGCAAGAAACCTATGAACTAGACAGCCAAAAATTTAAGAAACTTTTAGAACTACATGGAAAGAGTCAAGAAACCTTAGGAATTTCTGTGCCATCTTTCACCTTTTTGGAAACATGTTTTTCCTCCACGGATTTAGAAGTATCCACTTTAGTATGTTTTATGTGCTTAAAAGCCAATACGCCTTATGGGCACTAGAAAAGACTGTGTTTTTACGTTTTGTTTTCGTTTTCACTGCTTTTTTCAGTAAATTAAGAAAGCTTTAAGAACCTTTTTGAACTAAAATGTGGCTAGAAGTTAAGAAAATGTCATCAAGATGGATCCAATACTACAAAACGTTAAGAACTAGGCCTTGATGTCGGTTTCTTATAAAAACCCAAGCCTGTAGAGAAGGGACAGAATTGTTATCTTCTCTATGTCCATGTGCGCCAAATCGTATTTGAACGTCCGAATTTTTTTTCGGAAGGTAGTTTATATGAAAGTAGTGCTCAACTGCTCAAAAAGTTAAGATCGTTAAGAATTCCAATTTCACGCAAGCCCTATCGTACCAAAGTTGCAAGTTATAAATCACTTTGTTGATATCAAACAAAGAAGGGCAGGTAGGGTCGAAGCAGAGCAGTAAAGTATGTAAGGAAACTTGATTTGATCAGCTACAGTGGAGGTGGAGGCCTCATAATTTTGCCCCAAGTAAAGGACATATTTTTGCATTTTGAGGACACTTTTGCAACAGTTCTAACATTTGGGGGGCATGTTCGTTCCCCCAGTCCCTCCCTAGTTCCTACGACTCTGACTGAGCCAAAAAACTATATTATAGCAATACTGCTATGTTGTGGCTAGCACATATCTCAACGATGATTGAGCCGAAACACAACACCCAAAGTCACGCAGACGTAAGTGCAACGCGGCAGCACTGTCAAATTTAGCCAGAAAATGAGACTGTGAACAGATATTCTAGAAATTACTGTTGTAGACCACAATGCCACCCACTGTTGATTACACTATTATAACGTGGGTTTTGCATTATGAAAATATCTTATCAGATACTGCTAGAGAAACCACTAGTAGAGGAACCATCAGGATATCCTGCATGCTTTTCACGAACATCATTAGCTAAGGACAGTTGCCCTCCTTTATGTCGAAGGCAGTTGGATATTCTACAGAGCAAAAATGCCACATTTTTTATAGTTGAAATAAGGTGATAGCACTGTATTGTTACGCCTAGTCTCCATATAGTTGTGAGTGACAGGACGCGTCCCAGTCATCGCGGGCACGACGTCAATGGATCGGGAACGTTCTCAAAAGTTGAACTAATCTCTTACGAAGAATTGGAAACCAGGCTTCAACTACAAGCAGAGGTGGACTGATTGGCCAGGCAAATCGGACATGGACCGAGGGCCCGGAGACTGAATAGGGCCCGGAGACTGAATACGGCCCGGAGACTGAATACGGCCCGGAGACTGGATGGGGCCCGGCTCTGTTCATGACACAAAATTTAAAACTCGTCTGAGGCGCTAGCTTCTAAAACTGATTGTAAATAATATCAGTTCCTTGTATATTTCTATAGCATATTTCTTGCTATATTAACTGTCAAGTTCTTCTCTTGTCGCTCAATTTGACATAATGAATGAGGTCTGTCCAGCTTAAAGAACCGACGGCCCATGTATGTGTCACTCTAACCCAGACTGCAAGACACTAAAAATTGTACCATTAGGTGGGCGCAATTAGCGAAATGATTCGTACTTTTGTGTGCACAATTTGACCTATTTATCTTTACACGAGATAAAAGATCATGATGTGGGATAGCTGTGCAATCCCCGAAGAGAATCCGCATCTGCTATGTGTCCGTATGCTCCGCGTCCGTCAGTTTTAAGCATGCTTTTGCAGGTCTTTCAATTAGTAAATTAGATGCGCGTTGCCATTCACGCGCGTATGATTGCTTGCTCGCGCTAGCAGTCCTCAGTACTTGCATGTATAGTTGATAAAGGCTGGCACGAGCGACAGATCGTGCGCATGAACTGAGCTGGGTGCGTGCCTGCCTGTTCGTGCGCGATCGCGCGCGTCTGGTTGAAATGCCTGCTTTTGGTTTGGTTGACTGAAGGGCAAGAGGAATGAAACTCGGGAATTTTAGCATCCAGGTTCAATCACTTAGAGATTTCCAATTTTCAGCTTAAAGGGCTTACAGGCCCACATCAACAATTACATGAAAACAGTGGGCGTGGTCTTTCCATGGAAGTATGAAAAGGACTTGGTAGAAACTAAAGACTAGCAAATTATCTAAAAGGTAAACTAACACGAATTGATGCAATCTAAAAATTAATGAATGTTAATGAAAAGTTAAAGGTTAGTCCCATATACGGTTCCGTACGTTGGGGGGGGGGTACCTTTTAGAGAGGACACTTATCCTGAGCCTCCGGCGTAGTGAGGTAGGGTGGCCAGTTCCTTTCCTCGCCGCCTTTAACTTTCTCAGTGTTACCACTAGGTATCCATTTGCTGCTGGGTGGACAATGAGCGAGCGTCCTAACGATGATCCGAGGGCTCGGCTCGAACCATTGGTGTTTTGCTCAGCAGAAGAACTTACTAAAACGGGTGCGAAGCTGCGACGAGAACTGCTGGTGATCACGCCTGATAGCACTGGGGAAGTACCGCCCCCATGTCCCCAAACAAGGCGGTCACAAAGATGACGTGTCAGGGGGGCGTGGCATAGAACGTTATCAAAAAAATTGTGTAGCGGGGTCTGAGAGGCAAATAAGAGCGTGCCCATTGCTCTCGATCGCCAGAGAGGCCTAGGAAGGGAAGTTCCGATATTCTGTGGTTTTACGAAGATTTTGAGACAGACTTAACGGTGCAGGACTGTGCGTAACTGTGTAGTTTACTGTTAACTCCGGAGCGAAGAAAACCACCGACTCACGACAGGTTGGAGTGCCACTTAAGAAGGTGGCATACCAAATCCGTGTCATACTTCTCGAGAATGTCATCGTAGGCTGCATTGTTCTTGCTTGTCAGTGCACATACCTGCTACTTGACCAGAAAACCGCAATAAATTAGCATCTAAGTTCCTGAAAATTGAACTTGACTTCAAGTATCTATTGACCATACCCTTCGATCACAAACAATCGCATTGCTAACCAAGGCTGTCAAATATTCAACGTGCGGATGCTCTGTTCAACCGCAGCTTACACGCAGCTACTTAGCACGTTGGCAAACATGCTTAAAAGATATAAACAGATGGCACATTCTAATTTGCGATTATCAATGCATAGGCTATTACTTTTGCACGTCATCCCATTTCATTAGTACGACTTTGCAATTGAGCCAGTGCGAACGCGAGCGTGGTTGCGGAGAACGTGGTTGCGCACAAGAAGTATCCTTGTTTATGTTTGTACAAGCCGCACATTTATGGATTCATTAATTAATTAATTCATTCATTCATTCATTCACTCGGTCAGTCAGTCATTTAGTTTTTAATTCTTTATACATGGTAGCCCCTCAGATACCAGGCAGTGACTGATACCAGGATCTGTTTTACACCAGAGCTAAGCTAAAAGTTCATATTTACAATAAGTACTAAATAAGATATTTATAATATGAAATAAGAAAAATGTTAAGGAAAAGAACAAAGGATTAATCTTCTCAATTTCTTTGTTCTCGGCAAACATGGTTTTCATTTTCCTCTTAAACGATTGGAATGTGTGCCTGTGTTATAGTCGTTCCACAACGAAAAACGCTGAAATTTTTTCACTCTTTACCTGATGGGCCTTTTTATCCCGTTCCGGCTCATTGTGGCTTGGATGTTATTCCGTGCAGTAGGAAGGAATGCTTGGCAGAAGAATGCTTGGCTTCCCCTTCAGGCTTATCTGGATTCAAGGGATTATTTGTCTCCAAATGACACATTTGCTTCTTTTTTCAAGCATTATCATTTAACATTTCTAATTTGCAGATTTATTTCCAGCAATCACAGACTGGGGATAACTTCAGTTGGCCATGCCCTTATATGGATCGTACCCTAGCGAACCATGCCCTTCTGTGCAATACAGAGAGCAAAATGAAATACGCGACAAAGAAACAGAATAGGGTTAGGCATAGGGTATCAAGGGCGCCGGAGCAACATTTTCAGTGAAGGGGGCTTCAGTGGACATATGAAAATTGGAAGGATATAGTAGGGTGCTAAAATGGGTACTACATTACATTTGCTATAGAAATTGGAGGGGATATAGCCCCAAGCCCACCCGGCTCCACCATCCATGTGTATGATCAGGGACAATGGTATGAAATGACATAGAATCAAAGTTGGTAGAATTCATTTGGCCCAATCCCAAAAATTAATTAATTCTAGTTCTTTTTGAAATCCTGAAGTTTTTTCTTATCTTCCAGCTCGTTCCAGCCTTCCAGTAATGACAATTCAATTCAACACGATTAGATTCTTATTTGAGGTAAGTATGATTTTAACATGTATAAGCCTTAGCCCCCCCCCCCCCCCCGCCCAATACTATCTATTGGTTTATGACTATGAAACAGTGATATGAACCAATTGCAATTCAAATTTGTACATTTAAGTCGTTGTCTGTTCCTACATCCTTGCAGTGTCAATACTTGTCACTTTTGGGGAAGATTAGGTGATCGCTGAACCCTGGAAAGTTACCCTCAGCATTCTGCTGTTTTTCGATTTACTGCAAATTCCATATTCATTCCGCTGTACTTTGCTGACGCATTTTTGTTATGTCATTCTACCCTTTAAAACCTGCCTTCTCTTATGTAGGTCTCAGCTAATTTGTCTTGTCAAAAACTAACCTGTAGGTTTTCATTGGTGCTTAACATCATTTGTCAACGTCCATTACTGAAACGTGCCTTTACCACAGCTGTAGTACGGAGATTCTGTCCTGTATCTATGGATTCTGTTACGTTGAAAGATATTAATAGGAATTTATCCAGAGGTAGTGCAAGAACCACTGGCTTTGGGGGGATTTGCTGTCCAGGAGAGAAATTAGGGCTGATTTTGATTTCTTTTCTTGCTTTGAGGGGATATAGAGGGTTTGTCGATCACACATTTTTTTGAAGAATTTCTCTCTGGCCCAAAAGTGAAGCCTTATTGACATTTCATGATTTTTCAGTATCAAAACTTTCCCTAGGATTTCTTAGCAAGATTGCTTCAGTTTGTGTAATGCTATATTATTGGACAGGCAGACAAGCACTACACAAACACAATACTAAAACAGATAGATGAATTGAGGAAATATAATTGAACTAAATGACAGAGATGATGCGTTTGCATGAAAATTGGATTCTCAAAAATCCAGTTTTTACTGTCTTAGATTTTTGAGCTGTCAAACACTGATTTCTTAAAACCAACTATTTTATCACAAAACTTGCACTGCAGGGATTTTCCTAATCTCGGCAAAATGGACGCATGTATTTCCAGTCAAGAAACGACGTTTGGTGTGTGAAGTTTTGCATTTCGAGCCTTGAAGCCTAAAGCAAGAAGTGCTTATAGACCCACACTCTTGAAAGGAGTGGATATGGTCTTTCCTTTAACGTACATAAAGGACGTGACAGGAACTAAAGTAATAGCAAGTGATCTAAAATTTAAAATAATAAAGCTTAATTTCATCTATAAGTTAATAAACCATAATATAAATCATCAGGGCACACAGCGAGGCACAGAAAATCGAGAAAAATAATAGATTCGTCTTCGGTTGAAGCTCTCTCTGGGCCTTCGGGTTAATTTGTGCCAGTTTTGATGTATAGGACCGTCTTTCAATAAACACACCTCTTCTACTAACAATTTCACACGTTTCCTAAAGCCTCGTTTCCATTTGATCGTCACAATCATCGCAGTTCGCCAAGATCGTCGAAAATTTTGTGTTCACGATTGTGACGATCCTGACGACCCAAGGTTTCCATAAATCGTCGCAATCGTGTAACAGCTAAGTTTAGCTCTGTTGTATTTGGTTTTGGCGCCAAATCCCAATGAATGAAACCAAAACTGGGGGCTGATACTGATGATGATACTGAGGTGCTGTTGTTGCAAGGACATACGTTTCTTCTTCTTGCTGATTTAAGGCAACGCATCCAAAGGATGAAACGAAAAAACCTCGTTTTTGGGCTCGAGCTATATTCAAAGAACGCAGACGATATGGAGCATACCATTTTTAATTTACAATTTAGGGCACAGCAACAACAACACCGATCGTCTGAATCGTGGCCAACGCCACGAAGGTGGTTGCCATTAAATTATCGATTGTCACTGGATCGTCTCGATCGTCGTCATAGAACCAGTTTCTATCTCCATGACTGCGACGATCCTGATCGTCACGATCGTGACTTCAAGAAAATTGATGTTTCCATATGATAGTCAGGTTCGTCGCAAACATTGTCTGCGACTGTGACGATCGTCACAATTTTATGGAAACCAGGCTTAAATGGCGATCAAGATTTTTGATTTACAACTCCACAACGTGAATTAGATCCATACTTATTTTCGGCTATATATGATGATGCTGTGTGACGAATGTTTTGAGGCTGAGACAGAAGTTCTTGGAAGTCGTACAAAATACATTTGCTTTTATGATTAAAATGGGCATTCATGTCAAATTGAGAGGTCCTGACATTAGATGAAGTTGAATAATCCATGACTTCTCTCCTAAGTTCCTAAGCTGTGGACATTCATTCAGTGTTTTTCTGGCAATTTGATTACATACACTTCCGTACGATGTTTCATCAGACAGGACGCAGCACTTCCTCTGCCACAGTAACATCTTGCCTCACCAAATGCAAGTCCTCTTATCACGCAATTTATCATGCACTTAAATAAGTTTGGCATAAGTCATGAATTCCCTCCAACACATTGTAGGTAAAACTTCTACTCAATTTAATTAAAGTGTAGATATCTCAAATTTCTGCTCTACAAAATTAGTTATATTTGCTTTTTTTGCATCCAGCAGTGAATAAAGTTCTTCAAATGCGATTAATTCAATATAAGTATTCTGCAGTTCCGAACATTTGCTCGAATTTCCTCACCTTCTGGAAATACCGTAAATCCTCGAATAAGCCCCCACCTAAAAAATCATTTTTGCAAATAAGCTCCTCTCGAATAAGCCCCTATGGGGGCTTATTCGAGGAGACCATAATTATAGAATAATATCATATTTCAAGAAGCTCTCACAGTACAATAGCTGTACAGTATTGCTTCCTTTGAATAGAAGCAAAAAAGCTAAGAGAAACGCGACTTTCGTGATAAGAAAAACATTATAATATTTGCTAAATCTTCACACAACACTTTGTAACTCTTTTAACGATATCAGCATCTGTAACTAGAAGCTCAAAATTTAGTTGATTGAGAAAATTATGTCGTTTTTATGTCAACCTTTGAGGAAAATGCCAGACTTTGAAATAAGTCCCCTCGAATAAGCCCCCCTCGAATAAGCCCAACCAAAAATTCATTTTTGCAGATAAGCTCCCTGGGGCTTATTCGAGGATTTACGGTATTGCGTGGAGATCACTTATGGGCGCAGAATCGAGGGACAAATGACTGATGTTTTCATACACTTCGCGAAAAACCACAAAAAACAGAAAACTCACAGAATTGTGAACAATCAAACGAAACCAAGAAATCACAGGAAAAATCATATTTAATCACTAAACAATCACAGGAAAATTATAAAATCAAATGAATTTCATAGAAATTACATACAGAAATAAAATCACATGCAAAAATAATAGAGATCAAACTAGAAAACACTCAAAAATACACCAAATGCAGATCTGAGAATTGTCCGACAATTGATTTGTACGTAATGTAGAGCTGTGCGAAAATTTGTCTCGCCGAACGCTTTTGCACATACTACGAATGCACAGTGCTTTTTTTGAGTGGAATGCAAAAGAAATATCTTTCAAAAGTGAAGTGAGGAATGGGTATTTACGAAGCCCCATTAAATACCTAGATATGCACCCTGCGCCTAAACAGGTGCACCCCCTGTTCACTTTTAGAAGAGCCGTAAATACTTGCAAGTCTATCTTGTAGTTAATTATTTCTAATTATTTTTTCTAGCAGTTGTTTATCATTTTAAAATTTATACATTGTAGGTAATTTTCACGTTTTTTGTATGTTTGTAAATGTTTTACCATGGCCCCTTAAATATTCTTTAATTGATGGGGATACAATACCATGAAAAAAATTTAAAATGAAATGAAAGTGTGTCCTACCTTGCGCCGTTGAGTAGCGGACTTATCATGCATTCGCATTTTCATTGCCGTTGCGGTGGAGAAAGTAACCATGCCGTCAATGTACATGCTGCGTCTCCAAAATCTGGCCTGTTTCCTATTTAACACATGCTGTAGCAGTTGCTGATTAACTAGCATTCGTTAATCCTTCGCTACGCGTGAACTTAGGGGGCACAGGAAAGGTCACAAATGGGTACTAATCGTTGTTTATTAGAGCTGTCACATGTGACGATAAGCTCATTATTGGATTGATATTGTTAATTTAGGTGCCAGCTTGAGCGCTCTCCGAATACTCTTGAGTACCGAATAAATGGGGGGATAATTGGGGGGTGGGGTGGAAGAGACTCTGAAATATAATGCTTGGAGGGTTGGAACAAGTGGAGGGCTTGAAATATAAGACATGGATTTTCTAAAGAACAACTTAGGAAGACTGACTAATCAAATATTATCAATAACAAGCAAGACAAAGGAAATAGTTGTTGTAGTGTAAGCGATTATTAAATGGATTTCTGATTAGTCTCTACGTAAATGAAGCTATTACCTCAGAAAAACGCAAGTTCACTCAAAAATCTTCAAAGGTAATAAACGGGGGGAGGTTGGAATAAATGCGGGGTGCTGGAAAAGTTTTAAACGTTAAAAATTGGGGGGGGGGCATTATTCGATACTCAATATAGTAATATAGTAATCTTTGTCGCGCGGTAATTTTTCTGTTTCTTGCATGTTGATTACGCCGTTTACTATGAATACTCCGTTGTAAGAAATAACGCCGGCAAGAGAATTTATGTGTATTTGTAAAAATGTCCAGCTCTAAATTTTCCTTCCATAAGCTTTGACAACCAGCTGGTCTGACAAGCAATAAACAAAGTTTTATGAACTGATCGTGTTCCTGTCGTTCCTGTGCTCCAATGTGCCGAATCCACTTCGCAGCATGGAACCAATATCGGTGATCTGCTTTTGTTCCATAGAGTATGCCGGACTTGGTAGTATAATTTCCAGACCAAAAGCCACTACAGAAATACCTTCATAATCCCCTTCAAGACGGAGGCTCCATGCAACTCTGCCATTTTTGTTTTATCACAATACTGGTAATGCCATATTGTGTATTTCTTCAGAATAATGTGTTGAAAATACGTGAAAAGTCTGTTGGTACTACAGAACTTCACTACAGCACCGCTTTTTCGTGCTGTAGTGCAATAAAGTGTTGGTTGGATGTCTCTTGTAATGACTAGAGTGGCCGAAATGCCTAATTGTCAAAATTAGCTGAAAATAAAGTCAGAAATGCTAATTTTCTGGAATAGAGTCAAGAATATTAGGTACAGTCAATAACTTAAAATTGGAATGTGGTGTGCGTATGCATGTTTACTTAAGTAGAGTAGTCAGGCGTAAGTGGAAAACCACCAGCCAACTGCAGCATCTTTAAAGCAGAGATTTTCACTTCTCGATTAAAAATGCTTTGAAAAACCACAGTTTTAAACCAGATAATGTGGGACATTGTATTTTTGTTGTGCTTTTCAATGAAACGTCAGTAGAATAACAATTTCTGAAGGTGTGTTGTGTTTTTCTAAGTTGAGATAAGGAGGGAACTGTAAGGTTAAAATTTGGTCAAAAATTTAGAGTTTTAGGTCAATACATGCGAAAAATAATGTAAAAAATGACCCCCCCCCTCCCACTAGTGATTAAAAGGGCTGAATTCAGTAGTTTGGAATTGTATATAAATTTAGGTTTGTACTCGAAGATATTTATATTTGCAAACTTAATTTAGACTTAGAAGTACTCTAAGTGGTAGGACAAGGGGATAGTAGATTGCTATGGGGGCGCAGTGCTCCAAGAGCAGTTGCAGAGATTGAATATATGTTTAATATAGGAAAATGCTTTTTCGCCTAGTAGCATTGAACTTTTCTTAGCAAGAATAGTCGAGTTTCCGTAACACTGCAGTGTTACGCAGAACGCAGACTTGCACTACGCAAGCATAGCACTGGAATACACAGATTTTCATAGGAAATCTATACAGATTAAGCAGAAGAGATAACAGGCTAAGATGTGTGTTTTGTGTTTAACCTTTTAGCGATGATAGACAAAAAATTTACGCGAAAACTTTGGATGCACGTAGTTAAACAACTTCCACTGATAAGAACATGACAAGAAAGCTAAGAGTTATGAGCTGGTCCTACGACTGTATCGCATTGATGATGAGGAGGATTTGTAACAAGAAGTATAATGTTAGCAAGCTGGGGGCTCCAGGTCAATGCTCGCACTTTTAACCCTGCTGGTCGACGTTTGATACATTCGTCGGAAGAAATCATTACAAGGCCAGCTCATGTATAGTTGAAGAAAAAATCCATACTTGTGACACAAGTGATCAGCAGCTTAAGATAGTCGTTACTCAACGGTAATTGCAGCTTGGCCACAAATCTATTTGTTGTCGGAGGATTTCAATATCAAATGTATGGGCATTTCATTACTGGTTTAATCGATTTGTGTGCGCGTTGACTTTTCGCTAATATTATTGCTACAGTAACGAAAAACAAGGACTATGACGTAATTTATTTCACAGGCCTTCATCTGGGTTTATGTGTATTATCAACTCACCAGAATGGTGGCAATGGTATGTTCTCAGGGTGGCCAGTGATAAGGGAAAACAAAGAAATCAGGGAATTGTCAGGGAACATAATAATTATGATGGAAACATTGGATATATCTGGGAGTTTAACCAGTGTTTGGAAAACTCAGGGAATTTAGAAATCTGCAACTTTTCAAAATCGAAGCTCTCTGTTTTGTTGTATTGGACTGAGCACAAAAAACATCGAATGGCTGTGAATATGCCTGGGTATTTCCCAATTTAATCTGGGAAATCAGGAGAAATCAGAGAATCTCATAAAAAAGTCCAGTGGTCACCATGGTTCTGTTCTACCTTTGCAAGTTGCCTGCTAAGAACCCATGAAAATTTGTCGGTTGTGTATGAACTTTTACAAGCTCCCACCTTACTTGAGCACCTTAAGGAACCTAGCATTCTCTGGGTGTGCCGTAGAAGGGGGCTCTGGGGGGGCTCAAGAGCTCCTAGGGAATTTCTACAAACGTATGCTAGTATTGTGAGTTCCACAGCATAGCCTCCCTTCTTAACTTTTTGGGACCGCACCCTTGGTTTCTTTAATTTGACTAGCCTGTAGAATTGCATGGCGATAAAGTTACTTCCATTGCATGTTTGAACTACTCTTATAGGAAACACAGATTAATAGGGTTTTGTGGTTTGTTTGTAGAATATAGATGTTTAAATTCACCTTATACATTTGAGGTTTCATTTCACGGCTTTCATGGGTATTGGCTACTTATCACTGACAGATGCAGACCCCTCCTAAACTCTTGGATTTTTATCTCGGGTCGAATTGTGTGGACAAGAACCCGCCCACAACAAATGGATGCTTGTATGCTCATCCTTATGGTTATAGGAAAGGCTCGAGAGTGAGCCAAGGCAAACAATAATCAGATTCTGCCTATCGACCTCCGTATGTTGTACTAATCCTATTTGCATTGAATTCATTCATAAACTGTGGGAACTTCTCCGTCCATGTGGCTTTGGGGTCCTTAGAGTTAATAGTTTCTAATCGCAAATTGCTTAATGATGATGCACCAACAATAATATACACGTGAAAAGTAGGCCCTGACAGGCAGGTTAGAGTATGTATATTTCGGAACCACTGAGACTTTAGCAGAGAGTTTGAAATACGTGTCTACTTCTAATACTGAATATACGAGATGAGCACGAGCAACTGACGTCACTTTATTGGAGGCCACGCCCATCAGCTTGACCTTCTTTCATTATTTTAGACCTAAGCTAAGTGTGAATCTGACTTAAGGTTGCCATCGAGGCGGGCCTCAGGGGGCTTAGCCCCCTTTAATAAAATGAAGAGAGTTTTTAGGAGGACTTAGCTCTCCCCAGTGCACTTATGCTTATTTGGTGGATGCCTACGTTGGTAGTCCCTTTGCTACAGTTTCATGCATATTTACATCAATTATTTATAACTTCTTCATAGCCTTTTATGTGTCTACATTTGAATAGTTCAGAACGAACACTTTGGAGGTGGTCATGACTGTGATCCATAGAGTGCCCCACCATAGCACAGCTGCCCTTGTTAACTTGTTACGACCTCATTCAAATGATTTCGCGTTGAAATCAACGGTGCTCAATCTTATCTATTGTATTGCCTTTAAAATTATACACGGTTTTTTCCAAGAAAGTGGTTTATGAGAAGATATTTTTCGACTGGTGACCACGTTAGGGAAGTTACTCCATTTTTGAGAACCAAGAAAATGCATCAGTTCATGTTGGGTTAGAATTCCAATTTTCAATGAAGCTGGTCATTTCTTTGATTTAATTTGTATATGTTTCCTGTATGGGTATGTTTAATCATGTTTTATGTTTCCGTTGTGCCTGCCTGTGTAATAGTGTAGAGTTATGCAAACTCAAGCATTCTTGCTAAGAAAACCTTAAGAAATTTTGAGTACTAAAATTATGAAAAAGCTAAAAAAGTTTCAGTCTATGGCTAAAAAAGCTTTCTTAGATATAATCGTGTGGTTTTAAGTTAAGGATCGTTGACACCAAAGTTTGATTTGTACCCATTTGGGTTTGTCTTAAATCTTCTTCTTGTTTAGGCAAAGTATCATCAAGATTCGAATTTTCCCTCAATACCGAACCTTACTTTCGAGTCTCTTTGCAATTACCATATCACAGGCAACGTTGAAGAAGAGAAAATGCTATTGATGATTTTTCACAAAGTTTGTGTGGAGTTCAGAAAACTAAATCTGATTGTATGAAAGAAACAGTGCTTTGTCTGCTCCTGACTATATAGCCTCCAAGTGTTTGAGACCTCTGGTCGTTTCATTTTCATTTCAGATATTTAAGGAGGGACACCCTTCAGCCTTAAAGCTAATTTTCAAGGGACACTCTAGCTAAATACATCCAAATACTAAGCACACTATTTAATTAAAAACCCATAAAAGTCTTTTTTAGGTATATGTAAAGAGTAGCTGAAGGATAAAATTAGCAGTAAAAAGTGTAAAGTGAGTAAAATAGAAATTAAATCAGATCTGTTGTTTAGAACTATATAGGGAACGTGCCTGTCTAGCCTCTTTTATAAGATTTTTCCATAGGGTATTATCACGATATGAAAAACATCTTTGCCCACTTTGGAAGGAGGTCATTGGTACCCTAATGTCTGTTGCCGTGTTTCTAAGGTTCCGTGAGGTACACTCAGAGTCTCTTGAGAAAAGGCTACATAAGTATTGTATTGCCTGATTATACAAAGACTTGAAGACCATGAGTTTCGAATCCCATGAGATAAGTTCATCAATGGTCTTCCAGCCTAGACTCTTTATGAGAGAGCTCATTGGAGTATCAGCGCCACTATTTGTCACTATTCTGGCTGCTCTGTTTTGGACCCTCTGCAACTGTAACCTTGCAGTGGAGTCACAGCAGCCCCATACGGAACAGGAATATCTAAAATGTGGGTCGACAATGCTTAAGTACAATTTTTTTAATGAAGTGACAGGCAGAATCCCAAAGCTTTTGAGACCATAGAGGAATCTACTTCGATATGTTCCTTCCAATCAAGGCTGTTGTCCTCCTGAACTCCTAGGTATTTGATCTTCTCCACCACCTCCAACTGACTCCCCAAATATTCAAATTAAGTTCCATATCGGCACTTTTAAGGTTACTGTGCTTAGGTCTTGTACCAATTAGCATAAATCACGCCTAAATTCTCCCAAACTGACTGTCCAATCGTCATGCAAAATGGGCCTAGTTTTAGCTGTGAAACGCATATTTTGTCAGCATCCTGCATGATGATAGGTCAATTAGGTTGGGAGAAAATAAACCTGATCAGGGCTCTTAAACATTTGATGGCTATGTTGCCCATGACATCACATTGACCAACCTTTGTAGCAAGTCGAAAAATCACTGTGTTAGGTTGTATGCTCACGTGAAGAATCTTTTTCATAAGCGTATACTGTATACCATATATATTTGGCTAACTTACGTTAAGCCAAAGATAAATGCTATACTCACTTGCGTTAAACCAAAGATATATGCTATAAATTATACGTATTCAACGCTTTGTGATAACGGTATGGTCAGATTTGGAACTCGATGCCGAGCGAGAGACCTCGGTGTGAGATGACGTTACACGCGTGGTTACATAACGGATTCTAGCAGCATTGAAATTTAAGCTTGGTTTTCATATCATCCTAGAGACGGGGATGCGTCCTAGTCATCGGGAAAAGTTGAACTCATCTCAACTTTTGCAACCCGACTGGACGGCGGCGACACTAGGGGGACAACGGCAACATCACGAAAATGCGTTCTTATGTCACCGTAATCCTCCCAGTAGCATCACCAATGCAATGGCTGGCACGTGTCCCCGTCACTTACGACGATGATATGGCAACCAATATACTATATACTATATATATATATATATATATATATATATATATATATATATATATATATATATATATATATATATATATATATATATATATATATATATATATATATATATATATATATCTATATATTAATTCGGCTAAGGCTGTCTTAGGCTAGCCTTAGCCGAATTAATATTATGAAGTACGCTTGGCTCTGAAGAAGGCATTATAGCCGAAACATAGAGAAGGCCCTAGATGCGTTGAGGGACTCACGATAGAATGACCTTAAGATTCCACCGCTATTCTTTTGTGCCTGGATGGCGCAATTGATTAGCACAGGAGTCTTCTGATCTAAACATCGTGAGTTCGAATCCGCACTGGGGCCAAAATAAATTTTCCAATTGTGGTAGCCCACTTATGACTTAGTATTTATATTTATATATATCTATATATATATATATATATATATATATATATATATATATATATATATATATATATATATATATATATACACGTGTGTGTGTGTGTGTGTGTGTGTGTGTGTGTGTGTGTGTGTGTGTGTGTGTGTGTGTGTGTGTGTGTGTGTGTGTGTGTGTGTGTGTGTGTGTGTGTGTGTGTGTGTGTGTGTGTGTGTGTGTGTGTGTGTGTGTGTGTGTGTGTGTGTGTGTGTGTGTGTGTGTGTGTGTGTGTGTGTGTGTGTGTGTGTGTGTGTGTGTGTGTGTGTGTGTGTGTGTGTGTGTGTGTGTGTGTGTGTATTTATACACATTTGTGTATCCTCATCAGCATTACCACTTTATCTGTTACAATTTCGTTCGTAATGAGGACACTGGATGAATCACTTCATGTAAGTGCAACAATCTAGACCGGCAGTTGGGCTAATCATCGTCTGCTATTTCTAGCATGTGAATAGTTGGGAAAACATCAAAACTCAGCCTAGAACTTTGCGTAGAATAACTTGACCTGAAACGCTATCTGTATTCGACTACAACGACCCAAAACCGTATGTGATATATATCCAATTGTTTACCTCAACGATGAAAAATCTGACACAAGCTCCAGATTCTGTAAACCACTGAGTTGGTTCTTAACCGTGGGTTGCACCTCTCCGCCTACAACAATTTAGTCAGTTCACGACCTGCTTTCTGTGATTCCCAGACCAACATGCAGGGTAGAGGAAAGATGGTGAGTTAATATAGGTGTGCTGAATGTGCCTTTGTAGTCGTCGGTGAAGTGCTTAATGGCTCTGTTGGACCAAAAAGTGAATCATCTGTTCCCATTATCTGCCTTATTCTACGTGTTTCTGTCACGCTTTCCTCTTCTCGAAGCGTGGATCATTGATATTGCTGTGTTAATATGATGGCACTGTTGAATGGTTGGAAATTGGCTTCTTTGTCTTAGTGCATAGCTAGAACGTATTAGTTTTGCATTCTTCTCTATTACCGTCATTTCTTTTCTGCTTCTCGCTGCTGCTAATGTAGCAAGTGTATATCTTGCAAAATACAACTGATTCGCCAATTTATAACAACGATTTTACTGCTGGATACACTCGCTTAGTTGCAAGCCTTCAGGTGGTGCTGGGGTGGTGGTTGGGCATCACAGAAGGCCTGGAAGATATCAAACCACAGGCCTTCCGATACCAACGCCTTTTCTAATACCCTTTTAACTTCAGAATGTCAAACCAGAAAGCTTAAATGTGCTTTTACACGGTTGTTTTTTATTTTTCCAATCTCTTTTTAATCTCCAATAGATTTGTCCAAATTTTGACATATGCATTCAGAATGACTTGCCCATTTGTCACGTCAGTTCTCTTTAAGAGGGAAATATTGGTATTTCCACGTAATCTAGAACATGTGTGAACATAGAGCATAAGAGACCCGAGGGAATTACTTTTTAGACGAATGATTATCTTGAGGAAATTTAATCAATTTCCCGGATTTGTGAAAAAAACAGTACACTAATTGTTTACCGTCGTTCATTTTGTGTTTCTCTATTCCCTGATTTTGCATACCCCCGTCTGTATCATCAGAGCATGCGTATGGGTGCAAGAGGACACTAGCACACATCTATATTTGTGCAGACACTGCAAAAGCGGGGGTTGAGAAACTCTTTGATATGACATAATTCTAAGTTGGAACTTCGGTTTTTTCTTGTTGGTCAAATAGTAATCGTTTCTAAGGAGCTTATTCAAATTTCAAATTAATATGTTTTGACTTGAAAAGTGCATCGGTATTTATCAAAAAGGCGATGATGATTTAGAAATAAGATGAATATTAATGGCAATCTCTCTTTACTTCTCAATGGCCGTCAATATATCAGCGATAATTAATCTGGCCTAATCGGAGGCATACATGGATAAATAACGATTCCTTGCTTTGTTGGTGAAATACACGGTGCATTTCTGTTACATTACTTGTGCATATTAGCGTGTTTGCAAGTCACAATATCTTAGCTGAAAAGCAATCCAGCGAATATCAAAGAGCCAAATGATCTTCAAGTCATTTGAGAGTACTGCTCTAAATATGTTTATGAGCTCCTTCTGTCGTGTAAACTGTACTATAGTTTTATCAAATTGTGATGCTAGGAACTTTCAGATTTTTTATAGTTTTGTTTGAGATGTAATGTAATGTATAGAAGCATCCAAACGATTTCCTCTTGGCTCAGAACAGAAAATTTGCTTTGAATATTTCTGATGGCTCGACGTATTTTTGTTGTAAGACTATAATATAAGAGATGTGAAACTCATATGAGTTAAAAACTAGAATAAATTTAAGAAACACAATCAGGGTACAAATCAATAGCAACTTGACGAAACTCTTTTCCAAAAAGAACTTGTTAAACTGGAATCAAAGTCATCCATTAAGATATTTCGCTTTGTAGTTATAGTAGACTCTTGTCGAAACGCCCTCGACTCATCATTCCACTATTTGACAAGAGAAAGTTTTCTTCCTAAGGACAAGAATCAATTATTTTTGTGACGCCAAATTTGTTCATAAAGATGGCTGAAACAGACGCAAGCAATAGATGAAAATCTCTAGCTACTTTAGGCTTGACATATGAAATTGACATAAAGAAAAGGTTGCACAAATGTAAAAGATAAAAAACTTGCATTGCTTGAATGATGCAGGTAGAAGAGAGGGGTCGTGTCAATAACATTGTACGGGAGCTTAGTATTTAAGATGCTAACGCTGACAGGAATATCTTACAGAGAGACTTAAGATATTATCTGTCATAAAGGATACAGTACTGCGTTCTGTTCTAGGTGGGAGCACAATCATATGCCCTGAAGCTGCACCTGCGCTTGCAATCATATTTTTGGCGGGAAGAAATACCAGGGGTGCAATGTGCCTGTGCACGTTCGAATTTTTCTAGAGGTTCGTCAAAGCTCTCGACTACACTCAACAACACATACAGAAACTGGAATGTTAAATGAGAGTCTTTACTATGTTCATTTAGGGCTGGAGTTCGCAAAATATATACAAGAATTCAGTCAGAATGCCTTTTGCTTTCTAAGAAAGAACTTAATAAGCAGAAAATGAAACTTAATTGTCCTAAGTTATTCGTAAATTTTAGCAATGTTTCGTTTTGATCTTCAAATTGATTGTATCCTCATAAAGTAGAAAAGGTTGCCCTCAATGAGATTTATTTAGTGTGAGATTTATGTTGAAATACTTTGGTGATTTTCTTGCTTCTGTGAGAAGTATCCTTTTGTGTACATAATCTGATCTGTATCTTTTAGTTTTTGATATATAGAGCCAAAGCCTAGAAACAAAGTGATTTTGACCTGGTCTTGAAAATTCAAAGTGTGGTCTTTGAAATGAAATTGGAGGTGTAAAAGGGTAGCGGATACTTCAGTTCCAAAAATTTCTTGGAAAAAGAACGAGAACATGGACATATTCTACACTAAAGAGCTTTTCTTGTAGGAAATGGATGTGATCCCGAGAAATTTTCCTTGGGATTCCACTAATAAATCTTTAAATTTCAGGAGATAGCAAGTTCACAACAGTCCTGTATATAAGCACTGATTTTCAGCACTCTCTGTCAAGACTTTATTGACCTTTTGTATACGTCTACATCTGTAAAACCTTCCAAGCTAAGTTGTGATCCGTCAAGGCATTTAGCGGATTCCATCTAAGTTCCTGATGTTTAGCAATGCTTTCCTGACAGATTTTGTCGTTTCCTTCCCTGTTCTAGTAACCTGCTCGGTTCATCGTCGGCAGCTTTTGAGAATTGATGGCATTTGATGCACGGGTGATCTGCGATATTTGATTCCATAAATCAAGGTCCGTAATGTGGAATATGGTAACCACTCATTATCATATTGGCCTCGTTTCTAAATAGCGACTACCTCATTACTTAAAGACAGTCTCTTTTCGCATTTGAAGGCAATTTGTTACATTAAGACAAGACCCTATATCACACACTTGCTATTCATCTATCAAATCACCTCTTACCATCATTCATCAAACTAGTAAAACGAACCGGTAAAACTCTAGCTGGTGTTACTAGACGTTGATGGTATAATATTCGGGATAACAATCTTGACTGCTTTTCCATCGGATACACACTTTTTTATATCAAATATAGTCTATAAGAATATCAAGGCTCAAATTTGCCGATATTTAAGAATAATCACATGTACCCGCATCTGGCTATATATTTCGGTTCACCTTTCCGTCGTTATCCGACGTTTCATACTCCGGCGAGTGTCGGACGAAACAGCTTTCAGTATGCAAAGAGAATGATCCCGCTTTTTCGCGCTATTGTGAAATAATCTAAGAATAATGCAGGGCTCAAGCGTCATCAAAGCTTAGATCTTTTGCTGATTTGAGTTTCTGTAGAAAACAGAATAAGTATGAGGTTCACTTGTACAGTCTGGGAATCATTATGCTATGATGCGGCTTAGCAACTCTTCGGGGAGTGTCAGTCGTACACTTTTTATACTAAGAATATAGTTTGTGCGAGTATGAATGCTCAAAATCGCAAAATTGTAAGAATAGGTTAAGAATATTCTTAGGCTTAAAATAAAAAAGTTAAGAATATTGAGGCTCAGCGAAAAATTGGTCATTATTTTAAAAAAGTTTGTAGAGGACTAAAAAAATTCATCTCAAGGGGGGCGCTTTTTGGAGGAAGTACGGAATTTAGACCTCATTTATGTATTGGATCACTTTGTGATCCGCTACCAACACTGCTTCATGCAGTTGAATTTACACTGTGCCGGTACAGATTTTGATCCTTAGAGGTATATCAGTATATATATTAGTATTTATATATCAGTATATCAGTATTTATATATATTAGTATTTATATATCAGTATATCAGTATTTATATATTGGATCACTTTGTGATCCGCTACCAACACTGCTTCATGCAGTTGCATTTACACTGTGCCGGTACAGAGTTTGATCCTTAGAGGTATATCAGTGCTCCGCTTTCGTAGAAGTTACAAAAGTTGCATGATTCAGTCGAACAAATTTTGTAGCGGGTCACTTACGTGTGTGTGAATGGGAACCTGTTCCTATACAACTGGACACAAGTGATTTGTGTGCTTAGCTGTTTGAGAGTTGGTACTACCGTAAATCCTCGAATCAGCGCCCATGGGGCTTATTTAGTTTTGATACTCTTTGGGTGGGAGCTTGTTCGAAGGGGGCTTATAAAGTTACTTCACACACGCTTTATAAAAAGCTCATTGTCAAAATTCCTTTTCTTCATAATATTAAAAGAAGAGTCTAAATTTATGCATTAGTCTTTATCAGGATCTTTGTCATCATCCGGGGTGGGGACAGATTCGAGGGGGGGGGCTTTTTTGAGGGGGGCGAACTTGAGGATTTGCGGTGCTTGTTGTTATAGGCATCGTTCGTTATAAGGTTCTTCTAGTCTCAAAATGAATCATATACACGCTTTTTTTATAAGGAACCACTTTATAAGGAGCCTACTTATAGAATGCCAAAATATTTAAAGAACTTGAACTACTAATCGAAAGTTTACTAAGGAACTTTTCAATTTGAACAATTTTTATAACACCAAATAATCAACAACTTGGAAGCTGGTTCCATTAATTTGCAGCCAAAAACCGAATAGATTGTTTGCTATGCTTGTGTTAAAACCTTCATTTTTCATTGATCTTACGTTTCAGCCAAAGAGGCCAAATTCAGAATTTTTTCTTTGTTTTCCTTGTGTCTGCACCATTTTTATGGCACTAAGTGTGCACTGAAAATTAAGGAACTGTTTAGGAACTTCTAGAACTCCAATTTGATTATTGGAGGTCCAAAAATAAGGAACTTTTGGAACCAGGCCTTGAGCAAGGCTCCTTATAAAAAAGCATGTAGCTCCACAGTTACCAACGCTTTCGCGTGTTGCTGAAGGCTCCCGCAGCTACTCCATCCTCATGCACATCTCCACATAGCAGAATGTTTCCCATGCACCTCCCACATACGTACACTAGCATATATAGGTTGGTAGATCCCCGATTTTATATAAAATGTGGTAACTAGTAAGTTAAAGCCTTCCAAAAATATCGAAAACCATTCAAAATTTCTAGTAAACACAAAAAACTTTGTTTCATCTGCCAATTTCTATTTTTGAAATGGGCTTACCCCTATAGTTGAAATGGGCATTTCCCTAATGTTTAAGGGCCTCATCATAGATTGACAAATCATTTTCTTAGAAGTTCCAAGGCACACGTCTCCATATAACTTGCTCTCGAGCTGTTGTCTCGAAACTGGTTACTTAGATAAGTTATATCAAAGAATGGAATGCACAAACCTGCGAACAGAGATATGAAAACAGAGATATATTGAGGGTCCAAAGTAAATTTTTTGAGATAGTTCTTGTTTTAATCATTGTCATATTCTTGATAATCATTATTCACCGTTGGTTTTACATTGTTGTTGGAACTAATTGATACCAGCTGGTTACAAAGTAAGGTACAAAGATAAGTATTAGAAAAAATCTCCAGCTTCATAACACAACTGGCAGCTACATGTATATTTTACAATTACATTTAATACCCATCCAGGCTTTGGTATCTCATTTAAAGCTTGCAACTGTTGATAACTCCTTGATTTCATCTCTCGGAGTATTTCACGATAAGACCCCTCTGAATGAAAGCAACTCCATGCCAGGTCTCTTATTGCCTTTTCTCACTGGCAACTTGCAGGGGCTCTTTATGCTGAGATCATGGTGGATCTCTTCCTTTCATGGGGTTGCAACTTATTATATCATCATACATTCATTGTTTAATATTGATGTTTTGATGTTTTTACAATAGTATTAAAATACTAATTAAGACCAACTTAATAACATCAGTTTTAAAAGAGAAAATTACCTTAAAATGATAAAAATAGAAAGCAGAAAATACTGGTCCCACGTATGATGAAAAAATTGGATTCAAATGTCTTATTGACTTGTGGATTTCCAGCATTAATATTTTAAAGATTTTTAGTTCGTATCGTAGTCATTATTATATTGTAAATAATTTCATAATAACAGTAGTACTATCAAGTTGTGGAATAATTGATATTGTAATTTAAACGTCAGCACTCGTTGAAAACACAACCTCAATTTGATGTTATGAGAATTCGAACAGTCATCTTTCACTATATACTTCTTTTTCTCTCTTGGCATCGCTATGTAATTTTATAAACACATAGAAGCCATCTCAGAATGACCTTACTTGTCAAATGGTCAGAGCTAGGATTGTTCTAGTCTGGGTATATCAGGACTTGGAATGCCCTCCCGAAAGCGGTCAGTGTCCAAAATCAGATAAAAGATGTTATTCAGAGATCAAACTGTAAATATCCTTTATCTTAACCGACAGCAAGCCCCAATTTTACATTCATTATTAACTGCATTTAACTTAACTCTTCGTACATTTGATTAGATAAGAGATAATATATCTTCGATCACCACAAGCCTGATTATTGCACCCACACTTACAGTTGCCCTGTCTATATAAGTTACACACACACACACACACACACACACACACACACACACACACACACACACACACACACACACACACACACACACACACACACACACACACACACACACACACACACACACACACACACACGCACACATATATATAATATATATATATATATATATATATATATATATATATATATATATATATATATATATATATATATATATATATATATATATATATATATATATATATATATATATATATATATATATATATATATAAGTTACACACACCCACGCACACACACACACACACACATATATATATATATATATATATATATATATATATATATATATATATATATATATATATATATATATATATATATATATATATATATATATATATATATATATATATATATATATACACATACATCACATACATTTATATATATATATATATATATATATATATATATATATATATATATATATATATATATATATATATATATATATATATATATATATATATATATATATATATATATATATATATATATATATATATATATATATATATATATATGTATATATAATATTGACCTGCTTTGAATTTTTTAGGGTATTCTGCACAAATTCTAATACCGAACATCACACATACCCATGATGGTGCAGGAAGTCAACCGCAAGATAGTGAAATTCTGTAGAGTTCTGTAAAACCAGGCCTTTTACCTGTAAAATCTCATATATATGGAAGATCTATACCTATGGGCATAGGAAGGCCGCGAAGGTAAGCTATTATTTCTGGCCTATTTATTTATTATCTTTATCCTCATGAATGTATTTTGGATTAGATATCGCAAAGCGCGCAGTTTTATCCAAAATATTTCAATGCTCATATTTACGTGGAAGACAACACCCGTGAAGCGTCTAGTTGTTTCGACTACCTGGGAAATCTTCCAACTTCTGTCATACAGAAGGAGCACGGTGTGAATCATCCATACTCTTTCATTTGAGGTGGGGGGGGGGGGGGGAGTGCATAGTCGACTTCCAGACCAACATAGCACTACAAAACGTGATATTGAATTCAAAGTGAAAAAGCATAAGTTGCATGGTATCAAGATGAAGCTACCGCATTAGATGTTGATTTTAAATATTGTAATTAGGATAGTGCTGATATATTTCAGTCTCTATACACTAAGATCTCTAATTAATGCCAAACCAATGAGAACCCTGTATTTTGTACTACATTACGCACATCTCAAGTGACAAATGAATTACTATTATTTGAATTGAATTCATTGAAGAACCTGGCTTTTTCAACAGGACAAACAGAAATGAGACTTTATTTTATTTTTCTGCTTATGCTCTGTACCTCAGGGATCTGCCTTTTGTCCTCTGTTCTTCTTATTTACATGATATTACCTACTGCAGGCCTCCCTGACGACATAAGAAAAAGAAAAGTATAGGATTTTAGGTTTAGCATAAATTTTGTTTAATTGTTATAAAATATGGTGACTGAGTGTAAATTAGCAATATTTTCGGATCAAAAACTAGTTGTATCCATATTTGATTCTTACTGAGACAGTGGCTGAATAGCAACGACGAAACCCTACTTATGCATCATTTTCTGCTCTCATACTCCTATTCTCGTATTCTTTAGCTTAAATTCCCCTTGCTAAAGAAAGCATGTTTTGGATGGACTTTTTGACAATACATCGATTAAGTAACATAGAATAGTATAAAATGTTTTAAAAGAGTGCTTGAATTGGCATAAATTTCACGAGACTGTGGCAATAAAATGGCATGACATATGACATAAAAACTGCATAAATTCGTGAAAGAATCCGTGAATTTTGGGTGGGAGGTCTGCTAGTGTGAATTGCAAATTTAATGTGATTGTTAAGATACCTTCTGCCTACTCTATAATGAATCTCCGCTTGCTCTGATAGAACGTATGCACGTTTGTATTATGGGAGCCAAGTATATAAGAAACATGAAGCTCAAATCAGGCAAAAATTAAGAACTATTAACACAGGTAGGCTGAGTTTTAAAAGTAAACTTGAGAAATCTGTTTTTGCGAGAGAATTGTCTATTAAACTGGAATCAAAATACAGACAGCACCGGTCTGTGAAATGTTTTTCTCTAACCATTTTCTTTCTCGTCTCAAAGTTGCTTTGTCGTTATAGGAAATTTCAAGAATATTAAGACAAACTTAAGAAACATATAAGGCTGGGTTTAGCAAAATATTAAGCAACATCCAGGCTGAAGAGAGAAAGTTTGTCTCTTATAAAAACATATATTTGGTACGAACGTAGAGAAGTTCATGAGCATAAAATAATTAGAACGTTTGTAAATCCTTGGAAAGTTTCATTTTCTACAATTTTGAATGAAAGTTATACTCTTGTGCAAGACTACAAAACCGAACGTTGAAACTCTGTTAGGAGGTCAGCCATTGAATAAGAGGTTGATCACTGATATAGGTAGTCCATTTGAGGTAACAAAAATTGTTCAAGGACATGCTGCACAAGATCCATTTCATTTCTCTGTGCGCTAGCAACAATATATTTCTTATGTCAATCGCCCAGAAATTGCAAGCAATTGCTAAATCCTCATTTTAAAAGTAAAATACTTGTCTCTACTAGACCATCTCAATTTTGCTAGGATCTACAGTCTGTTTGCTACTTGGGACCGCAATGTATAACAAATGCCAGGATGCGTCTTCAATTTGTCCTGGGTTTGTTTATCAATGTGTTTTGCTAATCATCCCTGTCACACATATCCTCGCTTCTGAAAGATAAGGAAGCCGTAAAATATTATTATCAGTTAATAGATCTTTTAATTATGTTTCCTAGCTTTTGTTATTTGATTTCATCTATAATTGTATTGTTTTATTTATTATTTCTAAGTGCCTGTTTATAGTAATGATATGCCACTCCTTCTTTTTGGTCTTTGTGTATAGAATTCTTTCGTAACTGGCCTTAGACGATAACAACTAGTCCGGTATAAACAGTGCTCAGAATTTTGTCAAGAATAGCTTCCTGAATGCTGCAGATCCACAACAATATGAATATTTCTAGCATACCAACATTATTAGAAATTTATCTAGATGGGAAGTAAAGGACTGCTCTCATTGGCTAAAATTGCTTTTGTGCATTTTCTCAATTCATTGTGGCAAACTTGCGCGTAAACTCAGCGTGCTCGATATTTGATGGAAAATCGCAGTTTTCTCAAAGCATTTTGTTGGCAAATGAAAAACTCTGTTCTGTTGATACTGTAGTTGGCTAGTGGTTTTCCAGTAGCACCTGACTGTACACTGTACAGTAAATATGCATTCGCACATTACATTCTGCTTTGACATTTTCGACTGTTTTCACTGTTTTTGACTTTATTCCAGAAACTCAGAAGTTTAGACTTTATTTTGACCAATTTTGACTTCAAAACTATTCAACCGCCCTACTAATTACATTGTGACTAGACAAAGCTAATTAGCTGTGCTCAACTTTGCGTCCTCGATGCGAAGACATGGCTCGGAGAACTCAATTTGGGTTTGTCGAGTGTCTTCCAGTGATAGCCAGTGAGTAGGAGAGCAAACCTTGTGAGATGACTCCGCAGAGGTCTATCCATTTCATCTTGACGCAGATATACGTGATTTTTTATAAGAAACTGTTTTATAATGAGCCTGTATGTTGAAGGCCACAGAATTTCTACCAAGAAGGTCAGCTTAGCAGCCAAATGTCTGAGATTTCTTATCAGGTCTGTTTTCTCCCAGACTAGCTGACCAATCAGCATGCATAATGGGCCAAGACTTTGTTGTGGAACACATGTATGGCGAGAATCCTGCATAATGATTGGTCAATTAGATTGGGAGAAAATACATCTGATCAGACTCTTAAATATTTCCGGATTTGCTAAGAACGTCAAATTCTCAATGGATATTTTCAATTTCAAATATTGTTATCATTGCAATAGATGGAGAATTAGGACGCCAAGTTCACTTCAATTTGCGTTTAATCCTAGAAGCAAATGTTTCAAGGAGGAGTTTCTGTTGAAATTTGCATCGTCTGCGGTCTCCCGTCTACCACTTGACACTTACGATGTCTATGGTCCTAAATATGTAGTTAAAGTTTAAGTAACTAGTAAAGAAGTTCTAGTGGTATACTTTGGTTACGGGGAAGACATGCTCTGAGCTTGTTTTCTTATGAAAATCATATGGTTGAGGAAACTGGTTTCAAATGGGTGGTTTTGACAGAAATATGTGCTGATTCCTGCGAGAACTTCATCTAACTTATATATTAGCATGTAGGTAATAGAAGGAAAACGAATTCCTAAGGCTGAAATTAAAGACTGACAATGTCTGAATGAAGTATTCTGTGATTGGCTAAACAGTTTTGTACAGTGTACACTCCTAATTACTGTTGATTTATTGATTAAAACCTCCATTTCTGTTTCTGGTAGATCCTTAAAAATCCCCTAGGAATCTTACGGAATTCCTTTGTTGGTTATAGAGCCCGTATAGAATTCATATTCCGCTACCTAGATACTCTAGAGAATACTAATTTGCCTCGATTCAGATTCCATTCATTTAAATCGAAAAGCCCAATGGAAATCCTTGGAAAATCTTCTTGTTTTTTCAAGCTTCCAAATTCGCCATTTTAATTTGTTGCGCATTGCTTGGTATTCAGGCCTTTGTCGAGAAAGGATATAAAAATACTCTGTGTTAGATCATTCTGCCTCTAAACTAAGGTTCACCAAGGCCTCACACGAACACAAAAGTCCCTTTAATCGTTATTTGCTACTGTAAGATGATTGTCTAATACCGCAAATAGAAGATCGAGGGGGATCATGGGTACTTTGATGATGAGGCGTGCTATAATTTGGAAAGGAGACAAATCAGTGTCATTTATAGTCTTTTCTTTGTCCATTGCATCCTGGCTCATTTGTGAACACCCATGCGCAATATTTGTCGTTGCTTCAAACATGTCAAGCGTCTTTCCATTCATCTTCCCCCTTCGTAAGTGGTGTTACACTTTTGTCTTATATTTTCTTTCAAATCTTTCCTCATTGCGAGTTGATTCTCAGGAGGGCTTTGTTATGCTAGATTAATCATATATGCTCTTGTGAAAAGGAAATTGATTTCAACCAATCCGCAAAGAACAACCATAATTATTATGCTTATTATAAACTTATTTGCAGTTGGCATATTAAACAGTTAATTAAACCAATCCAAACCAATTATCTCTAGCACTTCAAGAAAGACTCAAAATGGTAGAAATACAAAGGGAAAATTACTACTGTTATGATATCCATTTTCTCTAGCTCTCTTCTAACCCCATGTTACTACTTCTACTTGACACTGATTGGTTGCTGAAAAGCAAAAACCTTTCATACTTGCATTTATAATTGATGCAACTCCATTTGCATATTTAAATATATAAATATATATATATATATATATATATATATATATATATATATATATATATATATATATATATATATATATATATATATATATATATATATATAAGTCTGATATAATACGAAGAAAAACAACTATGTTTCTAATTTTGCAAGACTTGTTTCGGATTCATCATCCATCTTCAGTTGCTAAATCTAAATATTAGGTATTATATTATTAGGTATTATTAGGTATTAGGTATTATTATCTTAATATTAAGTATTTATATTTGTGAAAAGTGTGTTGGTACTACAGAACTTCACTACAGCACGAAAAGCGTGGTTAAAACATGGTACCGCTTTTTTGAGCCGTAGTGAAGATTTATATTTGTATACATATATCTGTGTGTGTGTATATATATATATATATATATATATATATATATATATATATATATATATATATATATATATATATATATATATATATATATATATATATATATATATATATATATATATATATATATATATATATATATATATATATATATATATATATATATATATATATATATATATATATATATATATATATATATATATCTGTATATATCTGTATATATCTGTATATATCTTTATATATCTGTATGTATGTATGTATGTACATAAAGCAAGCTACTGAGTTCATATGTAAAGCTGTCTGAAAAAGGCGAAAGCCGGAAGTAACCTTTACAGTGCTAAAATCGGGAGAGTTAAAACAAGCCACTGTGGTCTAGTGGCTAAGACGCTTGCCTGGAAAGCAGGAGACTCAGGTTGGAATCCCGATGGTTGTGAGCTTTAATTTTTTGTTGATTTGTCTGAGAATGACAATGCTCCAGTTTACACCGAAAAAGGAGAAATCCTGGTTACTCGCACGCTACTGAATTATATATATATATATATATATATATATATATATATATATATATATATATATATATATATATATATATATATATATATATATATATATATATATATATATATATACAAATAGCTGGAACGATAGCTAATTTACGGATGTCTTCTAGCAAAGTAAAGAGAAATTAAAGTAAAATTCTAGAATACAAAGTAATTAGCTAAAGATACATGGAAAGATATTTAAAATGTTCAAGTAATCAAATATTTCATTTGTCCAAGAACCCAGCGTGAGCTACAGAATATCTGCATATTCTGCAGTTCCTCTCCCTAGGGGTTTTGCTCGAGATGTGTTGGATCTATCCTGGTTAGGTATTCATGAAGTCGCACCAGCGCTCTTTGGTTTCTATGAAGTATAGGAAGCTGGTCCGGGTATTAGTTAGCGCATTCAAGCTGACAAATCATCCATCTTGGCAATCGGTGTGACTATGGATCTTCGGGTGTTTTTGTTTCCCAATTATCCTTACCAATGTGTTCCGGATTTCGTACTTTATATCATGGGGCAAAACCATTTCCTTGCCGGACAACTTCCCACGTTGACGGTCGTATTTCAAACGATTGGTTTTTTTCTATTATCCGAAAGTCCCTTACTCCGAATTTTATATTGCACTGTAGAAACCAGGGCCTATGAAAGATATTCACGATTACCATAATTTCCCAACACTCCATGTTCCTATTGCTCCGGGTTTTAGGGTAGTACGGTGCAAACACCTACCCTTGTACAACAATCACAAGGCTACTTCTAGTCAATCGGTTAACACTCGAAGCTGATAGCTCAACACGTTCTCATCACCAGAGTAGGTCATTTCATTGGAACCGTAGAAAGGAATTCTGTAGAAGAAGGTCGAGGTAGTTGTAGTTGGACGCGTGTACAAGCAGAGAAAAAGGGACTCGCCATTTTTATTCAGCGTACTTATTTTCATGCTTTATGCAAACAGTGACTTACGTGGTACAAATCGCAATAAATTGTGTGGTCGCCTGAATACCCATGACCCAACGGAGGTGGAGCATTCTGCAGCATACAAAGGATTTGACAGACAAAGCATAACTTGAATAGTAGTTACAGTTGATTTCCCTACGCCGCTAGTAGCAACGGCTACTGTATAAAAGAGGCTAGTTTCTGAAGAGAGAATCAGACCAAGCGCTCGATTTTTGCGCCTGTTTCAAATTAGTTCTCAACAAGGGGCTGTTTGAATTTGCTGGAAGGCGACAATGTCACGGAGGGATTCAGAAAGTGGGCACTGACTGTTTTGTTTTTTCATTCTCAATATCACGTTATAGTGCATATCCACCTTTATCAAGGGTATTGTCAAGTTCTGTTTTATCAAAAGGTAGACGGGATTTAGTGTCAAGTGACAATAAAAAGCACACAAGTAAAATTGTTGTTTTGATAAACGGAGTCGATAGTGGAACGACCCGTACAGGAAGCCAAGAGAGCTGACAGGCAGTACATTCTCAGATACTAAAAATGATATCAAATCATCACACTCTGATTCTGTCACTATTGCCCCTGATGGCATACTCCTCGAGTTTGTGGACAGAAGGAAGGCAAGAGACGAGCAAGCATCATTTTACTGAAGAGAACATCACTCGAGCCCTCATTGATATGACACAAGAGAGCCTTCTACGATCATTTGGTATTGATGTGAATAGAAAACCATCGAAAACGTTCACGCCGCATGACTACATGATTGATATTTACTCATTGCTGAGCGGTAACAGTGATGCGGCGCGGAAGACGCGGATAAACACCGTTCGGGGAATCATGGATACCGGTAAGTTAAGTTCTTGTTTTTTTCAGTTACCCGTCTTCGCATTGTGTAGAAGTATCAACTGTCTAATGCTCATAACTTCTTCTATCAGTGACATTGAGTTGTTCTCCAATGAAATCGTGTCTTATTGTTGAACCTAAACCATATTCCATTACTTCTCTTTTCGCGATATATCGTCAAAACTACATGTTATTTTAAATCGATCTAAGCCAATTTCTCTCAGTATGTGTTTTCTTTGGATATAAACGGCTTTTGTAAACTGCTAGCCAATTTTCTTGGAATGAATTGCTTGTAGAAACGGCTCGTTTAAGTAGGTTTTCGGGGATTTATGGAAAGCCAGCCTTAATCATGGATTATAGAATCTTCCTTTTGAACACTGAAATTCTACCTCTTATTACACACAAGGTGCTAAAAGTAATACTCAGTTTTTGAATTCGACGTGTGAGTGAAAAGTCGCATAAATATGCCCCTACGCATTGCTTTGAGCCCTCCTAAAATCATCGTCTTCTTGCCAGTTTTTTGCAATCGGCACTAAACTAGGGGGTAGTTTCAATGTATATGTCTGTATCTTTTCAGTTTTGAAATGTGAGATATACGAGCTTATTGCACAGGCTATTTGGTCGCCAGTGACCGTCTTGGTCACGTTTTGGTTTTATGTACAAGGAGCTTTTAAGATCTCTTAGATGAAGGTTCGTGCTTCTTCGGTACTAAATAGGTGTTCAAGTCAAAACATGTGCTTACGGTATATTGGTCGCCAATAGAGACCATTAGGGAAATTACATCCGCAAAAAGGAAAGGTAGAAAAAAATCCTTCATTGCTTAGTAGAGAACAATCGGCATTGACTTTTCTAGTCAATTCGTAGCGCCCCGTAGCGCCAAATTGTTTCATATTGTTGTACTTCACCTGATGCAACAGCTCACGAATTCTTTTAAGGAAAAATTGATCGATCGATTTCACGTCAATAGTGAGCAGAATGCGCGATAGGGAACCTAAAACCTCATTAATCACTGTTTACTTATGTTACATATCGTCAAGGCTGTATGTCAAAATGCTGATTTTCATCTCCATCAGTATTTTGCAAGTGTTTGTTTGTCTGGCAGGTTTCATCGCGGCACACTTCCATTTGCTATGCACCTTTGATAGTTTGCAGAGCTCATCGACTGACTATTTTGTTGTGTTCTTATGGTGGTAATGTACATGCGTTGACGAGCCGTGGTATTCTAACTGGCGCATCGGGTAAAATATAGATAAAACTGAAAAAGAAAGCCAAGTGGCGGTGCTTTTACTTTTTGTTGATAAGGAAAGTATTGAGAAGCCCTGAAAATACGTAATGAGTGGTTGTCAAAGATAGCTTTTACAACTGGCCAAGCTGTTGTGATCGGAGCCTTGCCAGTTTATTTCTCCCTCACCTTCTCTCCAGTCCAGCTTGTCTTCTCCGGTTTGCCTTCTTCAGCTTGTCTTCAGCGGTTGTCTCTCGACGTTTCACATTTGTGTTTCTACCGATGATTTGCGGAAAGGGAGGGAACGTGAAGATACTACTGTATTAGGAATGTTGCGCGACCCGGGATCTTCCGCACGGTATACGAGCCGCTCTGGCAACAGTTTAGCTGTTAGTGTTACTCGTTTGAGGTAATAAGAGTCTCCACATGCCTTATAGCACGGTACAGTGGTTAGATCCTCATCTCTAGACGTACACGTTTTTTATGAGAAAAAGGTCTATAAGAAAAATGAGGCTCAGAAAGCCAAAATCTTAAGAAAATGTTAAGAAAATCCTGAGGCTGTAATTCCAAAACTCACCCTTTTTTATGTGCCAGAAATCGGTATTAGCTCATTGTTTACAAACTCTTTTACAAAGTTCGAAACTTTTCTTTGATGATCTTGTTTAACAAAGATCAAACTTTTTTTAACAAATAATGATAACCGCTTTTAGCCAGTTAGCTCCAATAAAAGTTAAGAAAATCTTCAGAAAATCTCAGCCTCAATGTCAGGAAAAGTTAAGAAAATTGAGGCTGAGGCGCAAAAGTGGTTTTCTTATAAAGGAAAAGCGTGTACTCTGCCTCTTTTGCACATTTCACACCGGCTCTTGTCTTACAACCTTCTGACTGAGTGTTTCTAGATAGGGGCATAGTGTACTTAGGGAAGAGAGAATTGCATCACCGCCCATTCGACGACGTAAGACAATCTTTAACCATGACGCTTTTTCTGATAATAGAAGCTTCATTCTCAGTAAATCAATATATCAAAGAGTTTCAGATACTAGTTGCCTACGCAATGTACTGTTGGTCGAAAGCGGTGTTTTCTGCCCTATACTTTCCTCTCTTAGAAGTGAGCAATATGCTGCATAAAGGATATCTGGTCCGCCTTGATGCTTTTCGCTAAGACACTTCGGCAGTCAGTCATCAGTGCTCACATTTCCTTATCGATATTCACTGTTTTTTCCTAAGCATAACGCGAATCGATTCGCTGAAAAATGTGTTTTAGATAGTTCTTCGTTTTATTCTGTAGGTGATTAGGAATTTCTTTGATATGAAAAGAAAAACCGGATTAGCGTAGAAAAGCTCAAAAATTTGTCGGATTTGATAGTGAAGATGAAAGCTGGGGATATGTGAGGATCATAGCTTTAATCGTTGGTTTCAACTTTGCGTATAAAGATAGGAATTCGAGATAAGTTCTGGGCGATTCATTTTCTAGGGTCAGTCAAAACCAATCCTCGCTAATGCAACAAACACAACCAGATGTACAGTTCTGCGCGGTGGTTTTTACTAAGGAGTCAAAATAAGAGACATTGTTTCGCGATCATAAGTCGGATTTTGTGTTTGTTTTATTTGCTTTTTGCAGTTAGGAAAAATATCAATTCAGATAGTTACTTTTGCTTGTAATTTGGAATTTATATTATAGCGATAACGTTTCAATAGTATAGTATTGTGTACCTCTGCCTTACAACCAGTGGTGCACACGGCTCGACTCTCACACTCAGATACACTTTGAAAGGGCTTATTAGCTCTTTCAGAACTGTCGACTAACTGCGCGATGGCCTGGGTAATAGACAGGCAAGTTAGAGCAGTGCTAGACACATTTTCCTTTCCTTGGTAGAACGTGAAAGGACCTGGTTGCCCTAGGTTAGCCAAGCATATATCTGTATTTCTTGTAGCTGTGTTTTTAATTTTGTTTTATTACGTGTTGTGTTGTTCATGTCAATAGCAGTGGACTTGTCAGGGCACTTTCTTCATCTCTACAGCATGATACACAGACAATGTATACTCCTCCTTCCTAATCCATACTCCTCCACACAGTTTTTGATCCACCATCATCATCGCCATCATCATTATCATGGTATCATGATGGTGATGGTGGTGATGATGGTGATGAAATTGAGCATAATGATGATGATAATGATGATGATGATGATGATAATGATGATGATGATGGTGATGATGATGATGATGATGATGATGATCATCATCATCATTGCTTGATAATGATGGCCATGATGATGATGATCATGATGATGATGATCATGGTGATGATGTTGGTCATCATCATCATCATCATCATCATCATCATCATCATCGTGATCAGACTATCATCACTATCATCACTATCATCATCATATCATTTCCATGTTTCATTTCAGGTAAAACTTATAAGACGTCTTTTCCAAACATGGATTCTTAGTGCTTAGTGATTATTGATTTATGATAACTCATCGATCATATACATAGTCAACATACTAAGTGACATTTATTTGCATCATCGGAATCACCATCATGTCATCATCAGTATCATCACCGTCAATATCTGCATCGCAATCATCAGCATTTCACAATTATCTTCATCGGCATCCTATCTTCAGTCATCACCATCAGCACCTTTTTCACAGCCACTAGCTATCGTCATACCCTACAAGTGTCATTTTCATGATTACCGCCATAATTATGATTTGCTCTATTCCCAAAACGCACAGCCTCGTTGTCATCGCTTCACTAGGAGAATAGGAGAATGCTATTGATATACTCTCGTCTTTAACTTTTAGGCCAGTTTGTTTGTCATTTTCAGATTTCTCTTCGCATTCCGAAGCACGACTGTGCGCCTGTGTGGATTGTCAATTGGAATGTTGAGACAACTGCATAATCCATTCTATACAATGTTTACATATTTACGTGTAACGAACAAATCTGTACAGTATCCCCATTAAATCCCGTGTAAATGGGCATATGTACATTTGTTTACTGTGGTTTCGATAGAAAGCGGGACAGAGACGAAGCCTTTTTCTAAGATTTTGGACTTGCAATCGACGTCACAGCCGTGTAATAGGGGATTGTTTCATAATTCACTGTGTATATGTATTGTGTTCCTAATCTTTTTGGGGTAGTTCTTTGGACAGTCATTTCCCCTTTGATTGAGCCGCTAGTTAGTTCTGTTTTTCATTGATGTATGTTCCCCAATATTAATTAATTAATTCATTCATTAATATGTGTTCATTTATTCATTCACCCTCACTCATTAACTCACTCGCCAATCCCCTCACTTAATTAGTCTCTGGTGTTTCACTCAGCAATTCTCTGATCACTGGCGTATTTACTCATAGCTCACTAAAATCATTGACTCGCCCATCCACCTATGACTCACTTACCCATTCAGTCACTCATTCATCGGCTTACTCACCGATTCACTCACTCACTTACTAGGTCATTTTTACACTTACTTACTCATCTCTACACTCATCCACCCACTCACTAACTCACTCACTAACTCACTCACTCATTCACTCACTAACTCACTTACTAACTCACTCACTACTCAGCTAGATATTTGACTTATTCGTTCATTCATTTATCCTTTCGTGTGCTTGTGTAGTCATGAATTTATTCATTCTAATGCCTCGTGTAGAAAGCACGGTCATCTTAATTCTCATACCGGTCCTCGTCACTCTCATTTTCTCCGTAAGAACCAACCTCTTATCGATCATTGCTGTCATCTACTTCAGTCAGCTGATCAATCGATCGACCGGTCAGTCAGCCGGTCAGTTGGCCAGTCAATCGGTCGTCCAGTCCAATTCAACGGTCAGTCAGTATGTCGGTCGGTCGGTCGGTCGGTTGTTCGGTTGGTGGGCCAGCCAGCCAGCCAGCCAGCCGGCCAGCCAGCCAGCCAGCCAGCCAGCCAGCCAGCCAGCCAGCCAGCCAGCCGGCCAGCCAGCCAGCCAGCCAGCCAGCCAGCCAGCCAGCCAGCCAGCCAATTAACAGTCTGAATACAGTATTAAAACTGATACAATACTGAACCTTGATGGAATACATAGTTTGTTATACATTAGTTGACTACGTTGACATTTCAGAAACTCCGTACTGTTGCTTACCACCCCAACAGTAAACGCAGCACGAAATTCTTATAGTGATAGTCATTGCTTTCTTATCGTCAAACTCCCATAATCCAGTTATATTTGGATCAAATAATAGTACTCATTTAAGGAAACACAATGCCAATGAACATGTATGAAAATTGAATACACTGTCCTCTAGGTTATACCCTCGTCCCCCTTGGCTACAGGTATAATTATAGCTCATATAGAGTCATTTTTGTTCGTTCACATCCTTCAACCTTCTCCAAATAATGTGAATAACAGTTTAGTAAACTGTGCTGTTTTGATATAAAGTATGTAATATAAGCATTAACAGTATATAAAGTATGTTAGCATATTTTGATATAATATAAGTACTCATTTCTTAATGATTTGGTAATCACAGGGTTCATACGGTCTAGAAAATTGGGAAAAACTATATTTTGAAGGACAGTCAGGAAAAGCCGGGAAAAGTCAGGAAAAGTTAGGAAATTTAGGTGAAACTGGAAGACAGTCAGGAGAAAGTCGGGAAAAGTCAGGAAAAGTTAGGAAATTTAGGTGAAACTGGAAGACAGTCAGGAGAAAGTCGGGAATCTTTATTACCCATGCAGATGACTTCTTTGATACCCAATAGAAAACTCTACGTGCTGCACAGTTTGTGGTATTTTTTGTTCCATTTGAGCAGAGAGCCTCCTTCTTTAACCCAATTGGGAAGAATGTGCTCAATTACTTAGTTTTGAAGGATTGGTTACTCGCTCGCATCATTTGAGCATCAGTTGGTCAGGAAAAGTATTATGTATTTCTGACATGTAGTCAAGAAAAACACCTTCATTTTCAAGAGAAAGTTGGGAAAACTTAGGAAAACATATTAGCCAGGATGTGTATGAGCCCTGTATTCAATGTATGCTGATTTTTTTAGGACAGTTAGTTAGGATAGTGAAGGGCAGGTTGCGTTATCACAGGAAACCCTTAAATTGGAAGCAACATGTATATACGGTTTGTAACATCATTGTCACGCCTAGATCTAATCCATACCATTTGATTGTCTGGAGTAAAGCAGGCCAAGTCTTATTCCTGGAGACGTCAGCTCGTAAATAAACAGCGTCAGGTACAGTTGAGATTACTTTAACCTGGGCATGGGCATTCTGAGGCAGAGGGTGTGCGGTCTCACAGGCCGTCGTTACTTGTCGTAACGGCGAAACCTACGATCACGGTCACTGGCTGTCGATAGCTATGGTGTCTTTTCGGTAATCTTGGTAACTTGTTCAAGCCTTTCAGTAGAGTTCTCTTGCTACACCCGCCACTCAAAAGTCCTTCGGCATGCCACTGAAAGTCGAAAGTGCTGTTTCTAACCGATCTATGCTTATTTCTTACCTTAAGCACACCGGGCCTAGCAGTCCTTGGAGTTTTTGCTAGGGAGGAGGACCTCATTGACGTTATTGCGTCTCGGAACATTTTTTGTTTAAGGAACGAAAACCGTTCTCTGCAATTGAGTTTCATGGGAGTCCAAGGGTTCAAAAGAGAACTTGTCCCAGTTTACTCCACATCTAGTGCAACAAGATGCTTTGCTCTCCGTTTTTTGCAGATTCTATTCTGACCACAGACGATTTTTTTATATTGGGGTTTGCATTAGGTGATAAATGTAAAGAACTTTATAAGTAATAAAACATTGGCTTTCTGTAAATACAGAGGCACCATAAAATTTGAATGAATAGTTGGTTGGTTCGTTCGTTAGTTCGTTGGTTCGTTCGTTCGTTGGTTCGTTCGTTCGTTGGTTCGTTCGTTCGTTGGGTGGATGGAGGGATGAATGGATGGATGTATTGATAAATGGATGAACGAATGGATGGATGGACAAATGGATGAATGTATGAATGGATGGATGAATGAATAAGTGAATGAATGGATCGTTACCCGGAAAGTTCAACGTGCGCGTCATTCTTCGGCAACCAGTTTGTGCAAACAAATAGATTTCACTGGATTCAGAGACCTGTATTGGCCCTAGTATTTAGACAGAAGTTTCTATCAGTGCCTTCGTGGTAGCTTTGATTACTTCTAGTTTTAGTTTGGTGGCAATGTGTAGGCCTTCTCCGTTTTGCAATACGTTGAAACGAATCTACCAAAGAATCCTATGTGACCACACACAAGACCCCAGTGTCTATTTCCTAATTGTCCTTTTGGCGGAAACTCTCTGCGTACCTTGAAATCTTGGAGTTGTTCAAAAGTTGTAGGAAATTCTGCAGCATGCAAGTAGTTGGAAGTGTCTCTTTGTTGGCATTATATAAAATACATTTTTTATAGGAAAGTTTTTTGGCCCAGTTATGAAACTTTCGTAATGTTTCTCGATTTCAGTACCAGAACTCTCTTAAGACGTTCTCAGCAAGAATGATTAAATTCGTAACACTGCAATCTTACTATACTACTTATATTAAGACATGTGAAATCGTAATATGTACAAATTAAATATAAAAGATAACAGTATTGCGTGCAAATAAGACTTGTAAACTTATTTGAAGAAGTTGAAATTATTTGTTCTCAAAAGTCCTCCAGTATACTTTCTTATGTTTTTCTTGGCACCCGAGCGCTACATTCTTACACCCAGTTTTCTTGTAGAGAACGTGTGTTTGGCAATTTAAGGTTAGAAGCCCAGTGGCCCTCGATCCAAGGAAGTTCAGTGGATTCACCACCAGATAGTTAGGTAGCCCACAAAATACAATGCTTGGTTAATTTGTATCTGATCCAATGCATATTATATAGATCCTGATGTCATCCAAGCCTAGCTATGTGATTTGCGCTACTTTATTACCCGCCTCTCCAGTTGCTAATCAGAAGTGCGTACAACGGGAATTTTGCACATTACTCGTGTACATCACTTACCATAACATTTGAACAACTCATATCCTTCAAGAGCTTTACTTCCTTAAATCTCGATCCCGTTCCAAATTCCTTAATTAGCTGGAGAACATACACTGAATTAACCCTTCCATTCCAACGCTATTCAGTTATTGGCTGTAATTTGTTGTACGAATTTTCTTATAAGCCAATCATGATGTGCTCCACTTCACTGACTCAGAGGAACCGTGGAAGTTTCCGATTTGAAAAAAATCGATATGCTTTGTAAGGCTCACGACTGAATTCACAGTAGTGCAGACACAAAATTAGGGGGGTCAAGTATAAGGGCTGACTGGCCGGTCGGGCGCGCTGGACATATAGTACTATTAGTGATATATTAATGGTATTTTATTTAAAGTTGACAGAAAATAGTTATGCAACTAATACAAACCAACTGTTTACAGTTACAATGTGATATAACTAGTATTCTAGAGGCGAAGAGGACGTAAAGAGGAAAAGCTAAGTGCATATTGAGCAGTTACAGGCGAACCTGTCCAATCCTTTATCAGTTTCAAAAACATCCACCAACCCCCTTTCTTTTGTGTCCCTTCAAATATGATGTGAAAACTATTTTTGCAAGTGTTTCTCAAGTTGGTGAGGCGTTGTTAGAAAGAATGAAAGGAGGCATTGAAAAGCCCTTGGTATGGGGTATTGCCAGGCTAACTGGTAGAAATCTCTCTTTCAGTAGTTTTAAGATGGAAACATTTGTTTGGTTAAAGTTCTAATAATGTAGAACATTTGATACATGTTAACACTTAGTAGATACTAATTTATTTGTGACTATCGGTGCTCTACCATGGTACACCATAGTGTCTGTTCTTAAAGCCTGGTTTTCGTATGGTCGTAAGTGTCGGGGACACACCCCAGTCATTGCATCGGTGATGCTGCTGGGACGCTATTGACATTTGGGAACGTTTTTTGTTGTGTTCCAGACGTCCCAGTAGTGTCACCGCCGTTCCATTGGAGTTAAGAAAAGTTGAGATGGGTTCAACTTTTGAGAACGTTCCCTATGCATCGCGGACGAGTTCCCGATGACTGGGACGCGATTGAGACGCGAATTGGACGCGATTGAGACGCGAATGGGACGCGTTCCCGTCGCTTATGACGATATGGAAGCCAGACTTAGCGGTTGTGTTGGGAGCGGAGTCTTTTTGCGTATTTGTTCTCGTGAGAGAAATATATCAGTCAGTGACAGAAAACTTCGCATTTAAACGAATTGAACGTTGTTTTTTTTTACAAGACAGTTGTTTTTACCCAGTACTGACTGATTGCATAAAGCAAACCCAGCATAATATTAAACTTAAATCCCTAACTAATATACAACGTAGCTTTCTCTCAAAATGGACTTGACAATAAATTATGCTGATCCAACCAACATACCTCTTGGTCTCTCATACCGTTCTCTCTTTCTCTACTATATCACAAGATATTCGGACCCAGTCCTGTACAAATGACTCTAATATTAATTCTACTATTCTACACTGAACTTTCTAAGCGTTTTCATGAATTCTGTACTGATTTACCTGTTGTACTTGAGGGTTGAGTTGTCGAAAAATGCATCCTAATGTTGCATTGGCATGAATTGAGCTCAAGGATTGCTGATTGCGTTGCCAGTTGGCCTAGCAATTTTGTTCGTCAGATATAGTGGTAGAGTTACTGTATACGTTGAGATGAAGCAGTGCGAAATTATATTCAGCCAGGGGACCAATGGCTCTCGGCTTTCCGGGAATAGTGCCTTGTTCTGCTTGGTTAGATATGAGAAAGGAGTCGACATTTTTGCCCCGCATGATTGAAATGGGGACATTAGACTAGAAGACTACTAGACGGGACTGTCCGTTGTTGATCATACTCTTTCAACTTTGGTGGCAGAGCTGTGCGGCCCTTTGACCCGCATTTGCGTCGCCTCGATGGTCGGTGCATTCTTTGCGTAGGTCAGGTCCGGGCTGCATCACCAAAGCCAAACATGTACTTGATTTATTTAGTCTTGAAATCGGAAATTGGATATTTAATCCAAAGGCTATCCATATCTTTGCTAAGTTACGATCCCATGAGATCAATCCTTTAGTTTGTTTGATCTCGTCCATCTAGCACTTACGTTATTGTTCGCTGAAGGATCAGGCGATTGAATCGAGAATGCTCCGTGTACTCAACATTTTCAATCAATTGTTAAAACGGTAATTAGTTCCAGCGATCTCTTCTTAATCTTCCCTCTCATTCGCAGTGGCATGGCGTATCTTGTTGTCCATTGCATGTTTATGTCCCATTGGAATTTCTCCTATCGTATTTGTGGATTTTCCTTTCTATCCTGAGGCTCTTTCTCCAAATCATTAATATATCTTTCCTCTTCTCTGTTTTGATTACGGTGCCACATTCGCCTCCTCCACAGCTCCTCCCACAGTCAGTACTCCACAACTCGAATTACCATGGAACTTGAGAAAAAATCAAATTAAATAGTTTTTCGAGTAGGGAAGTTTCAGACTAAAGAGTTTTTTGACTGTAGGGCATGTGTTAGGGGCGTTAGAGTACATGTGTTTTTTGACTGTAGGGCATGTGTTAGGGGCGTTAGAGTGCATATGTTTTTTGACTGTAGGGCATTTGTTAGGGGCGTTAGAGTACATGTGTTTTTTGACTGTAGGGCATGTGTTAGGGGCGTTAGAGTGCATATGTTTTTTGACTGTAGGGCATTTGTTAGGGGCGTTAGAGTGCATGTGTTTTTTGACAAGAAAGAGATTCCTATGAGAGTAGTACGATACTCAATTGCACGAAAAACCAAGAGGATTCTGTACTGGATTTTTGAGATCTAAGAAAATCGAAAAGTTGATACACATATGAGATTCCAATTTCACGTAATTCCATCATCTCTTGATTAATATCGACAGTCGACATTTTCTAGCAAGAAAATTTCCTATGTACATTTGTCTTTAAGAAAGTCCTTTCACGCCCAGTAGGTACTGAAACTTTCTTAAGAATTTCTTAGGACTTTCTTAACTAGAATATCCCAGTTTTTCCAGTAGTACTGTTATGCTAGATTTCCATCTATGTAGTCCAATGTTACTTTTGTGGTATGCCTCCCAGTCTACGTAGCATAACAGTATTACTGGAAAAACTGGGATATTCTTGTTGAGAAGGTCTTAAGAAAGTTTCGTTACTGAGCGTGAAAAGTTTTTCTTAGAGACAAATGTACATAGGAATTTTTCTGGTTAGAAAATGTCGACTGTGCTTCAATAAAGCTCCTTAGTCCAACACTTGCGTAATTCTACAATTGTTTCAAAGCAGAGAATATACGTAGGGTAAAATTTGCCGAATGCTATGACTAATGCCATAGGCACAGCTTTTTTGTCGGTAAATTGTCAAGGATTCGGGCTGCTTTAGTAAGCCAGAGCGGTTCTCTGATTGCATCACCATAATGATTTGTTGTGACTTTATGGGGCCGCAACAGTAAGTACGCGCCAGTGGGGCACGCTATTAGTGCGCTCGATTTAAGTTTTTCTTATGTCCAAATATGAAGTTGTTCATCATTTTTACAGAAAATTAACATATCCCGATTTCTGCTATTGAATTTATCGCCCAGCACTATTTAAAATGAACTTAGCGCCCAGCACTATTTAAAACGCCTCGCCAAAGTGCCGGATAATTGCGCCGATACGGCTTTGTGTTAACTGCAATGACTTGTTGCGCACGTCGTTTTCCTAATGTTATCTGCGCGGCTGTGCGCTTGCACTAAGAAGCGGTGTACAGTTTGTTAATCTTCCATTTTAAACACATATTCACCCATTTGCTTACAATTAGGTATGAACACATGATATGTTATGTATTATTTGCGGCCCATATGTACAGCAAAACTTAGAGCATTGTTTTCTGTAGTGACCATAAAGCTTAGCACGTAAAACATACTATAGCGGAAATTTGTCACATCCATAGGGGAAAAGAGACGTTTCCGAAATTGTGAAAGATGGCACAGAAGGTTCTAGAGTTTCTTGACTCTTTCCTTGCAGTTCTAGAAGTTTCTTAAATCTTGCTGTGTCTAGTACTGGGTTTCTTATAAATAGGCTTCATATAAAAGGGTCAAGTACTTGCTTATATTCATGGCAGATCCTGTGAAGAGAACTTTTATATATTCACATTTTATTTAAATACTGGGTGCGGTCGTAATTTGGAATTACACGATGGGCGTGGCGGGGATCAAATACTAGTTTAGCCACACTGAAGGTAAAATTATAATCCTTAATGTTATCTAAAAGCTGATAAATATTACTGAATACCATGAGCCACCATACTAGTTTGTTTTAGGTTTGTGATCCACTTTGATAAATAAATATTCCTTCTAAACATAGTACTTCGAATCTCCTTGATTACAGATCCCCATTTCCGATTTAGAACTCCACATAGCGAGTAAAATGCACAGTTGTTTTAGGCTATCTTGGTTTGTGCACTGCGTTTGTAGCTAACTGCATTGCCTCGTGAACAGTAGACCGTCTGAAGTATCTCCCTCATAAATCGTCTTTGTCATCTGAGCTGTCAGTAAGCTGTTCCAGGCAGTTCCCATTCAAACAGCACTCACTAGCATTTGTTTCCCATGTGAAAATGACAGAATTACCACCAGACTGTAATTTTTTGACGCCGGACCAAAAGAATAGCAGACCAATGCGCCTGAAATAAAAAATCTTATATTGCACGTGTCTGAATGGTGAATCTTGCTTTCAAAATAGCTTTTTTCTGTAAATAGTGTCAGATAACCACTATTCGTTGTTGTATCTTGTTCTGGTGGGAAAATCTGGGGCACAAAAATAGTATCGTTTCGCTGACGTCATTGCGTACGCACTTTTTTTTATAAGAATACCGAATTTTTGCTGAACCATAATACCCTGAAAGTTTTTAATTTGAGCTTAAGATTATCCTTCAATGATTCTTAAATTTGAATGATTTTATGCATTAATTCTCATATAAACTATTTTCTTATGATAGAAAGTTTGTCACAGACACTTACCTAAGAGTTACAGAGTTGCATCATAGCATAACCTAATGATTTCCAGATACCTTTTGTTTCTTAAAGGAAACTCAAAATAGCCAGAAAGTCCAAGACTTGGTGAAGCCGGATGAAACTTGAGCCTCGCATTGTTACTAATTTATTGTTAAATTTCAGTGATTTTGAGCCTTGATTTTCTTATAGACTTATATTCTTATAAACATGAAAAACTGTGTACTATGTAAAGGTTGATGGCCCCGAAAGTTTTATGAAGGGGGCTTACTCTAGTGGTACGCTTTTAGAATAATCTGATACATGGCACATAGGAAAACTCATTTTCAGCACTCAACCCTAAGTATCAATCTGGAATAAAGTCTTCAATAGCAGATTTTCTGTTATCTTTGCATTTCTGAATCCGAATATTTCTGCGTCCGAAAATATTACATAATATTCAGAATATTTCATAATATTCAGAACATTTCATAATATTCAGAACATTTCATAATATTCAGAATATTTCATAATTTTCAGAATATTTCATAATATTCAGAATATTTCATAATATTCAGAATATTTCATAATATTAAGAATATTTCAAAATATTCCGAATATGTCATAATATTCAGAATTTGTCATAATACTCAGAATATTTCATAATGTTTGTCATTCGCGATGTTATCCATTTGGAGAATAGGAATTGCCATGCAACTTTCTCAAGTTATAACAACGATTTATTATTGCCATAAATTTTTTTTAATAATTTGTTTAACAGTTAGTTTTTTCGGATTGCTGAATATACGTAGTCAACTAAAGTAACATAAAATGCATGGAGGAAAATATTCAAGCGAAAATACAAAATGTGCTTAACATAAAGTACACACTTTTTGTGAGAATATAGTCTATAAGACTATCAAGAATCAGAATCGTTGGAATTTAAGAATGATTTAGGAATAATGCAAGGCTCAAGCTGCATCAAGGCTTAGAATTTTTGCTTATTTGAGTTGTCTTTGGAAATCAAAGCAAGCGTGAGCTCCGCGTCTTTGAGTCTTAACGCTATAATGCGACTCAGAAACTCTTTGGGAAGTGTCAGTTCCTCACTTTTCATAATAAGAATATAATCTATACGAGTATTAATACTCAAAGTCACTAATAGTTAAGAATAATTTAAGAATATTGAGGCTCAGCCAAAAATTAGGTATTCTTATAAAAGAAGTGTGTGGAAATGCCTGTAAACACACGAGTGAGTGCACTGTTGTAAGAAACACATTTTTAAAATATAAAAAACCGAACTCAAGCCTAATGGTAACAGTTTCTTAATTTTGGACCGAATTTTTAATTCTAAGGGACCGGTCAGTAGTTCTTCCAGGGGAGGGGGTGGGAGGCATCTGGGAGGGGACCAAAATTCTGCACACTCAAAGAGAGGGGAGATGAACAATAAAGAGCATTTCAAGAGAAAGACTAAGGAGTTTATTCTGAAATCCTGGAGTGGGGATTAAAATATTTACATAAATCTGAGAGGGGGGCGAAAGCTCCATCAGATATATGAGTGTCTTCCACACCCTCCCTACAAGTAATTAATGACCCGTCCCTAAAAGTTTCTTAAAAGTGTCTTATGATGAATGATGAGAATTGCTGTAAAAACGAAAGCAAAATGGAAAATATTGTCTTTGTAGTGGCCATAAAGCTTAGCACATAGAACATACTATAATGGAATCTTGTTAAATCCTTGAATGAGAAAAAGGGTTCCCGAACTTGTGAAAGATGGCAGAGGAAGTTCTAAAGTTTCTCAGTTTTTTGAAAGGCCTGTTAATATACTTCTATCATTCCGGTTACGTAGATTTTTGAAGTACCATGAAGAGATATATATACTTGTCAAAGTGTAGTAATTTTCGCTTGCGGTAGCGTTAATGTGATTGTTCGGAATATCAACGAATATGGTGGACGCTTGTCACTATCGTAACCCAGTTTATTTGCAAAACACGTATCTAATTAATTAATGCAGACCTTTCATTACATAGTTAGCAGAGTGTCCTACGATAAAGCGAGTTAAATAGAAAAAATGTACATGCGGCTGGGTCACGGAAAGCTTTGCCAGTTTGGAGGTATGGTTTATGCGAGAACTTCCTCTCTTGCTGAGATTCTCTCGCGGGCCATTTTGTCACCTAGCGGGTAAATAATTACTGAGCCAACCCTCTTTGCCCTTGATGCATTAGAAGGGAAACATGTGGACTTCCTTTTCTCATTTCACACTTTATGCAAGCGGTGGTTGTGCATAATGATAATTTTGCGTCAGTAGTTCATGTGGCAAGCATTTCGAGATATGGTGAATTTTATTTGCCTAAACACATTGCCACGTCTAGTTATTGCTAATAGGCCTGATGCAAACATAATTGAACAAGGCCATGAAGGGGCTGCGGGAGCCACAAAGATTCCTGGATAGCCATAGACTTCTTAGAGGCAAGTATTGCCTTCATTCTGAAGTGCGCTAGGCATGGAATGCAATGAGTGCAATTAAGTGCACGTTTTATTTTTTATAAGAAACAGTACTAAAGGTAAAGGTTAGTCCCATCCATATACGACCTGGTACTTGAAACCCAAAAATTTGAGAAACTTTTAGAACCACAGGGAAAAAGTTAAGAAACTTCGTAACTTTCTGCGTCATCTTTACAGTTTGGGAAACCCCTCGGTTAGAATCACCGATGCGTTACTATTTAGAACTAAAATGTGGCCAAAAATTAAAACTTTTAGTACAAGGCTTCGAGGCAGATTTCTTTTAAAAAGCGTGTACTTCAGGTTATTGGTCCAACCAATTGAAAGTGAACCAACAAATCAACCAATCAAAACCAGTTTTATGAATTTAAGTAATTAGCCACTTATGAGAAACCTCGAGGTCAGATAGTCGCAATCTTTTATTCCTTATCTATAACGAGGTGGTACCATTCTCTGTCAGATAATTAAGTTGTTTTGAAAGTATAGCGAGAAACTATTATGAGCACATTTTCCACCTGCTAATAGAGTACTAAGTAAACCGAAGTATGCTCTGATAAAGACATAAACGCATTGAACTGCCGTACATTGATCAAATAGATTGACCTTGCAGTTCCCTAATTTTCCGAAATGAAAATTTGGCAGTGTCTTAAATTTATCTTTTGAAATTACCTTAGAACTATGCATTTTAGATACCTCGAACAATCGCGGTTCATCTGTAGTAAAGTTGCAGAACCTCTATGCGATGTCATTCCATACCTTAGCACTCAAATTGCAAGGCGGAATGGACATCAGATCTCAAGCTGTTGTTTTTGTGTTAAGTTGTTGTGCGTTTGTCGAAAGTTCTAACAATTTGGCATGAGTGACAAGTATGTTGCCAGGCAGGGTCTGTTTTAACGTGCAGTTCTGCACAATATGTGCAGTTCTAGAAACGGTTTGTGCAACTCTTGAGAGTAATTTGTGCAGATTAACTTCTTCGCCCATTCAGAAAACTTCAGTTTGGAGTGCACTGTTACAAGATAATTGTTGTTTACCAATAGCATGTGAACAGAACATTCATAACGTAAGTACTTTTGCGGCAGGTGCAGTATGTTTATGCTAATAGGAATCAAGGAACATTCTTCAATACAGTACCCTTGAGAATGGTGTACAGCCCCTGCGTTTTCCATATAAGCTCTATTGACATGATGGGCTTGATAAGATGAATTACGCTTATAGGAAAATCAAAAACAAGCTATGAAATGACAGTTCTTCTTTGGAGTAGGTATACAAAGCGAAGCCAAAACGGAAACATTGTCTTTTACAGTGCCCACAAGGTTTAGCGCATAAAACATACTGTAGTGGAAACTTGTTGAATTTGTCCAGGAAACAGGGGCTTTTCGAAACTGTGAAACATGACACAGAAAGGTCTAAAGTGTCTTAAGTCTTTCCTTTCAATTTCTCAAATTTTAGTGAATCCAGTACTAGGTGTCTTATGAACCTTCTTCTTACACAAGAAACGTGTATTACATAAGATATATTCAAAAGAATTAACTTCAGATCCTAGAAGACTTATGTTTTTGAGGGTAGTTTGATTGGCAAAAATCACAAATTAAGCAGATTTTAGAATCCCTTGACTTAAGCCCGTTTCGAACTAGGCGAAATCGTTCGCGCGATAAGTTTTTCGAAGTTGCGCATGCGTCTTTCATTCCCCTTGCTCAGTAGCAGTGAAATATGCTTGCTTTAATTTCAAAAGATTTCGCATCGCGCGAAAGATTTCGCCTAGTAGAGAGCAGGCTTTTTAGAGAGTTAAGAAACTACAGAAGTCCAATATAAAAATTAGCGCTATGCTTTTCAACTGTCATTAGTTCGAAATCACATTCGCAATCCTGTTTAGGCGAGTGTTAGCCAATTTGATAATCCTATCACATATTTCTCCTGCCGATTTGTTACCTTTATTATTCCCTCCTTTTCACGGGCGGTATGCATTTGTAACCGAACCTTTGAAATGTTTCAAATCTTCACCATATTATGAAACTCGCTGCCTATATGCCTAATTATAGTCTTTTCTGCGCCTCCAGTTGACAGAAATGCGTCAATATGACCTGGGTGCAATGTCTCTAGAAGGGCTTGCGAAATCCGCACCAGCATTATTTATGCCACATTGCCTCTCTTGTAGAGGGCTTTTTCTTGAGAAGTTTTGCTTCTCCACAAGAATCCTTTCTGGGGTCCATGCTAGTCTTAGACTTGATATCATGCTACAGGGTCGTTGGCGGTTGCTCCAATTTCTGTTATGTCAGATTTAATGGTTCTCTATAACCCCCTTGTGTTAAACGTTTATTGTATAAATTATATGACTGATAGGGTTTTGTATCGTATCCTGTCTTTGTTTAGGTCACTTCATAAAGTCTGAGTGGGACCGTTCGATACGCTTACATGCTTTGACGTCATGGCTCAGTTGTAGAGCCCAATCCACTGTCATACATCATTCGAACACGTCACTTCTATCCATTTATCACTTGAAATCACATGGTGTTTGTGTGTCCAGATGTTTTTCTACAGCAAGCTTAAGCCATTTTTGTGTCAAAATTTTCGTTCCAGTTTCTTTCAAAACAAAACAGGATCATATTAAATTCCTCTCTACGAGGAAGACCCATAAGTTTTTTTTACAGAGAAAGCAAATTTTACAGCCTATGACTGTATAACAGCTTTGTCTGCGCACCTTAATAGGCAAGATTTAGCGAGCTGACGCAGCCTCCTAATTAACGTCTGAAAACTAGATGTTTTATTCGTTTGCTGAGTTTTGCTTTGTTGGTCAGTCAATCTCACAAATTCATTAGCTAGCTAACTAACCAACTAACTAACCAACTGACTCATAAACTTACTAGCTCACTCTTCTATTCATTGATCTACTGTATAGTTAGTTTACATAGCTGTGCCACTTTTCAAATTAAATTACTTGTTTTATCGCCCCGTTGGAATTTTGACCGATAGAATTTTCCCCGATAGAATTATTTTACTTATAACGAGAGCGTTGATTTTTTTTAGATGAAAGCAGGGAGGACCTTTTCCACATCATGCATCAGGTGTATCACTTTAATGTTGGTAGCATTCCAAAGCAAGAAAAAATTCTCAGTTGTGAGTTTCGACTCCTTTGGAGTCCACTGAAAGTTGCTTCAAGGCTGCGGCGTCGATCAAGATCGGTAGGCCGCAAGAATTTATTCCAGATCGTCCTCCTTGGCATTACCCCGCAGCAGGGTGAATTTGTATCAAATTCATCGTCGTATAGGCGACTTAAAGTTACTCGTCTTGCGTCGCAGGTTTTTGATATAGAGGTGCCCCACCAGAGATGGATATCATTTGATAGGATTGGGCAGTTTTCGCAAGATCTTCAGCAAGATAAATTAAATGTGATGAAACTAGCGACTTACGTCGTAGACATGTCAAATGGAAATATAATTGCGCCTAACGAGGTCGGCTTTGATAAGCGTGGCCGTAGAGACAAAGAGAAAGGTTTATTGGTGATATTCTCGGACGATGTTACAAAGAAAAAGGATGAAGATGTCTCCAGGGGACGTAGAAAACGAGGGGCACGAAGGGGCCGAAGGAAAGATCGCAAAGGTCACCTGCGTAGGCGAAACAAAGCTCTTTGCAGACGCCGCAAAATGTACGTCAATTTTGAGGACTTCGGATGGACCAATTGGATCATGGCCCCGAAGGGTTATGATGCTTATTATTGTCGTGGTAGTTGCGCTTATCCGATACCTGGGCATTTGAACCCTACGAGTCATGCTGTCATACAGAGCACCATAAGCAGTATGAACTCACAATTCATGAAACCAGCGTGCTGTGTGCCCGATAAACTGGTAGTCTTGGCCATGCTATATTTGGACCATAATGACCGTGTCGTGTACCAGAAGAAGGAGGACATGGTCGTCGTTAGCTGTGCTTGTAGGTGAGCTGTTTCATTTTGACAGAGCCCTGCTGAGCAAATAATGTCATGGGTTAGCGGTCTTGACCGTGTCTCTCGTGTTCAGTGCCGGAGCGGCCAAGGTGTTGCATTGGTATTCAGCTAAAGAAAATCACGATTTCAAGGGATAATAACGCATGCACGAACAGCGGATTGAAAATTATTTAGAACCAAGAGGACTCGACTTGTAGACCAGCTACACAATCATGCGCTCGCAATGTTATGACAATATCAGTTAAGAGTTTGTGTTTTAGAACCAAGCAGTGTATCTCCCAGACATTCATTCGCAATTCGGGACATCTATAGACAGCATGCATGCATTCGGGATGGGGGCTGTGTAATAGAGTTAAAAGTATACAGCTACATAGGTAATGAGGGGGGTCTTGGATATATCTAGTGAACACCGTGCATCTTTGAATTAGCCCCCGGGAGCTTATTCATTGTTCATATTTTTGGTTTGGGACCTATGTGGAGGTCTTAAATAGATGGGAGCTTATACGGTTATCTGACACATACCACATAAAAAGTTCCTTGTCAAAACGCTTGTTTCTGTAATATGAAAAGACCAGTCTAGATATGCTCTTCAACATCCTTTGTGGTAGGGATAATCCGAGTGGGACTTATTAACGATTTGCAGTTCTAGCATGGGGGCCCAGTGGAAGGGGGATTTTAAGGGGGTTAATTTGAGTATGTGCGGTTCCTTCTTTGGTCTTTTTTCGGCATTTACTTAGTAGCGTATTCAACTGAATTAGATTCCTGCCACGCAGTATATTTATGTTTTGTTCTGACCATCGTATTTCCTCGAAAATAGACAGTGCTTTATTTTTATCATGTGCGAAACTTTCTGCCAATATGTAGATAAGCTTATTTTTAAGGTGTTTTCTGTAGAGAGATAATAAGGAAGAGCGACACGAATTTTGTCGTATTTTCAAGTTTTCACGACAAAATCTTCAGATTTTCGTAGAAAACCCTGTTTTGTAGAGCACGTGCCAATGTCCCTTTCTAAATTGTTTGTAAACCCCATTATTGTAGCTATTGTTGACCCGACGTTTTGCCCTACTGTCATATCGGCTTATTTTCGAGATTCCCGACTATTTTCAAGGTACTACATTTTTTTGCGATAATGTCACAAGGAATGAACTTCATATGGGGACAGTGGCTCTTTTGTGGGCCCATTGGATCTGTAAATCAACTAGTAAAGTATCCATGTATGACCCCATGGCCTAAGGTGCCCATAAGGTTGCTGCTGTATGGTTTTTGATAATGGAATAGCAAATAGGTACAGACTGACGTTTCAGGGAGAGTGCAGTTTCTGATTCTGTAATATGCCAGGTTATAATGTTATTGATGAACGCCCAGTACCCTTTATTTCATTGCGAAGGTGCTTTTGGTGGGATTCAGATCATAATGAATAGGTTATGGTCGTTTGAATATGAGTGTGTAATTTTCGTTTAGAATGATGTCATTTTTAGTTTCAACTGAATAATATTGCGAGCAGGACAACAATAGAGTTTAAGACTTGTATACATGTTGGACTTTCGACATTTCTGGGACTGTGGATTTCTCTACAAGAATATAGAACCCTATTAGGTGACTTCCGTTCAGAATTTTGCTTTTTCAAGATCTCTCCTGTTTATATTTATCGAAGTATGATTCTGAATTTTTAGTCCCATAGTGCATGTTCAATTTTGCCTATTTTCTCCAAACCCGATTGCCTCATATGTTAGATTTCTCAGATACTCAAAATGTCTCAGATGCCCTAGGTGCCTCAGTTGTTCTAGTTTTGTTAGGTCTCCTACGTATCCCAGATTTTCCAGCTTCTCTTATAGAAGCTCAATTGGGCAGGCAGTGGGGGTAAAGGGAAGACTTGCGGTCCTTATGAATAATTTGCTTGGTGGCTCTATCACGCTATAATTGTTTACCCAAGCCAAGACAAAATATCAAATCAGGATTTTATTATCAAGGGTAAAAAGAAGCTATAGGTAGCCTAAAAGTGCGGAATATCGGGCAACTAAATGTCTTTCCACTTCAATTAGTGCAGAACGCCTGACCCTCAGCAACTTCTGAGGGGCCTTTTGGGGGCCTCATAGGCTTGGGGACACTTTGGAGTTACACCAACCTCAACCTCAACCTGTGTCGGATATACGACTGTGAGCTAGGCAGTTTGCCTTCGCTTAGCCGAAGCCTGCTTTGACGTAGATGAGAGGAACTAGGACTTTGTGGACCTATCCTGTCGCAATATGTAATAGAGTTATTAATGCATCGTATCACCAAATGCATGCTACACTGGTTAATACGTGATGTATTATTTAGCAACACGTCAAGGATGAACAGGTGTTCTCTACCGCTATATAATGCACCCCTCCTTCAATACCCCTCCTATATTGTGATCATCTATCGTTAGAAGCGTTCCCCTCTATTTATTTTGAATGGTAGCATTTAGAAGTTAATGTGATAGATAATAGAAAGGGTTCTGTCTTCTGTACTCGCGTGCGAATGGAATACTTTCGCAGCAAGACATCCCCATGAAAGAATTTCTTGCTACGAAGCCAGGAGAGCTTTGAAAGAGCTCGAACAGAGGTGGATGTGGTTTTGTAGCTATATATATATATAAATATATGTTTTATCGATGTAACGTATTATAATTACCAAAACTGTAATATTTTTCAATCATTGAAAATGAATTTCGTCATATTTTGTATTGATTAGGCATTGATTCAATAGCAATGGTAGGACACTATCCTGGCTGTTTTTTCAAGATTGTTTCTAGTCTCTCGAGGTGTGTCAGTTAAGCAAGCTTTCGAGTCTCGGGAAATCTACTGAAAATAGCTGACTGCTACTTGCCAGTCAGCGGTCGATACTTATTTAGAGCATTTCAGGCCTTTTTGTAACATACTAACCACGTCCCCAGTCGTGGTCGGCAAAATAAAATAATTCCCCAGTTCCCAGGCCCCTCACAAATACAGTAAAAACCCATACATATGAGCCTTCATTTAGAAAGAACCCACAGCCTGAAATTGCATATTTCCATATCAATTAATTAGAACCTTCTCAGTTCGATATTCTGACCAGCTTCTTATCAATGGTTTCATTATCTATTCACCGAGAATTGAATACAGCCTGTTTTGCCATTCAACCCAATTCAATTATGCTCAAAAACCTTTGCAAGCATAACTGATAGGGAAGGCGTGCAGGGATAAGATTGGTGTGGAATTTGCTAGGCCAAGAATGAGCAGATTTGGCTAAAATTAAAGGATCACAGACTTTATGTGTCTCACCAAATAAGAACACAAAGAGGCTCATTTCAAAATTCTGGATTTTTATTTACGGGTTTTTACTGTGCCTTTGAAAGAAGGATTGGTATTCTTTTGGATCGTTCTAGCATCATGTAAAAGATAGTGTGATTTTATCACTTGACTTGTTTTCTAATTCCTATCAATGTTTCTACAAGGCGTGGTACCTTTTTCACTATCGTTATGGCCCTTTTGGAAATTTACCCACTAGTGGCTATTCCGTGAGAATGCCGTGTTTGATTTCCACAGTGACAGTTCAGCAACCTCGCTAACATCTGCATCATAAAAAGTCTTGACACGTTCCGTTTACATTTCATTTTCCTTTTTCTTTTCCATTTCATTTGCACAAGATTAATTAGAATAAGGAACCTATTTTAGATTAAAGACATTTATTTATCTCGTAGCCAATCCAGTTTTCCACGTGTGCCACACGTGGATAAACCAGTATTCGTGTTTCTTATATATTTCTTGTATATTTTTTATATGTCTTATATATGTTTCTTATATAGTTCTCAATATTGGAATTGTGAAAGGTTGCAAAATAAATCATTTAGATATTGTGGGGGCAATATAAGGTTGATTGAGTAAAATTCTATTGTGCTTCTTTCAAATAAAACCAGTTATACTAGGGCATCCTAATTCGGAAAAGGGCGGCTGCAAGTTCTTAAGCTACATTTAGGGTGCCGGGGCTGAATTTTCCCTTTTTGTTCTACCTGTCAAACGTTTTGAGCCAATCAGAATCAGGGCAACTTAGCAATGGTAGCACGTGTTATATACCGCTTGTCATTAGAGATCGCTAGTTATGATATTTGTTTACAGTGGTCTCCATGCTGCATAATGGAGCATTTGGTTTTGCAACGTGGTAATAATCGAAGTCTGTGGGCTTGAGACCGACATTACCATCTTATGATAGAACACTTAGACATTCTTGTATTTGATCCTCTCTCTAATGGTGGCTTGTCGGTCTCAAACAGCTGATCTGGAATGCGGCCTGCGACCGACGCCAATATCAAGCTATTGAAGGAAAAGACGGTAACATTTTGAGTGTACTATGGGTCTGTTCACCTGAAGCTGGCTGTCTCGGTAGAGCTGCAGCTGAGCTAGCCCCCATTGCCGGGCTGTAAAGCACCACGTGATCTTCTGGCACCAATAGCAACATTCCATACCTGGTTGCACATGCGCTGTGCATTCATTTTCATTCCGGTCAACCGCGCTGGGTCGCTTGTATGTGTTCATGTAGAAAATTGTTCACCTCGGCTAGCTGCTATGGACAGGCCTAAAGTTGCAGTAGCTCTACTCTCTCGTAAGACAATATACGGTTTTATGGCTTTGCTTTATGGACTTTAAACTTTCAATCGAATTTCTTCAGACTTTGCTTTCGTAATCGCCCGTTTTCTCCAGTGCTTGTAAAGTAACCCCTGTTTGGATATAAACACACAGGCGGCATTTGCAGGCCTAGCAGTACAATACGTTAACGGTTTATATCGCGTCTTTAGTTTGACACCATCGTAATGCCACTCTGTGTTTTGGCCCTCGTCTCTTTACCGGTAATAACGATGCTAGATTATGGGCCTCAGAGAATGAATTAGCGATGTCTTTGACATAAAGCCTCAATGCAAAGTCTGGTCGTTTTCACTTAATCCTATGCGTTTTGCCATAAAAGGCCATGGTAATTCATACAGTAGAGATTGGTTTTAGTGAATAAGCTATCCAAAATAAACACTGGACCAGCTTTATCTAGAGTATTTTTTACACACAAAAAATAAGCTATCCAAATCCAGCTTTATCTGCAGTATTTTTTCGACACTGGCATCCCGACTTAACAATCAAGACGACATCCACCGGCTTTTTGTCCGAGGCGAGTGTCTTGTAGGCTCACGTTTTTCGTTCCTTTTTCAATGGATGTATGTTCTAAGTCCCTCCTTCAATTAAGGAATCAATTACAGAATAAGTGTCTTGTGATGACATTCATATAATAACAAATATGCGCGTGCGTGCGCACACACACACACACACACACACACACACACACACACACACACACACACACACACATACACACACACACACACACACACACACACACACACACACACACACACACACACACACACACACACACACACACACACACACACACACACACACACACACACACACGATTGTTTCCATATGATTGCAATAAAGTAGTGCAAAATATTGAATTCAATGAAGTTTAGAAAAAGTGTAGGCAATTGCAATATGGCGTCAGTTTGGCGCTTAGATTCAAAGATAACAAATGAAGTAAAATCTTCCTGTTGTAAATTCGTTTTTATCATCGATGTTAGGGGACTCTTCTCTTTCTACGTTTGGGTAGCTGCTTGTGAACTTGAAGAGAAGAGTGTGTAATTGGCTCTCCTGCTGTTTTTGCTCATCTAATAATAATCTAAAATCTAATAGCAGTATGAACAAAGACAAAAGAAAAGAGAATAAAAAAACCGTCAAAAGTTAATTAACTCTGGGCCTAACCACGATTTGTTGCGTCTGCAGAAAATGCAGTAGCTACATCTTGTTGGCAATATTGATACTTTCATAATGATGTGCTGTTGATGAGAACTATCAAAATGTAGATCATTAAGGATTCATATAGTAATGATAAAGATTTTTGTTGAATCTCATTGAATATAAAAAACTACTTACAGTAATACATCTTTGAAAAATGTGGCAGTGTATAATTGGCTTGCTTGCATAGAATGTATAGTACATTTATGAAATTAACATATACAACAAAACAAAACAAACCTACTACTAAATGTTCCAGAAAAGATCAAAATTAGGTGGTTAAGAGTTCTGGATTAGTGCAAGGCTTATTTCTTTGGCAAAGTATGAAGTAGGTTGATCTTATTGAGATGTTTTCATAGCTTTCATAATGATTCGGCTTTGGATGGTCTTATCAAAGCTCAATTCATTGAGTAGCGAGAGGAAAGAAGTACAAGAAGAACCCATAGTCCCAATGGCACCCATAGATAGATTGGTAAACGTAACTTTATCGTAGAAAGGAGAGAGTTCAATAAGCAATGAGCTATATTCGGTAGCATTACGATTACTATTATTTTGTATGTTAGTTTTAAACTCTACCGTGAGTTCAAGATGATAGTAGTGAGCGCAGCCGCCAAATGTTTGAGAACCTTGTCATGTCTATTTTCTCCCTATCTAATTGACCAATCGTCATGCAGGATTCTGACCACACATACTAAGAATATGCCAATTTTGCATGATGATTGGTCAATTAGATTGGGAGAAAATAGACCTGACTCAGCTCTCAAACATTTGACGGCTATGGTATGGTAGTGATAGTAATTATAATAATTGAAAAAGTTTCGTTGCATTGTTTACCTAAAGCAACAGTAAACTTTATTGGAATAGGTAGTTTCTTATTGGGATGATCAGTTTATTGTTGGAAAACTAATTGACATAATGCAGCATCTATATTTAAAGAGTTCTTGATTCCTCCAATGTTTGCTACGGCACAATGAACTTCCAAACTGCACATAGCTAAACATAATTCACTTGTATAGTCACACAGTTCTCTATTCTAGAGTGACTTTTTGGAGCTTCTATGTATGAAAAGGAAAAGTCTTCTGTCTATATAAAAAGCAGTGATCGCAAGTTTAATACATCTGGCTTTGAACTTTGTTACCCGATGTTTTCTATGTCATGGCTATTTTTCAAATTGCATGTAAATGAATATAATTTATTGGTACAATCACACACCTCTCTATGCTAGGCCTGCTTGCATATAAAGTAGTAATCAAAACTCTTAAAATTCTTGTTTGGCCCAAGGCTTGTTTCTTAGACAGAGCATATACTAGCTGCATTTGATCGTTATGCTCATATTTTGATATTGGTTTCTCAAACTTGCGATCAGATGATTTGCTCAAAAGTACCAGAATGCTCATCAAGAGGTTGATAGATTTAATGGTAGAAAAGGTAAAAGTGACATGAAGTAGAGCAGACATGAAAGACTTGTACTTGGTTTTGTTTCGGTCGTTATAAATATTATATCATTGGTGTTTTATTCAAGTCCTACAGTTAGCTGAAGGATTTGAAGAGAAGAAGTAGCAGTAGCTAGTACAAGAATCAAAGTAATGCCAATGATGATGAAGTTTTTAGGTACACGTTTACCGAAAAAGAATAAAATCGACGACATGACTGTATGACTTGTGCACTGCATTAGCTCTCTTGTGGATCAATACAATTATGTTACAGTTGAAGCATATGGTGACGAACTTTGTGCATTTAATATAAATATAATATTACTGCACTAATAGTAAAAAGACACGGTTCACAACAGTGCATGTAGACTATTGTTAATGTAATTCATGCATTGACAGAACTCAAACAAGAAATGGGGCCCTTATTATTCCAAAACTCAGCATTTGCTGACTTGAATTTGCTTCCAATGCGTGAAATACCAACAACTCAAGGGGGGTATGAACACCAGCCTAATGGGGTTGTAGAGACAGAAAACGTAAAGATAGTGTGGGATTTCAGCGCGGAGACTGATAGTGATACACGCAAGCAAGAGGACCAATCGCGATAATTGAAAGTACAGTGATTTAAGAAAAGACTTGCAAAAGCTCTGAAAAGTCAAAGCAACCGTTGTTCCATATTGTAGTTCATGCTCTTGAGATTGTATCTAAAAGTTCCAGTAGCTGAAGGGGATTTAAGTGTCATCCAAGAGCCAAGTGATTCAGAAATCTACTTTGCTCGATTGTGCTAGAATGCTGATTAAATTTCTAGTGATCTATGTTTGAGGTTCATGGTTTTATTTCTGGAAGCTACAAAAACATCTAGTCAAAATCTCAAAATTGACATTGAATAAAGCAATGATCATTGTAATAGCTCTTACGTAGAACTCAAAAATTACATTCGGCTGTGGAGCTTTGGCGTGGGATAATAAAGCTACCCTTTGCTGCCAGTCTCCCCAAGTCACCCTAGAGCTAGGTGCAGTACCTATTAGCTCCACCCGATCCCATGAAGTCATTATCCAGGTACTGCCAATCGAAGAGGAAATCGAATAAATTGGAGACTGTGTAGTACGAAGGTGAAGTAACGATACAATGAAGATTCTTCAAAGAGTATAAGTTTTTTCTTATACAAAAAGTTTGTAAGAGAATGAGGCTCATAAAGCCAACATCTTAAGAAAATGTTAGGAAAATCCTAATATTCAAGTTCCAAAGCTAATCTTTTATGTGCCAGAAATCGATATTACTTCATTCTTTGCAAATTCCTTTACAAAGTTCGAACTTTTCTATTATAGTCTTGATTGAAACATGGGCCAAATTGTTCACAACAAATAATGGTAGCCTCCTTTAGTCAGTTCATTCTAGTGAGGGTTAAGAAAATCTCAAGAAAATCTCAACCTCAATTTCGGGAAAAACGTAGACAATTGAGACTCAAACGAAAAAGTGGTTTTTTATGAAAAGAAGTGTAGAGGCTACATGAAGCAAATCAAAAGACAGTGGAACGACTGAGGGTTACGTCAAATTTTTGTGCGAGAAAATGCTCACTATACACGTACCAATAACAAACTAGTGGTACTAGCACTTATGATATTGTCAGTATTAGAAACTGTGAAAATATTTTTGCGCATTATCCCCCTGCTATCAACGTGTGTCCGTTAGGTTCCGAAGGCCCAAAAGTCCTTTGATTTCATTTGACTTTTACATATTAAACCAATCCAGTCGTTTTCTTCTAAATATGCTCTAAAGCCGAAAACTGCAGGCAATTTAGATATAAAATTACACTTGACAGTTTTATGGGCTTTAAAGATCCTTGGAATCTTGCACAACCTCAGTCATTCCTATTGATCTTGTTTTGTAAGATACAAATGATGCGCTATGGTTGGAAAATTCACTTTTCTTGATGACGTTTCCTCACAGTATAGCATTTATGCTTTTTTGTGCTATTCTCATTTTTCCAGAGATGATCGTTGCAGAGCTCTTTACACACTTTTTTATAAGAAAACCACTTTTTCGTCTGAGCCTCAATTTTTTCAACTTTCCCCGAAAATGAGGCGGAGATTTGCTTAACTTTTATTGGAGTAAACTGGCTAACAAAGCTTACCATTATTTGCTATGCAAACGTTTGATCTTTGCTAACCAAGATTATCAAAGAAAAGATTATATATATATATATATATATATATATATATATATATATATATATATATATATATATATATATATATATATATATATATATATATATATATATATATATATATATATATATATATATATATATATATATATATATGGCAAATAAAAGGCTCTGATCATGAAAGATCCAGCCATAGGGATTACATTGGAGAGCTATTGACCTACCACTTGTCTCCATCTACGATGGAAACGGTTAGCTGGCATATTTGCTGAGAAAACATACAAGCATTTGGTACAAAACGAATTGTTACCTGTTGCACAGAAGGTGTACAGCAAAGAATCATAAGCCCCAGAAGACTTGCTGATCATTGACAGAGTGAAAATGAAGAGCTTTAAATAACGAATAACGACAGACTTATATGTGAATGGCATAGATCGACTTTAACAGAGCCTATGATATGGTGCCTCATTCCTGGATTGTGGAGTCACGAAGAATGTTTGGGATTGCTGAAATTTTATTCATTTGCTCGGTTGTAATATAGCAAAATGGAAGAATCTTGATAGGAAGTGTAGCTGTGAAGAGAGTTATCTGCCTAAGTGACTCTCTCTCCTTGCTCTTTGATATTGCACTGAGAAGGATTTCGATGGCACTTAGAACGATCAAAATGGGTTACAAGCAAGGAAAGAAGCACCTTCCCTTAATGTCCATTCTTTATGAACGACTTAGAAGTAAACGGAAAGTCTAAAAAAGAGATCGGTTAACTTGTAAAAACAGTTGAAATGTGTTACACAGATATTAGAATGGATTCTGGTGTATCGAAGTATGCAACTTTAGTCTTGAAAGAGAAGAGAGCTAGTTCAGGTGGAATAGTGCTATTAGATGAAGAATGCTTGTTGGAAACTGGTGACGGTGGTTACAAGTGCATTAGCATACTTGAACTCGATGATATCACGCATAAAGAAATGAAGGAAGAGGTTGAAACAACACATTTAGAAAGATTACAATTTGCATAGAAGCCCAAGCATTTGTATTGGTACACTATAGTGCTAGAATAGTGAACTGGACGAAAGATTGCAAAGACATGTTTGACAGAAAACAGCAAAATCTTAGCTATGCATGGAGGACTTTATCGTGATAAATATTATGCGATTGTATATGAAAGAAGGATTGATGGAAGAGGCCTTATCAGTAGTTCTGGCTGTGTGAATGGAGAACAATGACCAAGAAATTATTTATATTGCACTAAATGGAGAAGAGCTTTTTAAACATTCTAAAGCCAATTTGGGATTAACTGATGCAGACCTTGAGGAGAAGGATTAATACCAAATAAAATTGCCTGTGAAAGAAGTAATGCATTTGAAGCAATGTAGTAGCATTGAAAATTCCGCAGAGATACGACAGATGTGGAAAATGGTAAATCGTTATGGAAATGAATTGTGAATGGAGGTTTAAAAAGAGGAACATAGAATTTGTTGATACCTGCACACTGAACTGTTATTTCGTTATCTAATAGTGTTAGTTTGAAGCAACATTAACTGACTCTTTGATCGTACATCATATTGATTACTCTTATCATGGAACATGTCCCACTTGAAAGGCGCGTCTTGCTTGTTTTTGCATTTGTAAACCTCACTTCCATTGTAGATCACCGCACGTAATCCGACACTACATCTTGATTCTCCCTTTCCATTCTTCTTTTCCATTCATCCTTTCTATTCTTCCTCTCAATTCTTCCTTTCCATTCTTACACAGCATAATCTTCGTAAAAAGCCAGATTTTATGCTAATTCAAATTAGATCAGGCTTTCATTAAATTTGATGTATCGTTCTTAACATCATCAAAAAGCATCACACTGTCTCAGCACTCAAAAGATATCTCTTATATTCTTCCATCTGATATGAATGCATGTATCCTGGCCGCAATCGTATGCATGACGGCAAAACCAACTTCCGTATCCCAGAACGATTTGGCGAGCACCGTAGGAGACGTCTATAGTAACCCGATTGCTTGTAATAAAATCAAGCCAGATTCTTTTCAAGTTTTAGTTTAGACTAAAGGACAATATGCACCGACTGTGTCCAGTACACCTGACAACTGCTTCGACCACTGTACACCTTGCAATTAAGCTATCTTTGAAAAGCTGAGGAGCCTTTTTCTGATGGCTGCTGGGTTGCAATGAATGTGGAAGCCACCAGAAAGAATCGAACAGGCAATCATTATAATTGGTGACAGGAGTGGGATGGTGCCAAGCAATGGATGTTGGGCGCTTTGCTGTTTTGACAAGTTATTTTAGGTTTTTTCTTATTATAGTTCCTTGACTTGTTTTGATGATAATCTCGAGACTGATAATAAATTCAAGATCCTTGTTACATGTTGCATATTCCGTCCGTTGCAGCTCCATGTTTACAGAATGTTTTAAGAGACGTGTCTCCTGAATGGAGCACAAGTGCTATTATGGAAGCTCTGGTGATTCTGACAAGGCAAAAGATATTATGTACAGTTATTGTGAACTGACTGGATGGCTACAGTTGAAGAGTTTAAAGAAGCCTTTGTTCGACTTAGAAGTTTTGCTTTTCAAAGACATTGCTTGTAACTGGGTACCACGTTAGCTTGTCAGTTTTAGTCTCTGGACCTTAACAATTCTTTGAACAATTTCCTGCTACATGTTGTTTAGAATCATATGAAGTCGATACCAGTATCATCAGCTGTAAAAGGAAGTGATGTCATAACGTGTCGAAATTACCTTCTAATATTTATTATTTACTCGTTTTGATCGCTTTCTCTTTGTTTTCTGTTTAAATCACTTGTTTGCGGATAGTCGTGTTGCATTCGTAGAGCCCCCTGTCGTATCGGTGAACGCCCTTTACAAGCAATACGTTAGTCTGTTAGCGTGTATTATGATCCGCAGTTTTGTATGTTGATAAGCTTTAGTTTATACGACAGACGTTTCAGTAAATGAAATGCAGTTAGGTAGCTTCATACCTATATTAAGTACATTATAAAACTATAGGTAATAGACATACTTATACTTTCCTTGTTTAAGTGTAAGCATTTTTATTATTTATTGTTTTATGATACGCTCAATATAGGTATGAAGTTACCTAAATACAAATTGTGCTATAACACACGGGATCTTATCAAATTATTGGCTGAAAGGCACTAGCGATTGTAAACATTTCAGTAAATGATTCAGACCTTAATTAATTATTCAATTACGAAGTTATTTGATTAATAACGCACAAGCTTATGATTTGAAAGGGTGGATTGGGGTAGATGTAGACCATGACAGTTTTCCTAGAAATCAATTTTCTAATCCTGTAAAATCCGTTGAAACACTTATTCATATCCAGGTCCGGAGATTATTTGGAAAGTGTACTAAAATTAACATCGAAAGAGATCTGACTGTTTGAATTGAACTGGACTTTTAGTGGATATTTTCAAAGCTGGCAGTAATAGAAGACTTCCATTGTAAAATGAAAATATGATAATATGTTTATGAGAATTTCGAAGTTAAGTAAAAACACATTTTGTCGCGAAGAGGGCGTTCCAATGCTCTCCAAGCCTCTGAGGGGCGTGACCGCTAAATTTTCTGGTGTAGGATCAACTCTAGGGTACTATGTCTGGGAACGGCATTGATTTAGTCTTTTTAAAATATTACCCAATTAACTCATATTTTGAATCTTTAAATGAAACTCATACTGACAGATTGGCACAATGGGCTTCAACATTTTATTGCAGAGGACATTTTCATCAGGGCACAGAAACAATCCACGAAAGAAGTGGACTCAATGATTTCTAACGACAGCTCATGCTTGATTTAATCAAAAGTCCAATTCTACCACACTTTGGTTCGGTACCTCTTTTCTAAGTTTTCTACAAATGAACATCTAATGTCACTCATTTTGTTATCTATGATTCAATTCCACAGACTGCTAAACTTGATATTGTATTTGCCACATTCAGAGTACAGCACGCTACATTTTAAGAATATGTACAAAATTCCGTCGAATTCCATTAACCACTTTCTGCTACGTAGCCTTCCCCGTTACTAACGCACCTTTGGATTTTGCACATGCGTTTCTAAAAAATTGGGTTGCTTTTAATGTCTCGTAGTAAGGGTTGTGATAAATTGTGCTATTTTGAAAGTTCATGTGGACAGATTTCGTTTGATGTCAGTTAGAGACATCATAATCCGAACGCAGTGATTACACTAGTTGCAGAAAAGGACCGTTGTAGAAGTGCATCCTATCGCAATGTAACTGGGGCTCAGGAATAGCGTCAAATTTCATGGGATTAATTTTTCGCCGAATTGTCATGGGGCGCATAAATTGATGAGCAGCAAACTTTAGCATTGCCAGCAAGTTCTGCAATAATCGTGTATCATCTAAAGAAATGGAACTCTAGTTAGTATCCTAATGTCAAATTTTCAGTGATCGTTAACGTTTTGGAAAAAGTTGTTGCCACGGGTATAGGTGCATTGCAAGTTAGACATGTGTCTTTTTGATAGAAACCCCATGTTGACTCCCTAATAGTGGGATTTTAGTTTTTTGGAAGTATTAAAGTGTTAGAGGGGATATCGATTCGCGAGTGGCAACATGGTTACTTGAGTTTAGTAATAGCCTGTCTATGGACGAGCGATCGAGAGGCTTCAGCCTTCGTCTAATATGTGAAAGATTACTGGTTTGAGACACACACCGGGCTATAGTTTTCATGCCCACTTACTGTTGATTCAGCTGCAGATGGGCTAACTGTTACTTTGCCCTGATAATCTGCTATAAAGACAAATGAGCAAAATTTTGCTCCACCACCATTACTCTGATTATCTAAGTTTGCAGTTTTCCATGCAGAATTCCACTAACTTAAGAACCCTGCTATACTTGTATATTGTAAAAATACACGAAAACAGTTTTTAACTCACAGGTGATGTGTGAAAATTTTGCTCCCAAATCTGCTTATTTTTTATGAACATGAACATATTGTCCGGGAAGTTATGCTCAAAGGACATTTGTCATGAATGACTGTGAACAATACGAACGAGTAGCACTATTTAAACAGTGAAAAGTCTGTTGGTACTACGGAACTTCACTATAGCACGAAAAAGCGGGAACATTGCTTTAGCATACTGAAAGCTTTTTTCGTCCGACACTCGTCAGAGTATGAAACATCGGATAGCGACCGAAAGGTGAAACGAAATATATAGCCAGATGCGGGTACACGTGATATGATGAATAATGCGTCTGTTTGGCCCTATGATTGGCCAATTAGCACCTATATTAGCACCACATCATTTTCTCACTTGGACTCTTCAAGTAAACAATGGTGAATAGGTGCTAATTGGCCAATCATAGGGCCAAATAGACGCATTATTCATCATATCACGTGTACCCGCATCTTGCTATATATTTCGGTTCACCTTTCGGTCGCTATCCGACGTTTCATACTCTGACGAGTGTCGGACGAAAAAAGCTTTCAGTATGCTAAAGCAATGTTCCCGCTTTTTCGTGCTATATTTAAACAGTCGATGATATTCTCTGATCAATAGAGATCATTTAGCGGTGGAAAAATTAATTAGATGTATTGGCCAAGGGGTATCTCTGTTGGTCAGGATGATTGCATCTACATTGAGTTGTGAAGTTACGTGCGGGAACATGAATGACCACAACCGGGATTCGAGCTCGCAAGCCTGAAAATTGTACGTCAAATGCTCTTTCATTCACATCCAGTGGTACAGCACTCGACGTACAAAGTCGAGAGTCACCAGTTCGATCCCCATTCCACTCAGTCACTTTTACTTCACAAGTTTATAAAGATCCTGTTGTGTCTGCCTTACTTTATTGAATTCTTATATACCTAAAGAGTAAATTCCTAAAACAGAGCAACAATAGTTGGTTTTGGGAGATTTTACTGAAGCATTCACCATCATTTCTAAGCTATCTACAGAACCGGTTTTAGTACTGGCCTTCATAAAGAGTTTTATCTCAGGAATTTTTTTAAAAACTCGTGAAGGGTTCTTGTTCTTGCGGGCTGGTCGTATCATCGAAAAGTCTAGCATAAAATGTTCTCGGTCTATTAAAAATAATTAATGAATTTTTCATTAGTCTGATTCATTTCCGTCGTCGGATAGCTTCACAGACAGGGTTATTGGTTCGAGCCCACTCTTACGTGTTCTTGGAGCTGATCCGGGTTTCTTCGGCTTTTCAAATCTGGTATAGAGAGTAGGCAAAAGCTCCTCCACATCATCAGCTTTTCTCTAGAATAAAAACGAATAGTTTCGTAGTTTCAACGAAGTCAAAGCTGGTTTTTGCATAATAATTTGGTCATGTGTGTAAGGCTGGCAGTTGTATGAACGCTATGTATTTTCATTAAATTTTATTGAACAAGGCTTTTTTGTTGTTGCTCTCTGTTGAACCGCTCGTTTTCTGCAGAAGATTACTGTTTTGAGGCGCGGCTCGGGTTAAAGTTTTGAGTCTTGCTCTCTGTACACCCAGTACCAGTGCTTGCCTGGTGACAACAGTGGGAAGATGAAGGCGGAGAGCAAGTAAAATGGCCACTCTACCTCACTATGTTGACTTGCCAGGATACATGTCCTCGCTAGCAGGCACTTTTTAACATACAGAATCGTATATGGGAGTATCTCGTACTTTTATCCTCTCTGTTGCAGGATTTACCAAGCTATAGCCTGGTGATTGTGCAAAGGACGATATTCATACTAGGATTGTGAATAACCAAGCCCAGTTAGATTTAGTGAAGCAGTAAGTCAGGTCAGGTTTGGTCATGTTTTCTTTAATTCTAACATATCACATCATATAATCATACAACATTATTTAAAATTGGTTATGAAAGATTGACTGTAATACTAATAAATACTTATTTACAAATTGAAGAATGGGATGATTTGCCACCCTACTTTGCGATCCCCTTTTTGAATTTTGTCTATTACTATTTTTAGCTATTTTTCTCATCCTTTGCATTTTCATTTCTATTCCCATTCGTATAATCGTTTTTGAAATTGACATGGAGTGAATTATCCTGTTCTCATCGTTCCTATAGTTATTGTCACAGTTCATCTTCATAATCATTGTTATCATTATCAACCATTCCAATTTTCGTCATAATGATAAATAGGTATGATAATTGATTATAATTAGTGGTGATTGATGCTAATCAATGATGATAAATTATAATTTATGATAATTTATGATGATTTATGTTGATTTAAATAATTTGTGCAAAACTTACTGTTGCATCTGACTCGCTTTTCCTTTCCATTCGAAAAGTTTGCGTCATCGACATCGAGGCCATTCCATTTTTAGTTACTTCCACACTGGAGACAACTTGCCTTCTCTCTGTCACTTGCTTCTTCCTGAAGACAACTGGAGAAGCTGCCAATGTCCCACCCATTCCACGACTCAACATTTTCTCCATTGATGAAGAGCTACCACCAAACAGGGAATTACGAAGACTAGCGACGCTTTGTTTCTCGGGTACTTCTATTGAACTTTCGCCCCTAAAAGCAAGCAGATGCAAGGCTACATTGCGGCTCATTTTGAATGCTATAAATGAAAAATTTGTTTTCCAAACAGTTCACGGTATAATGAAAGTTCGTTCCCAGGCCAGATGCCAATAATTACTCGTAGCATGAGTCCTATATCAACAGAAAGAGCTCGCATGATTCATACAGAAATAAATAAATAAATAAATAAATAAATAAATAAATAAATGTTTATATATACACGTATATATATATATATATATATATATATATATATATATATATATATATATATATATATATATATATATATATATATATATATATATATATATATATATATATATATATATATATATATATATATATATATATATATATATATATATATGTATATATATTGATTTTAAACTGAACATAGATGTGACTGATGATTTTGTTTCAAGGCTTTATATCGAAACATCATCAAGTTGTCTCTCACGTACATGTACATGTGCACACATGTATACTCCAATAATGTGTCACTACAAACAACTGAAATTCCTGTCTGGATATGTAGTTGAATGACTTAGCTGTAAAGGGGAAGAAGCTGTTGCAGCAGAAGTGCTTTACGACTAGAAACAATCCTTTCTTTATGGCTTAGGTTATATTGCTTTATGTTACATGCAAGTCAAGATTGGATTTCAGGAAATTGCACTTTACTCTTTTCTAAGCCAGAACTCACAACAACATACCTTTCCTCTGTTTCGTTTTCTTGGTCGTTCCTTTCATCCTCAGGCAGTTCCACCGCTACTCGTATCTTTTCTCCACTGCCAAGGACAATTGACGATTTTGATCCAGGTTTCGGTGAAACAGGAGGGGAGGGTTTTGGTGGAACCGTTGGTGAACGCTTAAGAGGTAACTCTAAGGGGGCGAGCTTCGTCCCACAATCATTCAAGCTCATTTCTACTATTTTCGTCATTTTCCTCACATCAATGCTCTTTGTCTCGAGCTCTTCGGACCCTGCAGTTGCATTTTCTGTTCGTCCTTGGATTCCATCCTTACTTTGTAGCTGTTGTTCAAGTCCAGAAATATTTATCGGCTTTGTTTTGGTAATTTTCACTTCAAATGCATCTTTTTTTAGTTCATGCTTCTGTACTGCCGCATGCTCCCTACTACCCAACGTTTGTTCACTTTTCTCCTCCAAATCACTTGAAACAGCATCTAGTTTACAACTAGTGCGAGTTTCGCTCTCCATTTTGCAGTGAAGGCCTAATTTTGTCGCTGTTTCAGTGTGCTTCTTCGATTCCAACTTTTCGAATATTCTACTCGCTATAAGACGTGAACGTTCGAATGAGTGTTCTTGAAGTTCAGGCGACTTTGAGCTGATCACCTCTGATTCATGTTTTATTGCCGTTTCTGTTATTTCAGTTCTATCTACTTTATCACTATCATTTCGTATATCATTCGATATTCCTTTATCTGTTGAGTTTTGTTTAGCGCAGGTTGCTGTTGTTTCAAGCTTTTCTCCATCTACAAAATCAGTTTTAGCAATTCCTTGTCCATTTGTCTCGCTAGGGACTGAATCACGGCCTAAAGGCCTTTTGGCATCGTCTTGTAGCCTTTGAAGCAAAATACTTGCCTCTGATCTCCTTTCTACACCCAAAGTTTCCCGAGCAGCCGTGGACACTCTTGAACCGAGTATTTCTCTTGCCTGTGACAGCTTCTGCTCGACCGATGTCTGTTTATCGAAAGATCTCTCGCCAAATGCGTATCTTTGCTTTCTTAGCTTACTTGAAATCGAGGTCACCAGGTCATCAACATCACCCTGCTCGTTTTCTTTTTCATATCGTGAGTTCATTTGTTCGTTGGTGTCTGTTCTTACATTTTGCCGCGTTGTAAGATAGCTCTCACTTAAGACTGACGAGCCACTGCCAGCTCTTGATCTCGTCACAGAGCTTCTATCCTTCCTGAAAGCTGCCGTTTGGCTCATCTTCGTTATAATGCTTCCATCGCGAGCAATCTGTTTTATCTCACGCAGTTGCGATGCTGTTGTTCTGTGGCGCTGAAACATCGGTTGGTCTATGCTGCAAGTCGATTTCGTTAGTCGTTCAGTAAGGCTGAGATTTGACCGGCTTAGCCCACTCCTGGTGCCAGTGTTAGATCCAACAGCTGGCTCTCGCATCTGGCGTAAATCTCTGAGCTTCGAAAGAGCAGAATCCACTCCGGTTGTTTCCTTTCTTCCTCTGTTCAACCACTGGGTTGCATCGCTTTTCTGCAGTCTAGAGGGACCTAGTCCACTTGACCTATCCGATCGGTTTTGGACCGTAGACCTCTCACTCATCCATTTCTGCCTAAAATCTGAGAATGACTGGGTGTCCCTTCCGGTAAGCGATGATCGTGTTTGAGGCCTTGACTGAGTTTGATTGTTCGACTGTCCATCGCTGCAAGGTAAAAATAAGACATATCGAAGTAAGATTTGAATTGACAAGTGACCGAGTGGTTTGAGCGATTGATTGCTGTGCAGAGCATCGATGGTTCGACGGGAACCCTATTTGCTCACTGTCCATTCAGCAGCAAATGGGTACTCGGTGGCAACGCTGAGGAGATAAAGACGGCCTAGAATACTTGTCCTGCCTAACAGGCACTCTCTAACATACGGAGTCGCATATGGGACTAAACTTTGCCATTAGATAAGTCTTAAAATCTGAAATCAGAGTGAATTAAATTTCATATCATAGTAGGTCAAGCAAAAACTAAGGATTTAATTTCTGATCATGCAAACTTCGAGATGAAAGTTAGTATTGCCTGTATCACCAAGGTATTGGCCTAAAAGCCGAGATCATAGCCCCCCTCTGACTCTATGGCTATTGGATAAAGAAAATGAAAGAACGAAGGTTTCTTCGTAACATTTATAAATGATATACCGTTGCTGCAAACCACTATTGAGGTGTGCATACAGTAGCGTACCATATGACTGGCTAGTTAGGGATGTTAGCAAAATGAATTTACCGATAGGATTGAAAAGGCACCATTATTACCGATAAGCCATAATCGTTACGCAAACCTTTGCCGACAAGGCAGGAAATCAAACCACATGGAATATATGAGGGTCGTGACGTCACATATCAACTACTTCGCCACGACTTAAATTGTATTCCTTGAACGTAAGCAAAGTAGGTACTTCTAAAAATGCAATGCATAAATTTGCATTTTATATGCGTTTAACGGATATATTTATGTTCTTAAGAGACCGTACTTGCCATCTGAGTTCTTAAAGTGTCTAATCATTTTCTAATAATACCAATCTCGTAGCTTGCACCTTCAAGCACAGATGTAAATGCAATGAGCTTTTCTAGAACTGCTACGCATGACGTTGAGAGATTTCTCCTAAAACCTTATTGGTTGATCAATTACTGGCAAATTGAATCTCCAATTGTAGCAATGCACAAGGTTTTTGCGTAGATATACGGATTCCAATTAGTAACAACAGAACAGAACGATCCAGTCATTGGGTTTAAGATCATAAAATCAAGCATACCCTGTTATCACATTCTATATTTTACCAGGAGATTTGAAGATACTTATCAGATGTTATTTCTGGCAATTCTGGGACGCAGTCTGCTGTTTGGTCAGACCACAGTTAGTTGGTTACATTTGATAAGCTGTTCATTACGTCCTAATTTATATGAGCATTCCCTTTTACTCTTGATTTTCAAAACATGCTTGGAGACGCATCTAATGATGTACACACCATGATCAGCTATAGATATCTTATATTCTATCTTTATTTTGTACATGAGCTGTAAGGAGTATCGTATATAAATATTGATGAATAAAAACGAAGTGATACGCTGATGATGGAGGAAGTTCACTCTTTACAGTTTTCGATGAACTTGATTTATGGATTGAATGCAATGTCGAGGAATAGCACAATGTGCTACATTTAGTTTCGAATCTAATTTTGAAAAGGTTCATTTCTGCCATGAATGTCAGTTTAATCTTTTGGTCACTTGAACTGTATAGTTCTCTATCGAAGACGCGTTCTGGTTTCAATATCTCCCCGCCTTTCGTTTCCAAAGAGGAGGCATGGATATATTCATGATATTAAAGTTTCACATTTTGCGTTAATCCTGATTGTACACTCTGTCTGAGATTGTGTCTGAGATTGTGAAAAGTCTTAGGTGGCAAATTTACGCGGGTAGAAAATTTACATTGAAAAACTAAGCGAAAAAAATTAAGATAATAGTAATCACTGAAAGTAGAAATTTAGCTCAGAAAAAGTTAATGCGGGTCTTTCTAAAAGTGCATTTATTATCCACCCGAGTAGTATAAGGAAAGAGTGTCCTAGCACACCTCCTGCGCAGCGGTCGGTAACTGCGATGCTATGGTATAATGACGTAATGCGTGAAATGTAAGGAGTGTTCTAGCACACAAGTAGTAATAAGGGAGGGAGCCATACTGACCAGACCACGCCCAATGACGTAAGGGGCACGCCCAAGGCTGCGGAGGCTCCTGCGCATGTGGTGCTGCGAGGGCGGCTGCGCATAACCCTAATGAGGGGAAGGTAAATGAGGGTGTAAGCCCTAATGAGGTGAGGTTAATAGAGGGTGTAACCCTAATGAGATGAGGGTAGGTTAATGAGGGTGTAAGCCCTAATGAGGTGTATGAGGGAGGTGTATGAGGGTTATAGTATGAGGTGTAAGTGAGAGGAGTGAAATGTGGGAGGAATGGATGCGCATGCGTTGAGGTGAAAGGCTGGGGGCGGGCGGTCTAAGGCTGGGGGCGCGCGGTCGAAGGCTGGGGGCGTGCGGGCAGAGTCGAGGTCTAAGGGCAGGCGGGCAAGGTCTAATGGCAGGTCGAATGGCAGGCGGGCAATGGCTGGCGAGCAGGCGGGCAGGCTGGCAGACGAGAGGTGAACAAGAGGAGAGCGAGAGGCAAAGATGGTGACGACGACAATGAAGAGACGATGTAGGGCAGCTCGGTGGGCATAGATTCGGTTCTCTTCGACGGGTGGAGACTGTGGGCTTGGGGCGTGCAGGCTGCAACTGACGAGGAGGGGGTGTTCTTTTGTTATATGGCTGGTGGTGATTGGCTGTTTTCGGGAGATCTTCGCTTGGGCTCTTTCTCTGACTATAAATACCAGTAAGTGGCTTAAGGTCGAATGTCTCGCTAGGAGAGTCAATGACAGTGGTGCCAAAAATGGATTTGAAAAGAAAAAGAGATGTTACTGGCAATGACACTGGGAGTGGAGGAAACCAGTCGAAGAGATTCAAGTGCTTGAAATGTGAGAAGAGCTTTGATCGGTATCTGAATAAGCAATACCATGAGCAGTCGTGGCATAATATGTGTAATCTTGAGAGGGTAGATCTTGTCGGTGGATCCAAGAGAGATTCAGTTGATTCTACGGGCACATACACAATCGGTGAGTACCTGTCGGATGAAAGTACTGCTAGCGAACAGCCATACCTAAGGGTCGTAATAGAAGACGTCGGGAATCTGTCTAATTTGAAGCAAGGTATCCAGCACGTTATACAAAAAAGACTGTCAGTGGCATCGCAAGCTTTGAAATATATGATTAATGTAGATGTCCTGTTCCACAAGCCACTGGACGATATCATCACCGATCCACCGGTTACATTCAGAAGCAATGAACCTACAATTTTGGGGAAATACGACATTGCAGACATCAATGAAAGGGTGGCTGATTTCATTGTTAACCTAGAAAATAAAATTGAAAACTACACGGAGAATGGTAGCGGTTGGCGATTCGAGAGATTCCTTAAAGCTGAAATTAAACTAATGCAGCATGATCCAGTAACTGGAAATAAATACCTGCCATTACCACCATATGTGAAGAATAAACATGCCATTATAAACATCAAAAACGATGACGAGAGATGCTTTCTATGGTCAATCCTCGCTGCTCTACACCCTCAACCTCGAAATGCCAATAGAGTTGCAAAATACATGGAGTACGAGGGTGAACTGAACTGTGAAGATATTTCTTTCCCGGTTGATCCTCTTCAACACGCTCAATTGGATAGGTTTTGTGGAAAGAATAACCTTTCGCTAAACATTCTGTTAATGGAACAGCTAGATACCAAGAGCGTTTCATTCCAGTTGCTGCACAGCACTACAGAACTTCGCAATAGACACGTAAATCTACTGTTGATCATGGATAGTGAAGGACAGGCTCATTATGCCTGGATAAAAGATCTGAGTCGCTTGATGGCGGGACGAGATGGTCATAAACACAAAGGTCATAGGTTCTATTGTAACTTATGCCTCTCGGCAAGGTAAGTTTTTCGTGATTTTTTGTTAACTGTGTGTTGGACAGGTAGCAAACCAACCCATTCCTCAAACATAATACCTTCATGTTGTAAGCTTTTCTGTCATTTCTGTCATTTCTTCAGCAACACCGAAGAAGCGCACAAGAAGCACGTGGATAATTGTAGAAAGCTAAACATCGTACAGGCGGTTCGATATCCTACTGATGACAAAAAATGGTTAAGATTTGAGGAAAAGAACCTAAGAAAGACCATACCATTACCATTTGTCATCTACGCGGATTTCGAATCGATATTGGGAGACTGCCCCGGTACTGATCAATACTGCGGTGCAGCTTACCAGAAGCACGCACCGATTTCATATTGCATCAATGTGAAATCAATTGATCACAGGTGGAATCGAAAACCAGAAGTTTATACGGGTTTAGACTGCATGAGAAAATTTATGGAGACAATGGATCTACTAAATGAGGAAATACGTGACGTATTCAAACTCACCCAGCCGATGACACGTCTATCCACTGAAGAAGAAATACTGCACCGCATAGCAACACACTGTTATGCATGCAATCGACGATTCGAATCCACAGCTGGTGGCACTGTTGTGAAGAAATTCCGAGACCACTGTCACATAACTGGCAAATATAGAGGTATGGACATTTCTTTACCTATCTCTTGTTGACCTATGGTTACAAAATGGTACATGTCTCGTCGCAAATTTCAGTTAAATCACACTATTTGTTATCTTCAGGTCCAGCTTGTCAGAGCTGCAATTTTAATTATCTAGACATTGTGGCAAACAAGCATCCGATAACTGTGGTATTCCACAACCTCAAGGGTTATGATCTGCATCATATTTTGCGAAACCTCGGGGATCGTTTCACGTCAGTTATTGCAAACAGCAGTGAGAAGTTTCTTTGTGCACAGATTCAACATGAAACCGATAGAAAAGAGGATGCAATGGAGAATCCACTACATGCTCCGAGAATTAGGTACATAGACTCACTGGCATTTCTGAATTCTTCACTTGCAAACCTAGCATCTAATCTATCTGAGGACAAATTCCATGCAACACAACGATTCGCAACCAACCTTTTACTTCAGAGAGCTGATCCGAATATACAACTCTACCCTGAGATTGTGATGAGAACCCAAAATCAAAATCTACAATACAGACTGAAAGAGAAGAGATTCCTCACACAACATGATCACCAAGATTATAGAAATTGGAGCCAACCACAATCACACTGTGACCTTATCGAGGAAAACGAGCAATTCATCGAGCAAGCAATGTACTTACTGAGGAAAAAAGGTAATGTCGCTGTAACAATACTTTAGTTCTTTACATTTCTGTTTGTGGTCATTTACGTGCATGTTACTTTTTATTTACAACATTATGTTGTGTATCCTCAACAGGTGTCTACCCATATGACTGGATGGATAGTATTGACAAAATGGATCGTACATCACTACCATCAAAGGGGGACTTTTACAATAGGAAGGACCAGAAACATATCACAGATGATGATTATCATCATGCACAAACGGTTTGGACCTTCTTCAACTGCCAGACATTTAAAGACTACCACGAGCTTTACCTGACCACTGACGTTCTACTACTGACTGATATCTTTGAAGAGTTTCGCAGCATGTGCGTCAAGGAGTACCGTCTCGACCCTGCCCATTACATAAGTCTCCCATCCATGACATGGGATGCCATGCTTCTCAAGACGGGAGTTCAATTGGAATTGATAACAGGTTCGTGCTCGCTTGGATTCGTCTTACTTCCATCAAAATAATTATTATTATTTGAGTGCAATTGCATTAGTAATAGAGTTCATATATTAGCTATTTTGAAATTCACAACTTTGTTTTGCAGAGAAAGACAAAGACATTTACGTGATGGTTGAAAGAGGGATACGAGGTGGTATCTCAACTTGCATCAAACGCCACACGGTATCATCACCTGACAACACGCTCCTGTACTTGGATGCAAACAATTTGTATGGATGGGCAATGTCACAGCCATTACCCACTGGCGGTTTCAAGTTTATCGATCCAACTACGGACATTATGACAATTCTAAGTAGAACGACAGGTAGGGATATTGGTTATATTTTCGAAGTCGATTTGCACTACCCACAGCATGTGCATGACAAGTTAAGTGACTTGCCACCAGCACCCGAAAACGTCACTGTGACCGAAGACATGCTGTCACAGATACAGAAGAAATTGTACGATTCCCATTACTCCAACAAAACATTCAAGACAACCAGGAAACTGATACCATCATTACTTGACAAGACAAACTACATTATTCATGAGACGGTACTGAAACAGTGTATAGAGCTAGGTCTGGTTGTGAGAAAGGTTCATAGTATCGTCTCATTTGAGCAAGAACCGTGGCTAAAAAGCTATATTGATTTCAACACGTCAAAGAGAGCCTCGGCACGGAACAAGTTCGAGAAAGACCTGTTTAAATTAATGAACAACGCGGTATACGGAAAGACAATGGAAAATGTTAGAAATCATCGGAAATTTGACGTTAGACCAAAGAACAAGACATTGCTCAAACATTTTCGTAGACCAAACTTCTTTGGTGTTATCGATATCGGTGACGATAACGTATTGGTTGAATCAAAGATTGTGGAGGTTGAACTGGACAAGCCGATTTATGTCGGATTTTGCGTACTGGAGTTAAGCAAATATTTGATGTATAATTTTCATTATAATTTCTCGAGAATCAAGTTTCCTGGAGTAGAGCTCTGTTATATGGACACAGATTCCTTCATTTACGACATTCCAATGTCCGAATCAAGAGTGTTTGCTGTCATGAAGGAGAACGAAGATGAATTCGATTTCTCGGAATACCCCAAAGATCACATGTGTTACTCCGCAAAGAACGCAAAAGTATGTTTGCTTTTATTTCATTTCCATAGGTTTCGAGTTCGTCGTCTGACCTCTGTAGCGAGAAAAAGTTTGACTATGGATAGCTTTATATCAGACATAGATTGTCCTATATTACATCTTCTAACAAATAATTTATCAACTATTCCAGGTCATTGGCAAGTTCAAAGATGAACTGAATAGTCGATGCATGGAGGAATTTATTGCCTTGCGTTCGAAAATGTACAGCTGCAAGACTGTTGATGGGGTTGTGAAAAAAGCAAAAGGAATCCAGAGGAGTATCGTGGAGAATATCCTCACTCATGAAGATTACAAGCAGGTCTTGAATCAAACAAGGACTACCCCTCTTGTTGTGACCCAAAGGAACATAGAGTCTCATCAGCAGATCATATACACAACCGAAAGAAAAAAGATTGCCCTGGCTCCATTTGATGATAAACGTTTCTTTATAGAGAACAATAATACGTTGCCTTACGGACACTACAAACTCAACTAATTTTTGTTCTTTTTTCTCTTTTTATTAACATGATGATGGGTTTATAAACATGTCTATTCTTGTCGTCTTCTGAATACGAGCATAACAAATGCATCGGGATCATCTATAAGAATCGGCACATTTTCCAAATCGGTCACTCTCACTTCGAAATTTGATAAGTCCGTTATAAGAACTTTCCTCCATCTCAAAAATTTGACATTCAATATCAGGTTTGTTATGACATCCATGAATATCGGTTGTCGTATATTGCGATCAAACTCTATGACATTACAGCTAAGACGGAGGATTTGCGATGTCTCAGTCTTTACGTAATAACTGTGAACACAGCACTCCCAATCACTCGAATCGTCAATGCGTACAATCTTCGAGAGATCAACCGGTCTATTGAAAGTTTTAAGACACAAATACTGACTCATCCTAAATCTCCCGTATAATAGTTCAGCATGTCTTGCACTAGAGCAGGCTAGTAAGTTCTACCCTCCCCGATACTTCAACTCTATTTATAGACAGATGGATAAGAAGTAAAAAACAAAGTTTGATATTTATATATATATATATTTTTTGCAATCATTAACAATTAAATTTATTATGGACATACTGTAATACAAAATGATCATTTTCACGCCGGGTATTAACATCTAACACGCTAAGAATCTTGTTCATTGAAATGTTCTCGCAGCGCTTTGTCAAATAGTAAATGCAATATTGGCCACAGACATCCGAATTGTAGCTTTGGAATTGCTTCGTATTCATCTGGCAGACACCTCTAGTGTTGTGTGATAGGAATCTTTCAATGGCAGGAACCGGGAATTGACCATACGAATCAAAATATTCGCAATTTCCATCCAAATCGAAGTAAACTGCCACCCAGTGGGTGCCTCTTGTTCCAAAGTCCGATTCGTTGACTATCATACAGCATGGATACCTCTCAACAGGTCCCAGTTCATTTTTCCCAAACACTCCTCGAAATTTGTTCGATGTTGGTGTATACACCCTAAGTATATTGTTTATTTTGAGATCGTTCATGACCTACCAGTTTCTAATCACGTTGTTAAAAGAGTCTATTTCACTAGTTGAGTCAATCAAGCCATACATGATAATCGTAAATGGTCCTCCCGCAGATGCGCCACTAAATTTAAGCTCAATTCTCAGATTTCCAGACCTTGCGGGATGGAACTCGTGCAGTGCATTCGCTCCTTTTGGTGATAAATCGAAAGCCCAAATGTTGTGCACAGCCCACGTTTGCGAGTTCAACAGACAGCTCTTTTCACCAGTAGCTTTCAGTATTTGTAAAAATCCCTCCTGAAAATGATTTGCAAAATCCGTATGGATTGTAGGGATAACTGGTACACCGTCAATGTAGACTCGTGTCTCGTTAATACCGAGATTTCGATAGTGGAAAGGATTCTTTGCACGTGATCCATTAAACGCGGCGTTCTCCACGATACCAAACATGAACAATTTTGGAACTTTGCCACTGAAGACATTATCTTTCTCCCAGCTGCGAACACCGTTCTCAATTAGAGCGGTGGTCATCAAGGGCACTGGTGTTGGATAGACTGCGCGTCTCTTTTGGAGATTCCTATAGATCTGTGCTGCAACTTGCGGATTTAACTTCACAGTTCTAATTCTCAGTTTAATGTTTCTAATATAAACACCATATGTCGTTACAGCAGCATCGTCAGCATACGTTAGGAGGAAATCATCACTATTTGGAATAAGTCTGAATTGTACTCTCGTCTTTGGGAGTAAATATCTACCCTGGGCAAGAGGACCTAAATGCGGTTTTATGATAGCAGACACCGTGTTCCCATTGTCAAATAGTGCACTTCTAACAGTCAATCCAGCGTTATCGTTATTTGACGAATACATCATTTGCATTGAAGCCTGTGTCTGCGTATCGGGAATATATCCTTCGAGTCTTGGTCTACCCTCCAGATCTCTCTCGTCGTAAGTAATTACATTTTCAAAGTCAACCTGGTACGGATATGTACCTGTTGATGTGTTCATGTCTATGTCACCCTCTTGCAGCGTGATCTGTTTGAATATAGCGTGACCAAAATTGTTGCAGATCCCGTACTTTGCGGCAATCATTGTGCTATCCAGTGGTGCATTATTTGCCTTATTACGTATCTGAAGTTTCATCAAAATCTCAGTTGAGCTCAGGTCAATAAAATCCACTTCGGATTTGTTGATAACCTCTATGGTGATGGTCTCCTTGTTATTATCCGGTACGGAGTCGGATGGATAGTAATCCGTATCTTGACGTGATACAATTGATGCATCACTTACGGGCGTGTTGAATAGGTTTAGTCCTTCTGCCATTGTTACTGACCTTCTGAATACTAGAATTGACTGTCTTCTATTTATACCTTTATATGTCGTTGTCGTCCTCGTCGTTGACGCGGTTGCCGTCTTCGTCGCCCATGTCTTCCACCAGTCATTGCCCGATCTGCAGCATATCCAACACCGGCAACAGCGGCGCCCTTTGCTAATTCTTTAGCACCTTTGACTGCTAATCTCTTCACTGTTTGCTTTGTTACTTTTCTGGCAGCTTGGCGAGCTACTTGTTTTGCTCCCTGCTTTACTGCCTGTTTGATTGTCGCTTTTGCAATTGCACCTCCCATTTTCCTTCCTGTTCTACTACGAGACTCCCTTTTATACCCTTCACCACTCATGAGTTTCATTGCTTCCACTCCTCCATCATCTTTCAACATGTCATCAAGAACCATAGAAATTGCAATAGAGGTTGCTAGTCCCGCCATTATTTTTACGTTATATAATGAAATTTATCAAGATGAGCTTTGGGCACTCCCGCTGACTTCCAAAATTCTCTAGGCAGTACCGATGCGGGTTTCCATTTACCTGTTTTCTTGTCTAGAACTTTTGCAAAGAATAATTTCTTTGGAACAGGTGTCATTTTATAAGCTGTTTTTGTAAACCAGTTTCGGATATTTTCAAAGAGTCCCTTCCCGATGAACTCATTTCTCCTTTCCCCCCCTCTCTTCTTTGATCTTGCTTTCTTTCTGATAGGCTGACCTCTCTGAAGGCTTCTTCTCTTGCGCTGCTTTGCTTTATTAGACGACGACAATGATGACGGTCCTGTCATATTCTCAAAAACTGACTTTATAGATCTATTAGAAATTAGCACCGGAATAGATCATTCGCTCTGCTTGTCTAACCAAATCATTGTGTGATGGTTCTTTTATAGAGGATTTTCCAATCGCTTTCTTAACACGATTCTCAATACCTCTCGGTGAAGCTGCCACCAATTTTCGAGTTGCTGCGGGACCCAAGTTTTTAACCTTTTTATTGATTATACCCTTAACATTGGTTGATAGAGTTTTTGACCCAGTCAGTCTCTTCACGGCTGTCTGAAGCTTCTTATTCAGTGCTTGTTGAACCTTGCTTTTTGCTGTCTTTTGACCTCTCCTCTTCTTCACTGCTTCCCTGGCTTTCTCTTTCAACAATGTTCTAGACTTTGCAAGGGTACTTCTTACACCCTTTTTGAGAGCTGATAGTGCCAGTCCGTCCCCTTCGAATTTGGTGGGCTTTTTAAATATCGGATACCCTCCTTTCCCATACTGTCCGATGCTAACAATACCGGGAGTTGTGGTTGGATTATTGTACACTGTTTGTACCGTGTTCATGCCTTGCGAAAGTGTAGCGTGAGATATACCTTGCTCTCAAATTGCTTTCCCGTTTCGTCGTGCACGCTTATATCGAAATGTTGGAACTGCTGGTACTTTACCGGAATGTAGTGTGGATTATTGAACTGTATCCAATTTATACCTTTTTTATTACCATCGAGGCCGACGACTCTGAGAAGTGGAGATCTGATGCTACCAACCAATTGATACTCAATCAATTCGCAGTATACCAGAGCATACAGTTCATCCTTTTTAACATCTTCTCGACTCGTCAGGCGTTTGCAAGGATCTAGCATTTTGTATGTCAGAGCCTTATCCTCGAGTGGCGCCTCTGGCAGTGTTATAAATTGTCTACTGTAATTTCCCTCGATCCCTGTTAGTTTGCTCAGCCAATTGGACATTTCAATTTGTCTTACATAAAAGGGCAGATGTAGGTGAATAAGATCCCCATCAATTTCAAATCGGGGGTATTCAATATACTGTGTTATCTTTGATGCTCCATTTGTCTTGGAATATATGTACTGGAGATAAACTTCAAATCCCTGCGCTCGAAATGATGCATTTAAATGTGATATGATGGTCCGCAGATCGAGTTTTAGTTCTGGACGTAACCGAAATTTTCTAGTGATTGCATTCACGGTCACGGTATAACTCCCTCTATCTACTCGCTCAAAATTCCATATATCGAATTCGGACAGTTGTACCCTTGTTCTAGTATTGAATTTAGATCTGTAGAATCTGCGACGTTCTTCTCCTGATAGACCGTCTTCGGGAACATTCACATGGAACCTGATATCAAAGTTTTCGTCAGTTAGTAAATCCCCACCATATTTCTGCTCCACAGATTTATCTATAATCAAATCTAGAATTGCAACCTCATATTTGCCATCTAACCTTATATTACTGTCAAAAGTGACAGTTTTTTCGTTCGGCTTCAACTCCAACTGCATATATTCTTGGAACTTCATACTGGCTGAATTTTTAAAACCAAAAATGGCGTTCCAATTGTTGATTCGTATTTATAATCTAGAGGTTCATCAGTCTTGTGTTTCAACAGTCGGCATCTGATATACGAAAACTCATGCAATTCCACGGGTACCAGTATGTCCTGTCTACTCTCTTCTGTGTCGGTGTTGAAATCGAAAGCGTTCTCGACAACAGATCGTACAATTTTTCCCTTTACACCCGCAATCTTGTTGCTCTCCACAACACTGCACTCAATATCCAGTATTCTTCTAAATTCACCCTTGTGCTGTTTGTATCCCGATAATGCAATTATACCCATGGGTATTTTATTTGTAGATGTAAACACGATACTGATAATACCAGTGCTCTGTTCCGGTAATACTCTGCATGTAATACCATAAACACTCGATTCATCGTCATCATCATCAAGCTTCTTCACGAATCTAAAGTGAGGCGTCTCTGATCCCAGGAAACGAAACCCTACTTTTGCTGGTAATCTCAAACCAATAAAACTGTTCTCGGGAATGTCGTCTGTGAACTTGATATACATTTGATTATTGTGCTGACCAACTTCTAGAGGCACCTTTGCTGTACACATGGACTTCTCGTGCCCTATTTCAGTATTGTCGTTAACCTCTTTGTAAAAGTCGACAAAATCATTTTGAAAATAGTACTTCTGGCTAAAAGGGGTAGCTCCGGTTTTATTCCAGATATATTGAAACCACTGATGATGCACAACATTGGCATATCTCAAATCAATTGGTATAAATGCATTGACCAGAGTTGCTCTCCATTGTTTAGAGGGATCTAGTTTAATTGTTGACTGTAATTGTGTATGAAAATCACTCATAAATCTTGCTTGCTCTTCTCGCGTAGTGGCTCTCTTTGTCGGTGTTAGTGTTAAGAAGAACGGCTTCACCCTATATCTCATTTCGGCGTCTAAAGTACAGTGTCGCCTGAACGTCTCTTATAAGTTTATCGTTCTCTGCTTTAACCACAATGTTCAAGTCGCTTAATGACGTGTAGCGAAGTGGAACGTATACCAAGTGGTTAAATTGCTTATAGACATCTCCATCTCTCCAAGTTGTAAACCTTAGTAACGATTCAGAGAACTTTCCAATAATTGTTTCTTCTATGATATTTGGTAATAATACTACAATTCCTTGCTCATCCCGCTCCACTTTCACCCTACCCTGGTTCTCAACTCCAATGTAATTGACAAGATTTTTGCTCGGAGTAATGATCCAATAGGGGTATGTTCCCCACTCGTAAAGAGTTCCACCAATCTCTGTCTCATGTCTGTAATAGTATGTTCCCCTCAATTGACTTGGAACGCGTATTCCAACTCTCGTGAAAATCTGTGACACGTTGTTCCTTACAGATAAGACTTCGAATCTGAAAATTCTGTTTAATTCATTTGCGATATATATGCTCTGTAGCCAGTAGGGTGTCTCCATTTTAATAAATCCATCTTTGTAGCTTAACAATGGCAAACGAAAGTAAGGTGTATTGATAAGTGCGGTCTCGCCTCCTGTACCCTTAAACATTTTTCTAATATAGGTCTTAATTTCATTTTCCTTTGCTTGAATGTCAAGATTCAGAAGATCTAATAGTGCATTTAGTGAGATCTCGGCATCGGGATTTCGATTAAAATATTCACTCAAATGCTTGCAAGTGACTTGCACCCAGAATCCCGCTATATCAGAAAAGCGATCTAGAGGTATTCTATAGTTCCATCTGTCGAAGTCACTCGTCTGTCTCCCAGATCTACCAATATTACCATAATTATACTTCTGAAATGCTCTTCGCAACCTCGCGTCCTCTTCATTTTGCGAATCGCGTATTATCATTCTGTCCATTACGATTTGGACATAGAAGTGCAGCAAAAGACCGTTTTCTCCATGCTTGATCACTTGTTCAAAATCTCTTTTCTTGTATGTACCAACTCCTGCATTATGATATTTGGTTGGTGCGGGAGGAACATTACCCAAAGTCAGATCGACGAGCGCAACTTCCCATTTACCCTCCAGAGGGATTGGGGGATTGAACGAATTTTCAGAGGTGTTGACACTAACAAAGAACGACATGTTTTAAATTTGAAACTGTGGTCTTATATTTATAACAATAAACGGTATTCTCTCAATATAAACGTCTTCTTTAGTCACTGAATCGATTATTTCCATAGATATAGAGTCTATTTCTACTGTCTCTAATTTGAAATACTTCAAGTTTATATTCTCGTGGTTGTCTACGTTGACGACGTCCATTACTCTCGTGCCTCCCTCTCTTCTGCCAAGTCTGGTTGTCTCAATAAGACTACACACCACGTCCAGGAATTTTCCCACGGCAAAGTCATCTCGTTTTGTAGAAACATGTTTGAGAGATACGTTTCTACGTGACTTAAATACTAGTCCATTCATATCGCTCGCATCATTCCTCGCATACGGGTTTTCATCGGTGAAATGAATCCTTAGCTCACTCGAATTGGCCTCATAATAGCACCACGGCTTTTTATTGGGTATCAATTGAAGCTGCTCGCCATTCATGTATGCATCAAAATCGTCGCTGATACCAGGAGTGAAAAATGCTCGGTAGTGGTCTGAAGGCATCCTTACTGCTATACACTCACCTCTTACAAATTCTTTTACAACTGTAATCTGCAAGTGATCTTCGATAACCTCGATTTTCAATTTAGGATCGTGTCTCTGATTCGTGAATTGACCATAATTATCTACACTTTTTTGAACCCTATCGAATTTATCTATGAATGAGTGAACTACTGATTCGTGGCTTGCAGGGTCGTAGTAGTGTCTCTGGTACGTATTCAAGCTCTGAGGAATACCAATACAGACGGCATACTGAAACCATTTTGGATTAGAATCGTCCTCTTTAACCTTGTCTGTGCCCACTGGCAAGTACGAATCTATAATTGCCGCCTCCCACTCTCTTTCTGGATTTAATCTAATGGGTGATTGAAGGTTTACTCTGAATCTGTTAGATTCTTGATGAAATGGACTCACTACTATGTTGAATGAGGAATTTCTTGTATGTCTTCCACTGGAATCCATTGCATGAATTGTGAGGGATATCCCCTCCAGCTAACGAGTGCCTCTTTCTTTTTGCCTCTCGTACGCCTCCTGTGTACCTTCTCTATCACGAATGTTGTCGGTAGCTCGACCTTTTGCAGTTGTTGACTGTAGAACCTCTCGGTAATTACATCTCCTAGAAGATCTTCAATTATGTATGTTATGGGCCTTGTTCTCTCGTTGATTTTTTTAACCAGAAGTATTTCCTCGGTCCAAGCAGGAGCGTGTTCCTTCTCGAATAGTCTTTTCTTTCTACTTATTCGAACATAATCCCCCACTTTAAACTTGGGTTTCTGTTTCCCCCTATTTATAGGGAAGAGTTTTCTCAATACCATGTGCGAATTCTCAACACTTACTTCGTCAGGTTTCATCCCAATAGATCGATGGTATGTACCGTTATATGATTCTACCAGATCCTGCAGAACATCGATGTATTTGACAGTATTCATCGCTGTAAAGTATCGATACATCTTATTTTTGAATGTCCTATTAAATCTCTCGACAATTGCGGCCTTTGTGTCGTTTTTTGCCTCGTACGAGTGTATTCCTTCCACCTTTAGCAGCTTTTGAAACACTCTGTTCTTGAACTCCAATCCCAGATCGTATCGTACATTTTGTGGCTTCCTTCCACTATCCCTGAGAATAGATTTGAATGCGCCTGTCGTTTCGCTACTAGTTTTCCGCAATAATGGTCTTATCCAGACGTACTTGCTGAACGTGTCTATACACATTAGCAGAAAAGTATAGTCGTCATTAAACTCCTTCAATCTAGTAACATCTACGAGATCTATTTCCCACAGATAGTCAATGGAACTTGTGTAAATTCGCTCTCTCGGAAACCGTTTTCTTGCACTCTTGTGTAGTGTATACGCGGCGGACTGTGCACTCCATTTCTCAAGATCCTTCCTCGTCAATTTTGGGATTTTCTTCTTTGCTTCGACATAAAATCTGTTTAGGCTGGTATACGACGCAGGAAATTTCGGATTAAAGTATAACTCGTCAATCTTCGCATTCATTTTAGAACTGACTTCAGCTGCCGCTTTGTCAACTTTCTGAGTAACCTCCTTAACATATCATTATCTCTTTTATAGGGTTTCGAGCCTCCTCGCTGCTGAACTATGGGTCTCAGACGAGCTTTAGAGCTCGAGGGAGTTGCAGGATTCGACGTGGTTGTGACGGCTTTATTCTTCGGAACATCAGTGGGAATAACGACAGGACTCGGGGGGATGCTACTATTAACAATATTATTATATACATCTATAGGTAATAAGACCATCTTTTGATAACTCATAGTTTGTATGCAATTGTCGGTGCTTCACCGGGTAGTATATTCGTCCTGAAACGAATATCTTCCGATGTTTTCTGAGAAAAGTCGCAATGCAGGTAGCCGTATTGCTTCTTTGTCGAGTCGTTGAAAGCTTCGAGGAAATTTCTAACTTTACCAGGAGCAACTTGTTGAGCAAAGAATCGTATTTGACTTTTGTCTCTCGGATTCTTAAAGATTATGATGTGCTGCGCATTTATAGATAAGTTCCTCATTTCACTTCCCTGCGGAAAGACGTTTTGCCACAATAGAATAACACTACAGTTTAAATGTGATCTCCCCTTTGTGAACAGTTTACCAATTCCACTATTTGTGGACATTTCATGCATCAAATCATCGATAACTATTATCGAGTTCCTTCCATTTTCTTCGATTTGCTCGTAAATGTCTTTAGTAATTTCCCCAAAAAACTCAACTCTCCCTCCAAATGTGCTCCGAATACGTTTGAATAATTCCGGTTGCTTCGTTCCACTAAACCAAAACAATTGCCTGTATCTCGACCCGTCATCGTCGTCAGTTAGTACGTCTGTGTGTTTCAAAAATTTTTCTAACCAAGTTGTTTTCCCAGACCCGCTAGCACCAGCTAAGATCATTGAGAATGGTGTTTTTATTCTGATATCGTAGAGAGACATTGTGAAGTAAATGAGACAACATACAAACATGTATTTATAGATGAATAATCAATTGATCTTTTACAAAGCTCAATAATTTGAGTAAATAAAATGATATGTTGGCTTTACGCCATTCTCCATTCCCATTCAGATTGTTAAATAGATCATTTATTCTATCTACATCAAAATTAGTGCAAGAGGGTCCAATAATCAATTCACTCCACCTTTCTTTACCTAAAGACAACAGACTGGCATTGGTAATACCAATATGAAAAGCCAAGAACTTCAATGGATTCCCAAACAAACAGTCACTACGGTGAGGCTCAGTATGCCCGTTACAGCTTGAACAGTATTGACTTGACCTTTCTATCATGTTTTGAAATAACAAGTTGGCATAGGCTTTATCAATTTTGTTTTGATCTGTTGTCTTTTCGTCTGATTCGAGTTCATCAGGTGTGGAGTGTGATTTACTCTTGATTTCCTCATTTACATGTTCAATGAATTCTTCATCTGCGTTTTTCTTTTTCTGTGGTTCGTCACTAACAAGCTGTGCCAGTATTTGTCCATTTATATCAACAAATACCTTAGACTCTTTTTCGTCTTTCCATCTTTTAATTGTGGCATAGAGTCCGATGGGTTCATCACCCCGTTGTAAACAGTATATTTCCATTTTATCGGAAATACCGTTGTTTGATGACAGTACATCAGTAAACAGAGAGAGAAACTTCCTCTCTTTCCCTGCGTATCGTTTTGAGTCAATTAAATAACTGCAATCGATCATTAGAGCCTTCGGGTTCGTTCCATTGAATGAACCATCAGCACGGATATTAGTTGTGATATTGTTCAAAAATTTTGTCATTGCTTCCTCAGAAACAATAATTGACTTCTTACCGATACGTAGAAGCCACGACTTCTCACGTTGTTCAATTACGAGTGTGTCGCCACCTCCTTGAATTGCAACTTCTGACTTGATCTTCCGCTTGCCCATCGTGAAAAGAACTGAATGATGGCACTGCATCCCCTTTTATATTTTCTCTACTGTGTGACTGATAATCTGATTGGTCGAGAAGGTATCGATAAGTCCACTCTAGTACTCTGATTGGTTGACAAGGCACCAACAAAACCCGGTAAGGTGCCCAGAGAGAGGATACTTTTTAATGCAGGCTAACGCAGTTGTTGCGTAGTTATACCCTCTGCCAATACGGTATTTCAGATAAAATCGACCGTACGCATCGTGCAGACAACTGTGCAGGTGGCATACTCTGAATCTACCGAATAGACATTCCATCATTTGTGTTAGACATGAATTTCCCGGTCCTATTAGCCCAATTTCCCATTGATTATCAGTTAGAATACTATCTATTGACAAACATTCTCTCAAATAGCAGATACCCAGATACTGATAAGCAAGAGCACTTTTCAATATCTGGTCATCGACCTCAGCGTATTTTGATTTCACCTTTCTGAAGTTAAAATTGATATAGTCCAGAGTCTTATTCGGTGAATCATCCATCATAGATTTGAGATTTGAGAGGAGGAAGAGTCCAATTTATAGCAAGATCTAGCAATAACACATTCATAAGAGTTACAATATCATAGAATCTTCTAACTTTAGCACAAGAGCAGTGAAGAGAAATTCTTTCAGCCTCAGTTCGCGCAAAAGCTTTCTTCCTTGCCATGCTTTCAGTGCCATACATAGTTGCGCTCTGTTGTCGTCCGCCTTCTGGCAGATAATCTCGAACATGACTGTAATGTCTTCGTGTTTCATTAGTGTTTGATTGTGGACTTTTAGAAATCTGTGCATCCTATCACCATACATTCTGGAAGTCATCTTGCTCAGGTTTTCATTCGAAATCTGGTCTGCGGTCTTCCCCGCAAACTCCAAGTATCCATATGCGGGTTTCTTCACCAGAGCATGGGTGCTGTCTTTGAGTTTTTGCATTCCATCATTATCGATATTGACGACCCGTATTTTCATCAAATCACCAGGACCATCTTTCAGCTCGAATTGCCAGTTTATAATCTGTCCGAGAAACAGGTTTCTTCTAATCTTGAAGGATCGGTCTGATGCTTCGAAAATTATATATTCCTTCTCAGTATTCTCATTCATACCTGATGTTGGTAATGAACTAACAGAATGAGGGACTTGATTCCTTTTATAGTAGACGAGCATATCCAGTCATTCAATTCAATTGTCACGTGGGTAAGAACTCGCAGGTTTCCGGTAAGTTCAGGCATGAATAGACTTGCCTTCTTAGTCTGCCCATCCGACTATGATTCCATGGTACATGCTGGTTGTGCTGCTGCGACTGTTATAGTATGTTTCTGCACCACCTAGTGAAACTCCGGCTACCGCAACAGCAGGTATCTAAGCCATTTTAACCAACATGACGACCTATCGTCGAATTGGAGCAAGAATCCTGTCCACTCGCCATGTTCTATGATCAAATTATCCCTAGAAACTAGCTCATCTTGAAGCCAATGGATAACTTCATCAGATTCTATACATTTTGCTACGAGACCACTGAATGCGAAAAGAGTTATTACTCGTCCCCAGTTGAAACTATCGACAAACAGGTCACTTACAACCTCTTTGTATATTTCTTTTGCATTTTCTTTCCTTATATGCAGTCTAGTGCACATTTCATCGAGCAAATACTTGTGGTTTCTAATAATGTCTTGAGCACATCTCAACATTAAATGCGTTTCGGGATAATTATTATCAAGTTTTATGCGCCCTATGAAATGTCTTATAAACTGGTTAGCTATTCGTTTCGAATCACAGATTGACTTTGTATCCATATCTGTCATTTCTAATGCCATGCGTCCTTTTATACAGAATTTGTGAGACAGAAAGAGATTTGTATTTCAAAACGACAGTATCATTAACAGGAATAGCACTAGTCACAATAATAACTCTGAGCGTCTACTTCGTCCCAGCCATTTCGCCAACTGCAATCGCATTGGGAATACCCGTCGTACAACCATCCGCAAGTGATGCAGTGAACTAGTCCGGTTCCTGTTACCAAGTATGGTGCGAATAATTGATAATCTGAGAATGTTTTTGATGGACTCATCATTCCCTCTAAGTGAATATGACACGCTGTGATTCCATTTCCCTGATTCATTAGTGAAATCGACGAATCCTCCCTTATAGTTATCATTGGTGGTATGTGCCAGAACGCATATAGTTCTTGTAGGAGATCACAGAATGCTTCGTTCAATTTGTAGGATGGCCAAACTTCAATATCGTAGTCGTTATATTCAGTGTCGATGTAAAAGTGTCTCGTTATAAATCCATGGTAATCCAGTTTTGATGATTGATCCAGTTTGTAATAGTCAATGGTGGCGTTCAGCTGGTTGTCTGTTTCGTCAACGTAATATTTTCCATCGCTATATATCAACCTGTTATGATTGATGTAGGTGATATCTTTTTCCAAGTATGGAACAAAGTTTCTTAGTTCAAGTGATCGGGAGTACGTGTACATTGTCATTAATCGTGTAGCAATATTGATTGACGATGCTTTTATGCATGATTTGTCTTTTTGCTTAGAGAATTTTAACCAATCAGAATACTGAGATTGTTAGATCACATATTTCAGGATCAAGATTGAGAGAAAAAATACAACTCTTGCATACAATGATAAATTATCTACCAGTACTTCACAATAAATCAATAATGTTCCCATAAACATCTCTTTTAACTTCATAACCGTGGTCGTACGTTGAATCATATTGTGAACAAAAGAGTTCGGCAACTGACTTGTGATTGATGTAGTCATTATAGCTGATCTTAACCCACTTTGTCAGATGAGAATTAACGAAATAAATTGTACTGTTTTCACCCACGAACTTGAATGGACCGTTAATTATATCGATCCCACCAACATGCACGTAATGGCTTGTGTTTTGTTTCTCGAACTCCATTTGCGTTACAGGTCTGTAAAACACATCGCCCTTGAAGGACACCTTCTGATATCCAAATGGTTCTCGTTCTGGGACGTCCCGAGCAAGATCTCTCACCGGATTGGCGTCCCAGTTGTCGTAGTTGTCGTCCTCGTCCGTTAATGGATAACTGGCAAGGTTGCAAAGATATTGCCAGTATTCGTAACTATCAAATCCCTCATCAGGTGTGTAGGCAAATCTTTTTAGTCGACAATAATCTGCTATATCATCCACAGAAGGTGTATTATCATACTTTCCACACAGCTCCAGCTTATCATCCGGATGCATGGTCTCCAAAAGTTTCTCTCTATGACAGTTCTCATATCCTAGAGGTGACACCATTGTACTCCCAGTGTCATTGCCAGTAACATCTCTTTTTCTTTTCAAATCCATTTTTGGCACCACTGTCATTGACTCTCCTAGCGAGACATTCGACCTTAAGCCACTTACTGGTATTTATAGTCAGAGAAAGAGCCCAAGCGAAGATCTCCCGAAAACAGCCAATCACCACCAGCCATATAACAAAAGAACACCCCCTCCTCGTCAGTTGCAGCCTGCACGCCCCAAGCCCACAGTCTCCACCCGTCGAAGAGAACCGAATCTATGCCCACCGAGCTGCCCTACATCGTCTCTTCATTGTCGTCGTCACCATCTTTGCCTCTCGCTCTCCTCTTGTTCACCTCTCGTCTGCCAGCCTGCCCGCCTGCTCGCCAGCCATTGCCCGCCTGCCATTCGACCTGCCATTAGACCTTGCCCGCCTGCCCTTAGACCTCGACTCTGCCCGCACGCCCCCAGCCTTCGACCGCGCGCCCCCAGCCTTAGACCGCCCGCCCCCAGCCTTTCACCTCAACGCATGCGCATCCATTCCTCCCACATTTCACTCCTCTCACTTACACCTCATACTATAACCCTCATACACCTCCCTCATACACCTCATTAGGGCTTACACCCTCATTAACCTACCCTCATCTCATTAGGGTTACACCCTCTATTAACCTCACCTCATTAGGGCTTACACCCTCATTTACCTTCCCCTCATTAGGGTTATGCGCAGCCGCCCTCGCAGCACCACATGCGCAGGAGCTTCCGCAGCCTTGGGCGTGCCCCTTACGTCATTGGGCGTGGTCTGGTCAGTATGGCTCCCTCCCTTATTACTACTTGTGTGCTAGAACACTCCTTACATTTCACGCATTACGTCATTATACCATAGCATCGCAGTTACCGACCGCTGCGCAGGAGGTGTGCTAGGACACTCTTTCCTTATACTACTCACCCGCGTTAATTTTGTGTAATAAAGTGAGATACAAGGATACAAAGCAATTCATGGGATCTCCCTTCATTTGTTGTCTCGATGCCAGATACCGTAAATTACCGAATAAGTGCCAGGGCAATTACTTACTTTTTGGACTGGTGGGTGAGTGCGTATTCGGTGCGGAGCGCTTGCTCGGTGCGGGGTGATAACCCGCTGCGGGGTACTTATTCGGTAGTTTACGGTGTGTTGTTTCTAAGTCCAGTTGCTTTATGTTCATTGTTTGAGAATAATAGCTTGAACTTGATAATGTTCAATTATCTGTGCTTTTTGGATTAGCCTGACCTGTGCTTCATTTATTCTGTTTTTCAGATGAAAGGAGTTAGGGGGGATAAGTAAAAGTAGTGGGAGAATAAACAGCCCTCTAATCCAAGGTGCCATGGGCGTATTGATACTTCAACTATTGCTGTGTGTAAAGTTTTTTGCTGGATTTCCTCAGCTTATCTTGAGTTATATTTTCTATTTAATGAAAAATCACACTTATTCGGAACGTTCTGTTTGAATGTGACATTTTGCTATGTTTCTCAATGCATGTCAATCTGATTAAACAATACTTACGTACTCAGAGAGATTAATCATGATAATGCTGTTTACGTATTTAGCAATGACTCACCCCCGCAACACCCAGTAGCTGCGCCTCTGCCAGGTACATATAGCCTACATGAAATTTATAACATCTTAGCAAATGGGTTTAGCCAACACTCAGTCAGTGTAATTTGCATTGTAAATTTTTTGCACTTTGCAGGCATATTTCTCAGAGGAATTCTTCATTTTCAACCAAGGAACTGATTGGTGTCGTGAAGATATCTTTGTTGCTAACTGATAACTGATTTGTGATTAAACTTTAAGTGGTCATAGACTTAGTGCATAGTACACAAGTCGTTCGTTTATCTATCTTCAGAGGTGTTTTTCTTACCAACTCCAAAAAGTAGGCAAGATATCGGTCTATTGTTACCAGATCAGTCTTATTGCAGCATTCAGATAGATTAATTGCAGCACAAACTTAACAGGAGTGTATGCTTTCTGGTCATAGGCTACCTGTATTGGCAATCTCTACAGATGAAAACAGCTTACGTTCCTTTCATACCGATTGCGTCCCAGTCGTTCAGTATCCATTGCGCTCAATTACACCCGCATGGTCAGAAAATGATGAAAAAGGTCAATGTATATTCAGCTCAAAGCGTGTGACGCTTGGTATAATGTAATGACGTTGACCTCATTCTTAAAGGCTCTCTTCTCTCGCCATCTTAAAGTCAACATTTAGATTTGCTGCTCTACTGTATGTATTAAAATGTTCGCAGACAATGCCATACACATAAAAATACCCATTGTCTGTAGCTTTGCTTAACCTAATGTACGGTAAATCTCATAATCTGTTAAAATAGTTAATCTCATAAGGGTTGTTTTTGTTGTATTCTGAATAACGTAAATCGTCGACTTAGCCTTTTGGGGGCTTATCAGTTTTTGGCATTTTTAATGGGATCTTATTGGGGTTATTCGAAGGCAAGCTTGTAGAATTATCTAATATATGCCACATAAAAGCTCATTTTTGGACATCCTCTCCCCATAATATCAAACTAACGGTTTAAATATAAGCATCAGTCTATAGCAGAATTTTTCGTATATATTTCGGTTCACCTTTCGGTCGCTATCCGACGTTTCATACTCTGACGAGTGTCGGACGAAAATAAGCTTTTCAGTATGTCTAAACATGGTACCGCTTTTTCGTGCTGTAGTATATAGCAGAATCTTCAATATTTACCGTGCTGTGGAGACCTTCCAGGGGGGAGTGGCTTATTAAACTTTAAAATTCTGGCATATGAGGGGCTTTTTCCAGGGGGCTATTTTTGGACTTACAGTATACTTGTAATTACCAATTCAAACGGACTGTAGAGAAATATTACATTATTCATATCGTCTTTTCATGGACCCAATATTAAGATCCTGATCATTATCGCCTAGTCTTCATAAACTGTAATCATTATAATCACTACTGATCAACAAGTTGATGATCAGTAATCATTGAACATTGTCAACAGCAAGTATCACAGATCAACTATCAGCATCATCAAAGCCATCATTTGTTGAACAGTTCATCGATCATCATCATCATTTACCATCAAGAGCACTTACTTCACCAATCTCATTATTACAATCGCCTTCATTATCTTCATCACCATCATCACCATCATCATCATCATTGCCATCACCTCATTCATTTCTATCTCCGCCATCATCATTATTATCAACTTCACTATCATCTGTCTGTCTTTTCCCATACGCCCCTTACGGGGCCTAGGCTGACCCTGAGGTCAGTGTCGCCTTCAAATTGGTTAGAAGAGGTGATTGAGTCGCCTACACTCAATCCACTTTGTTACCCCAACAGCTACTTATCAGAACTGCAGCCTGAAGCTGCTGTGCCTGACTTTCACTGAAGGGGCCTGGTTGGACAGTTTGTCACAGGTCGTCAACATCTGCCCCAATTCTGAATCTCCGCAAAATGAATCGCTATCTACTAAAGGGCAGTGTCTCTCTGTGACCGCTTGCCATCATCGTCGTTGTCGTCGTCGTCATCATCATCATCGTCATCGTCATCGTCATCGTCATCGTCATCGTCATCATCATCATCATCATCATCATCATCACTACCACCATCGCCATGGCCATAGACGGATCCAGAGTTTGGCTTCTGGGGGGAGTTTGTGGGGAAAGTTTTTCCTAGCCACGCCCTTCTAAAACTTTTGAAGTATTCTAGAGTATTCAATTCATTTCTTAATCATTTCTTGTCTGATTCATGTGGTATGTCCCTTAACACAAATTTTCGCGATACGAAGTATTACCGTTCGGGGGCAATGGCCCTACGGCTCCCTCTTGGATCCGCGATTGACTGTTGCCTCCATCATCTCTATCATTATCATTATCAAAGCTCATACCATCGTAATCACCTTCATCACCATCACCATCATTATCTTCTTTTATCTCCATGATTCTCATTTACGTGAAAAGTCTGTTCGTACTACAGAACATGACTACAGCTGGAAAAAGCGGCACCATCTTTCAGATATACTGAACAATTTTTTCTTCCAACACTCGTCAGAGTATGAAACGTCGGATAACGACCGAAAATTCGTTATGCGACGTTTCATACTCCGACGAGTGTCGGACGGAAAAGCTTGTCAGTATGTCTGAAACATGGTGCCGCTTTTTCGTGCTGTAGTGATTCTCATTTCTATTATCGTACCCTTCATCACCAATCACCATGACAATCACCATAATCAGCTGTATCATAATCATTATCATTATTTTCATCGTAGTCATCATGATTCTCATCACCATCACCGTCATCGTCACCACCATTATTGTCATCATCATCATCACCACCATAATCTTCATCATCGTTATCATAGCCCTCGTTACCATAATCGCTTTCATCATCATCTACATCATCATTATCATTATTCTTATCATTGTCAAGCATTACCACATAATCATTTTCATAGCCATTAGTCTTATAAACGGCACCTTTTGTAATCAAAGTTATCGGGCTATTATCTAACCACATTACGCATAAACGTTGCTCATCCAACCACACCCAAAACACACCTAATTCTAAGCAATATGAGTTTCTAAAACTCTATTCCACATGCTAGTTTTTCTCTCGTCCCAACCCTGATCACTGCTACTGGAATCACCAACTGCTACTGGAGCATATGCACAGGTTAAAATACCAAAAATTCAGCATTCGAGCGCCAGGTTCCAATTCCAACATTTTATGGCCTACTCAGTCATCCTGAACTGTCAGTGTATATTTGTTGCTTGGTTTATTACATAAACCTTCTAGTATTTCTCCATATTTACATGTCCAGTAACAAACACGGTATTCAGATCCCAGTAGCAATTGAACGCTTTTTCAATTACCTTCTTAGAATACACTGAATTTGCTCGCATATGCGTAAGGTGGAAGGTAAAAGTTAAACCTATATATGATTCCTTATATCGGACAATGCCTGTTAGAGAGATCACATGTCTTGGGCTATCGGCATAGTGACTTAGGGAGGCCAGTACGTATTTGCTGCTGGAGGAGTGAACCAATATCCAAACTAAGGTCCGAGGTTAGCCTCCATCTAAGGATTTTTCACACAGCAGACGAGAGCTCTTTCAACCTTTGGCGTGTGCTATACTATTCCTATTGTGAATTATCAACCGTACAGAAAATGGAAGGAATTAGAAAGAGGATCTGGGGAGGGGATAAGCCAAATTAACTCTTGCACTTTTTGTATTGTTATTAGCCTTAGCCTTCAATTTTAGGACCCATATTCCCTGGATCACCTTATCCAAAAAAATAACTTTTCGAAAACCACTATTATGCGTACAGAATTTTGCGACGTTTCATAGCAGTCCTAAGCGATAAATTTACACCCTGCACTTGCAATAGTTCTAGTGCAAGATGCCAGTCCAGTTTCTTATCTGTCAAGGTTTTTATTAGACCCCTAGCTCAAGGCCTAGTTCTTAAAAGACCCGTATGTTTGAACCCCTTTTGTCACATTCTAGTACGATAAGTTCCTTAATATTTCCTTAATTTATAACTATAAATTTAATAATTGTAAGTGATATAGGTTAATACATGATACTTTTAAGCATTGCAGGCTTTAATGCAAATACCTCTGTGAAATACTGCTTCATGGATAACGCACAATTCATGTAAATCTGATTGCAACGAATAGAACTAACATCCTAATTCCCCATTTTTAAAAATGCATAACACCCTAACATGACTACTAAACATAACAGATTCATGGTTCTCTAATATTGACAAGCGTAGAATTAATATAAGCGTATTTTTAGATCTTAAAAAACCGTTTGATACGGTAGACCACGGGATTCTTCTATCAAAACTAACCAAATACGGAGTGATAGGGACATCTCTTCTGTGGTTCAAATCGTATTTAACCAGTAGAAAACAGTACTATGTAATAAATGGCCACATATCTAGTTTGAAAACAGTTCACTGTGGTATCCCCCAGGGATCATGTTTGGGGCCACTCCTCTTCATCCTGTATGTCAATGATTTTGAACAGTGCCTCAAAAAAGCACCCCAATCATGTATGCGGATGATACCAGTATCACTTGTTCTGGCGAAGATATTACGATCTCTGTAAAGATCTAAAAGCTGAGATCGACAATATTACAGAATGGCTACGCCAGAACAAGCTCAGTCTGAACACTGCTAAAACAGAATATATGGTTGTTGGTCATAACGAAAAACCAACCATATTCCTGGTCCACTAGAGGTAAATGTAAATGGAGAGCCAATGAAACGAGCTTAACAAGTTAAATACCTTGGAATTATGATCGACGAGAACCTAACATGGAATGAGCAATATAAAAGCCTTAAAGGTAAAATAAAAAATGCTCTCTCGTCCCTGTGGAAACTAAAGAACATACTCCCGCAATCTAAACTGGATCAGGTCTATAAGGCACTGCTTGAGAGTCATTTGAGATACAGTGATGAACTATGGGGGAAATTGTCCAACACAAAGCTGGATCACCTTCAGCGCTTACGAAACAAAGCCCGCACGCTAATAGAAGGCTCAAGATTAAAGGACGGGTGGAGGTGCAATTGGCTTTCTGTCTCAAATTTGATAAAATTTGACAGGGCAGTTATGATCTACAAAATAATAAATGGACTCTGCCCCGACAATTTGAAAGGAAGACTTGCCACTAGGTCCCAAATATCAAACTATTCAACTAGAAATTACCTTGACCTAGACATTCCAAGGCAAAACTTAGAATTCCCCAAAAAGAGTTTTTTCTATTGTGGTGCACAGACGTGGAACGAAATCCCAATACAAATAAAAACGAGTTCCACGATTACCACGTTCAAAAAGAAATTAAAGGAATACCTGCAAAATTAGCATTCCCTCCCGAAGCACGATCCCTGGGAAGACCAGCATTATACCTGAAGCTACAATTTAACCTTAATTTCCTTTTCTTAGTATCTCAGTTAGCTGAAAGGGTTTCTGTGTCAAAATATGATTTGATGATGATGATGATGATTTTCTCCAGTAATAAAACTTTTCAAAATTTAAAATTTCCTTGCATACTCTGTCTTTAGTAGTACAATTTCTTTAATTGTTGGCCTTCTGCACGTAGGTTACTTATAAGGTGGCTCCTTAGAACAACAAGTGCACCTAGTCGGTAGTCATAAACTCTACCTAAGTGTATAATTCAAGTAGTATTGACAAAGAAGCTTAACCATTGTTTGCCTTTGCAGGATCAAAGGACTCACAAAGAAGCTACTTCGGGTTCGCAATGCCAAACTAAATGTTTAATTGCCACGAAATCATCAGCCGCTTTTATTGGAGACGGTAAGCTTATCCACATGACTGAATTTGATTTTAGACGTTACTTTTAAAGCCAGCTCGTAAGAACCCTCTGTAGGAAAAAAAATTTCCAAGCTTCTTATGATCAAATATATTAGGAGTCCTTACGTAAGTCCAACCTGAGATTCTCCTTAAAACTAAGCAGAAGAAATATCTTCAAAAGTAAGCCGAAAAAATCCATAATTTATTTAAACAGACTAGCGTTTATGCTTTATAACAATCGCGTAAACCTACTGATTGGCAGTACAGTCTACCAGATGTGCTCTGTATATTAACAGCTATCGACTGTAAGCTTTGAGCAGCCCTTCCTTGATATTTACTTATACGATTGAACGTTATTGGGGTTTGCTTAGCATAAAGTTATTTTTCTCACTGCTATCTTGAAGTAACAAACTCTGAAAGAAGCTCTATTGATTTCACGTTGATAAAGCACCGTATTCTAGACAGTCTCGTACAAGATTGAAAGTTGATCATAAAATTTAAGCAAGAGACATTTCTCTCGGCTACAGCAAAAACTGGAGAAAACGTTAAGTCATACCTTTGCATAGCAGAGTTATGCCCCAAAAGAACCATTTCTGGAGAGCCAGATCACAAACCTTTTACGCCTCAGAATTCATGTATCAAAGCGACAAGTTTTTGCAAGAGCTGCATTTACACGACAAGCAAATTTACAGATAAAGTAATTTGGTTCAAATGCTCTCTCAAGCAGATTACAGTATTCTGTCATATAAGATCGTACACTTGAGTGCACAAAGCTGATTCGAATTTGAAAATCGGGTTTGATCCTTATTTCCATGGCTAGAATATGCTTATCCTATGGTCTAACTCGACGCTGCGCAATTATTGTATACGACATGTTAGGCAGCGGAACTGTAATGAGAGGGTCACATTGTGCTTTGTGTCGCACAAGACCTGTTTAACCACCATTTAGTCGAATTTTTCTTGTCATATTACCTTCAATGGGCATTTGCCTATCTGTAAGCCTCAATTGTGACATTCCATTCTGTCATTTGGAGGTGCTGCTCGCTTTAGGCAAAAAGCAAGTTTCAGAATTAAGAGATCGTTAACAAGGAACCCATGTTAGTTGATGCAAGAGTTTTTATCAGTTTTTGTAACATGCATTCATTCCAAGCTGCGAAAGGATGGCAATGCCTTAATAGTTTTGCTAAAGTGTGTGCTTCTTGATAATAAAGATGATGAGATGCGCTCAAACCTTTGACATTTGCAGCTATATGGATCTAGGCAACCAGTTATAATAAGCAAAGTTGCAGGTTCACAAAAGCTTATGCGTTGTTAACAGCACCTCCGAAGGTGAAAATCTACCATACAGGAAAATTGAAAACGTCTCTCTGCTTCTAATCATTTTTTCATTTTTATTGTATTATAAGCTAATACTTACTAGGATAAAGATATATATGGTTTACATGCACAGTTTATTCTGCTTTAAGTTTTGTACATTAAAACAATCACAAAGAATTAAAAAGTACGTTGCTATACATAGTTGCTATCTTCTGGCAAGGACAAATATTTGCCTATAAAATCGATGTTGTTTTGTTTGTATTTTGGCATGCGTTATTTGCCGCAAATGGGTACTTGCAAAGTTACAACAAAATATGAGCTATATGCAATAAGTATTTGAAATAGGGTGCGTTAATGTGACCAAAAATACCGTCAAATGGGTAGGTTGGCGCTATTTCTATCATTGCCTTCTTAGGGGGCTTTATTTTCTTGCAGATGTAGGCATAAGGAAGAAACGTAGATAAATCTTGTGGTGCTGTTAGACATACTTGCTGGTCTTGGCAGCAAAGTAGAGCTAGTAATAATGATGGAATCCTAAATTTCAATGAACTTGTCGGCCCTATTAGATCTCAGAAATCCAGCACTGAACTTTCTTAATTTATACAGCAGTCGAATTCTATTATTGTCTTACAAACCACTTTCGAATAAAAGTGCGCACTCCTTTTCTGTTTATACGTATTTTGTACATGAGACAAGTCTATAAGAAACACGGGGCTCAAATCAGGCAGAAATTAAGAAACATTTATGCAACACAACCTAGCTGAGCTTCAACAATAAACTTGAAAAAACTGTTTTTGCAACAAATTCTTTTTTCAAACTGGACACAATATACAAACAACATCCGTTTCTCACGTGTCTTAACTAAAAATTCTATTTATAGTTATAATACCTCTGCTTAGTTTCACAGTTGCCTTGTTGTTATAGGGAATTTCTAGAAATTCAAGAAACATTTAACAAATATCTAAGGCTGGATTTCACAAAATATTAAGAAGAATCCAGGCTGAAGAGAGAAAGTTTATTTCTTAAAAAATACGTATATTGTCATCGCTAGAAAGCTATAGACGCAAACATTGCTTTCTTAATCCTTAGTCGGCGTTAGATGACGTCTTATTTCGAGATGTCTGCTAAAATACCTCAGCTTAGCCTCGAATCGGCTTCTTTTCGAGTGTCGGGCTATTTTAGAACAAACAAGTTAAGAATATTAGAAGAGTATAGATTTCAGCATACCAAGCTCACTGATTTGTTTAGTGGCCGCTAGACGTCATCGCATAGTATGGAGGGTTGCCCTCCAACGAGTTGTTTTTCGAGAGGCCCTTCATTAAGGAACTTAAAAAAATAGAACTATGCTGTTAAGTATCCCCCGCCATACAGGACAAAAGTCTAAAAAGAAAAAGAAAAATATATGGTGACTGCGCAGTAAAAATGAAGTCACTGCGCAGTAAAACTGTTATGACTGCGCATACAAAATAATATGGTAACTGCGCAGACAAAATAATATGATGACTGCGCAGCAAATATAAGTCATTGCGTAGTAAAAGTAAAGTCACTGCACAGTAAATATAAAGTAATTGCACAGCAAAAATAAAGTCGCAGGCGATATATGGTGACTGCGCGGTAAAAATAAACGTACTGTGCAGTACAAATAAGGTCACTGCGCACTGAACATAAGGTCACTGCACAGTAAAAATAAAGTGACTGAACGGTGGAAATAAAGTAAAGTGTGCATAAAATGATCTGCAGAATTTCTTTTTTTCTACAGCGCAATCGCTTTATTTCTACCACATTGAAATTGAATTGAAATTGAAACAGTCAAACTCGCTTAAGTCAGACTCGCTTAAATCGGACATTGCAGAAATGGATGAAAATGCTCGGTCCCGGCCCGCTTGTTATAAATGCTGCACTTTTTCTATCCGTACGTCGGATTTTATAAGTCTGATTTTCACGTAAGTCGGAGCTTTTTTAAAGTCCGGCTGTAAAATAACACGTCGTAAATCGGATTTTGTTCTTGATTTAAGTATCAAAGGTGCAAGAAATGTTACAGTCAATGAATTTCTTACTCTCAAATGGTGTAGGAGCCAGTTGGAGCTCATAGGTGTTTGAATCTTGTAAAATGTCAACAACTGTGTTCAAAAACCTTTTAAGCCGTCAGAAAGCTCACTGTGGAGCTTGTTTTTCTGCCCCCCCCCCCCTAATATGACACGTTGTACCTAACCAAATGACATTTTATAGTGACATCATCAGGGGCTGCGCTTTTTCCATTTGCTCCAAGCTCCACAGAAGCTCTCTGCAGACTTAGACTTAACTTTGCACAACTTGAACTTTGCACCAGTCGGACAATTTTGTCTGGTTTGTCTGATAACCTCACATCAGGGACAGTAATACGGAAGGCACTGGTAGGGCATTGTGAGTTTATATGAAAAGTTCGCACAGTTTTTGCATGGCCAACATATTAAGTATCAGCATTGTCTTTTGTCTTGTAATCTCTATGTTTTTGCATGTTAGTAACTTTTATGAGCATATAAGAAAAAGGTCGATAAAATCAATTGTCACAGTCCTTGGTAGCTTCCAAGTGACTGAGACCATATTTGAAGGGTTTACGCCGAGAAAGTTAGGAAGAACAAACATAAAACCCAGTCTTAAGCATCAATCTATCTTTTATGAATGCTTCTTGTTTACACCATTGTAAACCTCTGTATTATGCATTGATTATCAAGCCTATAAAAAGGTATAAAAGAATATTGCTCTTAAAATATTGTTCTATGCTGGTGGTAATAATTGTGTTAATAATTTTAAGTGTTAATAGTTTTATTGACGATGGCATTTATTGATAAGTGTAATAAGATAACACAATCATTATGAATCATGTGTGCACTGCACGGTTTTAGTTCTCTGTGGAGTATTTGAATAATTGGACTGATTGTAATGATTAATATTGCTGATTGTAATAGGAATGGTAAATCATGGACGAGGTTTACAGGGTCGTCCAGGGAAGGTCCTCTTATAGGGCGTGTAGCAAATTTTGTTTGATGATTGGAATCAAAATCCCAATAGATGTGTAAACCACATAAATATTTTGTCGACTGGCGTGGTATTTTGTATCGATTTGTTGATTGAGGCTTTTTCAGGGGAGAGGTGTCGCATTCGCATCACCCCCAATGTAGGGATGGCCCTGAAAGTTTATCATTAATGAACAGAAGCATTATTTCAAGATGTTTTTCAATATCTGACAACGTCCCCAGCCTCTCCCCCCTTGAATGTTATTCCAGTCGTGGATCTACAACAACATGCCGGTACTCTGATAAAATCATTTCGTTGCATAATTGAAACTCATGGTAATATAATTCATACAACTGTTATATACTATCAAGAAAGGTTATAGGCTATATAAACTCCATCAACTACAATAATTAGGTTCTTCCTTTAGAACTTATTTGAATCGTTGCTCCAGCACGACGAGTTCCGCTGCTTTTGATAGATATTGCACTCTTCGTTTCACTTCTTTTCGTTTTAGGTTCTTCATGCTCTTCAGTGTTGAGAGTGCTTTCATTTTCCTTTTCTTCTAAGTCTTTGTCCTTTTTACTAGGTTCTTCTTTAGCTTCATTACTTTTAGTTGTGGAATTTTCTTCTTCAGATACACATTCATCGTTAAAAAGTGCCAAACCTTCTTCCAGTTTCTCTTCATCCACTGGTGCATATTGATCTTCCATTTCTGAATTTTTTGGTTCGATCTGATCTTCATGATTGCTATCTTCTTCCTTCATGATCTTGCCACTTTTTTCTGAAGCAACGTTGCTTCTTTCTTTTGTATCCCTCTGTTCTTCTCCGTTTTCATGCTCTTCCGTGCTGTTCTATATACAGGATGACATTATTAGCATTAGGCCAACGAAATATGTTTAGCAAAGAAGATTTTGAATAGAACTCAACCATTTCATAATCTGAAAGTTCGTATTCAAGTTGACTAAAGTTACGTATACATTCCACTCTACGGTACAATGATTATCTACACACTCTCCAGGCCTCGGGCAAATAACTTGAAAATGAAATTAATCGCGAAATAATTCTACAATGATTCCAGAAGCCTTACTTCATATTAGAGAACATGATATTGCTCATAGGTATCTATATTATTCCATCCTCCTTTGTCTAGATAGACTAATATTTTGTTCAGGTGGAAATATCTTTGAGAATACGATGTGGAACCCAATATTCGTGTATTCAATGTTTAATATTGTAGAATTTTCCCAGAAGTTATTTCCTTTTCCAACGTTGATTAGAATACTGAATCTTTTAGCTATTTCATTTTAATTAAATAATTAAATAACTTACTTGAATATTTAAGCTGAATATTTTATATCTTGATTGCATAATATATTTACTTTTTTGTATTGAAATAAATAGCTCATTACCGTTTATTTTGGTTACTGAACAAATTGGGCTTAGGTCCAGTGTTTTCTCTCTGTTTAACGGTATCCACGTTCTGCAACCAAGCACCTCTGCCCGCTATATAAAGTAATGCTTAACTCCATATACGATTGTATGTGTTGGGAAGTACCTGTTAGACGGAACACTTACCCCGGGCTGTCGACATATTGATGTAGGGGTGACCAGTTCCTTTCCTCACCACCTCTAACTCCCCAATGTTACCACCTGGTACCCATTTGCTGCTGGATGGACAGTGAGTTAGTATCCTAACTTTGGTTCCGAGGGTTTCCCTTGAGCCATCGACGTTCCCCACAGTAGAGTCAACAGGCCTAACCACCCGGCCACTCGCTACGCATTACCAATCATATGATCACTTTATGTGCTGTTGGCTTGGAAATAACTAAGTACCCTATCGGCCCTTTTTACGCCGACCCTTATGGCATTAATTTTCCTGAAGTGGTGTTAAAAGGGCCAGTGTAGAAAGGGCTGACTTTTTCCGTTTTGGACCAAACAGCAGCGTTATTTTTGTAGCCCATTATTATTATTATTATTATTAACAATTCATTATACACGAAATCCCTTCAGCTAAATTACAATACAAAATATCGATATAGCAATATATACATAATAATTGAAAAATTAAGAATATATACATATTAATTGTAGATGCTGTTCTTCCACGGAATCGTGTTTTTTAAAAAGAAGTAAAGAATTTTTGTTTTGGAAACACTGGAAAATTGTAGAAGTCCATTGGGACGGGAGAGATAGATAGGGGCCTACGCCTACTAATTGTCCCAGCAGCAAGTGCTAACGAGTGAGGAGCATGTACAGTAGCGAAGCCAGTTGAGAAATAAGGAATGTATATTTGTGTTTACGGACTAAATATTTTTCCTATGCTGTATCCCAATAGGCACAGTTACCGTCGCTAATATTTTATATGTTCTGGCACATAATAATTTTGGTAAAAGTTATCCAACCTGTATCAAAACTGTATTGAAAAATGGAAGGATAGAAACTTAAAAGGACAGAAGAAAGAAATGGAAGATGAAAAAGAGGACGAAATTATGATTAGTGGAATCTGGCGACGATAGTGGTGTTCATTTTTAAGATTATGACAATTAGCTGAAAAAGGTAACATTTAAGACTAGTGATGAAGTCCTTGAAGTCAATGACTATAAATTTTAACAAACTAAAGACTGTTATCAATGTATAAATAAAGGTCCCATCATTTTCTCGAATTCATACTTTTTGAATGGCGTAATATGCGACACAAAGTGGCGGTAGAACAAATTTCTTCCCTGGCGTTAAATTAGGGTTGGCGTAAAAACTGCCAATGAGTTAGCATACTATTGAGCATCTATTTCAATACAAAGAAAATTTATTACAAGTCACTATGGACAGTGCATGCTTTGATGAAGAACTTAAAGATTCAGCACTCTAAGTATTGAAATAGTCTTTTATGTGAGTTTTAAAATGTTACATATTTACATAAGAATTTTTTACGATATGTACTCTTCTACCCTCTGTGCTTATTTCTTTGTTCAATTAAAGTTGGTAAAGAATGAATCTCAGTAATGGGTTTATACCTTACTCCCTCGGTACATTCGTCCTATTTTAGGGATTCATGGGAGAATTTACTGAAGAAAGATATGCATGCCTGTTCAATAGGGACCTCATTATGAGTTTGCTCCTGATCGAAAATGAGACATCTATCATTGATGACTGTTGTCACATTCCTGTTACTTTACTTACCATGTTTGGAGAACGTAAGGCGTGACTTAGTCTTGTAACATCTTCGTCACTGTCATAGCCGTAATCGAATGAACCAATCTCCTTAATCTTCGCAAGAAATTCTCGCTCTGCATTCCGATTTTGAATCTAAAATCATAAAGTCATAACGCAAAATCATTGACTGTACTATCAGCATTTTTCAGAGTCTTTGTAGTAAAATTAGAATAACCAGAGAAGACAAAACTATGCATCCCTCATTTTTTCTCCTTATGTGACTCAAGATAGGACATTTTCCTCTCGAAGTGTTCTAGTATGTTTTACATTTCTTTAAACTAGGAATAGTCTCATTAACACGGATTTGTCTAATGAAAGTACTTACACGCTTGGGTTTTCTTTCTGACTTTTCTATGTTATTCACTGTGGTTCTCAGTTTCAACTTAGCTGCGACCTAGATATTTGTGCAACAGTCTAGCATCAAAAATTGGTGTGTATTCAATAACCTTCTGTAATCGACTTATGCAATAGAGAAGATTGTCCTGGCGGTTAGATTTTGGATCTAAAGTCAATGAGAACCAAAGTATTGGTATTGTGCCTAAAACTTTTCGTCTTTCTTGCGTGTATGTGCCTAGTGTCAAATTTGCATGCGGATTCAATGTGTCCTTAGTTCTGTATTCCTCGTTTTTGTGCCTTCTCTTCTTTGCTACTGTGTTTGGTACACGTACTATGACGTCTTGTTGTTTTGCACAAGGCAACATAATGCCATCGTTGCTAGAAAATTCTCGGAAAGCCTCCGCACCATTGCTATGACGACCATATCTCTGCATTAAGATTATTTATTTATATTTGTGACTATGAGTCATAAATTTCATTACATTTGTGATACCATTGACTTGCCATTATGGACAATTCAATCTTATCAAAGCGCGAATCATATATTGTAGATGTTACTTAAACTTTGTTAGATTCTAAGAGATCCATTCATTTGAAATACATTTGGAGTGTTTCATGCATATTCTCTCTAGTTCTAACTTCGATCCCTTGCGCAGTTTTATGCATTGTTACCGAATATGTTCTCAATATCGTTCTAAGCGTGGCTGGGAGAATCAAGAACATGCAGACATGTCGGAAACTTATGGTATGTGTGATATGGACAGCACTCTCCCGCACCTTATCAGTTTAGGCCTTGTCAGGTCTACCGTTTTGCATGAATCGAGTTCTACAAGTTTTGCTCTTTACAAGAACCACTTTTGTAAGGAGCCTTCAAGTAGGAGACCAAAAATTTAAGGAAGTTACACTATTAAAAGCGAAGCCATTACGGACCTTTTCAGTACCGGCCTTTTTTATCACTGCAAAAGTCCATAGTTAAGGAATTGGTCCATTTATTGCAGTCCATTTCGTACAAAGTGTGCTACCCATGTGGCAAATGGTTTATTGCAGGTTTCCCAGTGTGACCTTAGCATCCTGCATTAACAATTAACTCTTGCAATGTTAGGGAACTGTTAAAGAGCCCTTGGCTCTACAAATTAGTTAATAGACGTCCAAGAATAGGGAGCTTCAAGAACTACGCCATAAGCTAGGCTCGTTATAAAAATGGTGTCCCCGAAACTATCATGTAAGTTGTCTTCTTCCCATCCGCTATGCACGTCTTTCTTTACGGTGCTGTTTTGAATTAGGGCTGCCATTTTGTCCGTCCAACAGAAGTTGTTGTGCTATTCTGCGAACTTTCAGACATTAGGTTTTTGCGAATAACAAAAACAGGTCTTGTAATATGAAGTAAAGTTTCAAGATACAAAAGGAAATTTTTGAAACGTCCAAACCTTCGCACAGTAATTTTCATTAGACAGATCTGTTGGACGGACAAAATGTTACCGTAATCCTAAACTTTCATATATATGAAAGCGAATTTGTTTACATCTTATATCCTTTGCATGAAATGAGAGGTAATAACCCATTGTAATCGAAAGTACTATCTACCTTGCATTCTGAGATTTCTTCCTCAATATCAAGTCTCGGACTTTGAGATACAATCACTTGAGAATGACCCGAGTAAGATGGCACATTGTTCTGTGGACTTATGTCAGCTCTGTAGCTTATCTCATCCGACAAGGTTGGTTTGGATTTCTTTCGGTATACTTCCTCTATTTGACCATGCTTCTCTACAAAATTCCTTGTAACACTGAGACGATTTATACTGCTCTGGCTCAAACTACAACAAGACGTTAAATGTAAGAATAACCTGGTAATTCTACAACACTAGTGACTGATATATCACAAATAATCTTGCTGCCATTCCTTTAGGGATATAACCTTGTTTCAAAAGCGCCTCGCTCTTTGTATTGTCGTGATTTAACTATGATTTAAGCTACATGCGTTCCTTTGTGTTGTGGTTATTAAGTGCGCTAAATGTACCTGATTTTTAATATTACTGATGAAAGCTTGTGCCGAAACGATACAGTATATATATACAGTATATAAATATATAAATATTTCAAATATTTATAGACTTTCATAATACAAACAACTGCTTTACGTTTCACGTCTAGCTGTATAAGAAAATTCTTATACACACACACACACACACACACACACACACACACACACACACACACACACACACATAAATATATATATATATATATATATATATATATATATATATATATATATATATATATATATATATATATATATATATATATATATTTATATATTATTTACTTTCACACACTAATATAATACTTTAGAGTCCCTACCGACTCCCTCAAGTACGCTCAACTTCACCAAATCTTTAAAGCTTAGATCCCTAAAGTCCTATAGAGTAATGACAAGAAAATTACCTGGCTTTTTTCTCACGACGCATGACTGGTTCCTCCTTTGAGCCTAATATGGTCTGACTAAGGGATAGCTTTCGAGATGGTTTTGGCGAAGGTTCTGGGCCAAACCAGCTACGTCTCCAACTTTCCAGCTTCCCCTTTATGCCTTTCGATTCCCGCCTTACTATTTTGGGTGTGTTTTCCAGGCTATTTCCCTGATTAAAGAAACTCTTCCTAAGACTCTGTATTTTACCTCTAAACCCCGACGATTTCTTCCGTTTGGGTGGCTCGGGCTGAAATTCTGAGTCATAGATATCTAGTTCCTGAGCGCGGAAGAATTGCCACGATTGATCACCATAATGCCAGTCTTCATCAGGATCATAGTAGTCATCGTTCATCCAATCGCGACTTCATGGAAGATAACACCAGAAAAAACTTTAAAATACTTTATTGGTTTATATTTCATACGTCATATAGTTAACTAACTTAGTATGTAACTAAGTAAAGAAGTTAGTAAGACATTAGTAAGTAAGTGAGTATGTAGCGAGAGTTTGTTGTCTTTGCGCACTCAGACTTGTTCCGAGAAGTTGTCTCAGGAGGGATGAAGGACCTAAATTTTGCAGACAAAATTTGCTTGACTCCCATAAGTAACGAATATCTGGGTTACTCGTTAATCATCATTTGTTCGATCTGCCGAAAAATTATTTGAGTATAAAAAAGGACCAAATCAATGAGCTGTCTGTTGCATTGCATCCTACAACCTTTCTTGTCGGGCTGCTAGAGTACGAGAATCAAAGCAATTTACTGTCAGAATGGTAAGTTTGGTGATTTGCCGAAGGGAGTTTTTGTCTGGTGGAGTGTGACACATCCTCTGTAGGTATGGGCCTGTGGGTATTCCATCCTAATGGCTGTTTATTCTTTACCCACTGACCAGTCCACTGACCGTCAACTGACAGTAACTTTTTGCTAGAGTTGGGTATAACATTGCTCCACCTTGCCTGCCTGGCAGCATGGGAAGTTCTAAAATATCTTGAATTGTGTTTTGTAACTTTTTGATTCGTCAATGAGATGTTTGACTTTTTGTACTTGATAAAGACGACATATACGCATTAGAGTCACGTGATTAATTTAGTTATTGCTAGTAGTTCCCATGCCTCTCACTGCCTGTGCGGTCTTCTCAACTGACGTCACAAATGACAGTTTTAACCGATTGGGTGAAAGGACTTTACGGACTATATGATAGTTACTCAGGTATTTTTCGCATTACTTGGTTTGATCTACCTGAATATCGCATAACAACTTGCTCAACCATTTGTTTTAATTGGTCATGGCCTATCAATGCTAAATCCTTGTATTCATTTTGCTGTGACCAGTCGAAGAATTCGACTGACAACTCAGTGGAAAGGACGAGAATATGAAGAGATCATGGTGCGGGGAAGAAGAGAACTACCGAAAATCACTAAGGAGCAGATTTGTAGAAATATTTGCCGTCAAAGTTTTGAAGGTACGATTGATATTTCAGGATGTTATATTAATCTTTTTTGACCATTCTGACTTATCTTTGACTTCTGTCTTCTTTATCTAGTTTGCTTCCTCTTCTTTTCCCACGCCGTTTGATTCCTTCTCCCCTTTTTTTTATTTTTGCTCCCTTCTTCTCGCTTCCCTCATCACTTCTGTTCACATTAGACATAACATTCAAGATTTGTATCTAGAGAATCTCCTTACAATGACGAACAATGGCACAGAAATCAGGACGAAATGCAATAGTTGAAACTACTTAACATTTCGAGAGAAAAGTGTTATGAAGAAGAGAGCAGCTTCAATCATTCCGAGCTTCAGCCAGCTGTTAATTTAGATTTAAGCAGAAATCACCTTCGTTTTAATGCATGATTTATACTAAAAGTGCTATACTCTTTCAACACACTAAACACAGGTACATCAAGACATGTTTCAACCGTTCGATCCTTTAAGTTGGCAGCAACTGACGAGGACCGAACGGTCGAAACATGTTTTGATGAACCTACATTTAGAGTCTTGAATAAGTATAATACTTTTTGTATTAATCATGAATCATACAGACTCTTTTCTTGCCTCGGCAACAACTCTGTCTTCACGAAACTTCGTTTTATCATCTGAAGAACCTCCAATATGTTCATCAAATAAGATTTGCTTTTTTTACCTTAGAACCAGAACTTTTACCAGTCAGTCCTGATTTCATTCATCTAGTTAATTGTAGCTATCTGTTTTGTTATTTTTCATGGCCTGTAACTACGGCAGCCAATTCAAACTTTGAAATTTGATATTGTATTCCATTGTATGAATTGCATGAATGAAGTTTAAAACAATGTATAAAGACTTTCAACAAATAGATAAAATACAACAGACAGTAGAACAAAACATGCCTGTTGCTTTCTAGGGAGAAGGGAATGCTCTCTTTTTGTTTAAGCTTCGAGCATGCACGGCATTTAGTGTAACGGAATATGTGCGTGCTATTTATTGGAAAAGTACGAAAGTTAAGCCTGTTTCTCCTTCTAGACTGTGAAAGCCAAGCTTTGACGAAAAAGCAGGAAGATGTATTAAAAGAATTGATATCTTCATGCGAAATTGAGGCGATTGCCGACTTAACGCCATTTGGCTTTGATGTCAAACAAGCACTGATTAACAAAAGAGAGAATCAGATTATATTGATAGCTGGGGACGTTTATTCATACAAAACCTTCTCGCGGTTATTTGATCCTATACTCTGTACAGAGCTGCCCCCTATTAAACATCAAAGATACCCTTTCTCTTTTGATGCCTCCAAGGCATCGGTTGAGTGCACTCTGAGTTCGTTTATAGTCAGATCTGTACACTTCCATGTTTCACGTTCGCTTAGCGAATACAGGTTTCTACCAGCCTGTCAACTCGATGACAGAAAGAGCATCGAAAGGGCGCTTCTTCGATCCTTCACATATCTGCCTACACGGTACCGAGGGAGCTATTTTCCTCTGAGTACAAGATATGGAGGGACAATCGAATTATTGTCGTCTCCATTTTACATCATTAGTCTACGGAGTACCCCTTGGCAAGGAAGCTTGGCCCCCTATATTCTCCCGATGAACCAAACGAGAAAACTAAGCACTCGTAGAACCTCACTCTGCCAGCTAGGACCTGAAGAATTGTCATCTAGGCCAGACTCGGATCTGTTTGTGCAAACTGGAATCAATAAAAGCTGGCCGGATGCCCGGGGAATTTATGTAAGCAAAAATAGGAAGACTTGTTTTACAGTGAATAGAGATTGCCATTTAGGTATTTACCACACTAAAGAGGGAGGTGATGTTTCTGAGGGATTTAAAGAATTTTGCGAGATGTACCGCGGGATTGCTCGCGGTTTGCAGCGAAGGAACCTTCACTTTGCATACGACTTGAAGTATGGATTTGTAACTTGGGACGCAAGCCGCGTGGGTGGAAGTCTCACGGTTGCAGCCAAAATCAGAGTTCCATACCTGGAAAAGCACGAAAAATTTCCAGCACTGCTAAGGGATTGCTCATTTAGATGCAGAAAGCTTGAGGACAGTGAGGGCTGCATAGAGGTTTCGTTGTGCGGTGACTTTGGGCAACGTGCTATTGATACCATCGACATTATGTCGTATGGATTAAAGAGAATAGTAGAACTCGAAAAGAAAATGAAAAGAGGACTTCTGATTGACCTAGATCTGCCATCTGATTACAGCAGAAGGAAAGCTGTCAAGGATTTGAAGTTGATTTTCGGTTGCAAAGCAGAAGATTCTGAGGTTGATTGACTCTTCATGCATATAGATAGATTACAGGGTAGCCTCATAGATCGCATGAAATTGAATCCAAAAATTTAAACAACCTCGAGTATTTGATGATCTTATCTGAATATGGAAAATTATCAGCTTGAATCAGATGACGGCGAAGATTTTCGTTAGAACTATAGCTTAACTAGATACAGACAGAAGTTATCGCATATTGAGATTTGCATGGTCGTACGGTTGAAGAATTCCTTTTTAAACCATTTTAGTGAACATTTGGTTTATTTGATATTGCATAAGATAGATAATTCTGCGTAATTGAGCACTAGTCAAATGAGTCAAAAGTCAAAGGAAGGGTGCTGGAAGAATAATTTGTATCACTGACAACACTAGAAACATTGTGAATATGGTTATGGACCTCGGACAGTTTCCGATGAGAGTTGGGACCTGGACAATCGAGTTTATTTGATAGTGAGAATCACATCTTCTTTTGGTTGTTCTGAGAAATATTCCAGCAGAATGAACAGAATACATTACCTGCTTTCACTAGAGCACATTGGAAGTTATTAAGAAGTGAATGAAGAACTCATCAACAAAATAGAGAAGATTTCTACTTGTAATTTTTATTGCACCAAAAAAGAGCTGCTAGCTACAATGTTCTGGAAGGATTTGATACCACGAGGAGGCAATAAGATCAAAAACTTTCTTGATTTAGAAGCGTGGGCTGCTTGATAACCATGCTGCATCACTTTTTCAATGTTTCCGTTCGATGCTACTACTGAATTTATGTTTTCTCACGTAGCGCGATTTGTTTTACCGAATATTAACGAATTTCTCATTTTTTGAACTTTGTTTATTTCTGTTCGACCTCCAATAATAGCATTAATATCCAGTATCAAATAAATTTGCAAACCTCATTTGCAAACCTGATTTACTTAATTCATTTGCAAACTTTGTTTTTCCTTCATTTCTGTTGAGTTTCCATCACTAGCATGCACTTGTTCTATCAAATAATTTTTCTTGATGAAAAAGGAAAGCAGCTTATTTTCAGCTCAGTCATATTCCTTAACTGCTATATCACTCTTAACAAACTTCTTTAGCTTTAATTAGTGATCTTGGGTAAGGACTGGCACTTATCGATGGCTTGAAGAGTGCAAAAACCCTTCAAGCGATATGATACAGATTCGCAAGTAGTTTGAAGAACTGATATAAAGAGGAGGGTTGTAGTGAACGTATACGTTCTAGTTTAGGCCACTTTTCATCTCGACAACTTTTCCTTCTCATGCATTCATCTACATTCAATTTCCACAAATCTGGCCAGACATCCATTCACACCACCAAGTCAACACAAACAAACAACCACTACGTCATATCAACTTGCAATCTCCTTTGTTTACTTCAACTCATATCAGCTTCACACCTAGCCAGCCATTCCACTAATTTTCTTAGGCACGTATTCAAGCCTTCAATTGCCATTCTCATTAATAAAGATATTTCCTTGTTCATGAAGTATAAGAAGCTGTCAATAATAATATTTCAACATAATGGAGATATGAATTATCCATTTTCTACATGTACACTTTGTAAAAGCATAATGAGCTACCCTAAAATTTCGTGCTAGTGATAAACCCACATGAATAATGTCAAGACGACGATCAAGCCAATTGCGTTTGCGATGGTTAGCATTAGCTTTTAAACTTTTAAACTGTTACTTGTGTTTGAGCCTGCTGCGTGTAACTCTATGACATGGCTCACTGGGAGCTAAGCACTTTAAATAAGTAACTGGATGCAATGTTTATGATTATTTATTGGTTTCTAATTCTCAAGGAAATTATCATTGCCGCGGATACATGAACAAGAGCAGGGGCGCCTACGCTGGGGGGCAGGGGGCAGCTGCCCCTCCTGCCTTTTCCAATGACTTAATTATTTTAGTGCAAAAGTGTGTATAATGTGCCCTCAATAGAAACATTGCCCCCCCCTGCCCTCGGTGCGGGCAGGCGTGCCTGAACAAGACCCTAAGCGAGACTGCTTTACAATTCAGATCAAATAGAACTTTAATAGTGTTCAAATTCTGTGTTGAAACTCGTTCCGATGCTTTCACGTCACACTATTTTTCGTGTCCATTTTTTTCATTTTATGGTATAGAATTTTTCTACGAAATCGGAAGCGTGTTGGCCAAATATTATGTTCTAAGAAACAAGATTTTATCATTCTTTGCAGTGATGTGACAGTCCGTCTATAACTTTCGATTCCATACATTTACACAAATGCTTGCTAGAAATTAGTCCAAGCTACTGGTATGCAGAAGAACAGCAGTGAGAGGCACGGGACGAAACGATAGTATTCTTACTATAGTTCATAACGGAAGGATGTAATAAATACATAATTTAAAAGTTTACATCAAGGGAATGTTACATAAAGAATATAAAATTACACGATACCTTGGTTTTGAGGCGCATGACCCCATGACTGCATTCGGGAACAGGTACTACCAAATATGGGCGCCAGAATACTCAGCAGAAGTAATGAACAGGAGCCATGGGGCCTTTTTGGGCTGAAGAGGCCTTTAGATACACTGTAGTAAGCAGATCTCCTCGTAAGAGACTTTACATGTCACAGCCAGAAGATTTTCACTGTAACAATGCAGTTTAGTACGGATTGCTTACTAATACCGTTCAATCTGGAATAATAGCCACTTTCAACATGTGACGTTTATTAACTAGTTGTTATAAAACTTTTTGTGATCAGGCTATTGAAGAGAGAGGTGTTGAGTACGGCGGTTGCAAGGGAAGAGATATTGCCAATGTAGAACAGGAATTTAAGGTCCTCACAAATACCTGACAAAATGAGAAGGACTCGGTAGATGGACAAATGGTGAAAAGTTTATCCGTATATGTTGGCGATATCATAGCTTTCTCTACCCATGATTTCTGTTTTTCAAATAAGAGTTATACAGTCAACCTCGCATAATTCGGATCACACGGGACTGGCTGATTTTGTACGGGTTACAGAAAATCCGGATTACGTAGAAACTTTTTCAGTGTTGCACTTTAATAGGAAACTAATTGGACTTAGCAATTCTGTCCGGAATATACAAAAATCCGGATAAAACCGATCCGAATTATGCAAGGTTGACTGTATGTAGCATTATTTTTTAATCTTTAAACTATAGAAGGAATGGAACTCCTCTAAATATTCAGTAGTCCCATTTGCACCTATGTCATCAGGTAGCATCATCAATTGTAGATAGGAGTTGACAATTAGTGGGAATGAAATTCTATCGTAGAGTATTGAAGTGGTACTGGGACAAACAGGCTTTGCTTTCAGAGGTGAATATGGACCGATATGTCAGTCAATGACAGGCCTTAAACCTTGGCATGTCAGTTATGGTGGATCAGCTGACTTTCCTATTTTTGTAGAAGACTACGATCTGTCCTATTGAAGCACTTTAAATCCATAACAAAAGTATTAATTCATTAGTCAAAACACGCAAGTACAAAAATGTAAGAAGATTTAATTTGAAATGAAGACAGAAATCATGATTAAGTCACCTCTTCAATAGCATTAATAAAAAGGTAATATTGAAAAAATTTGGAGGAGACGGGAGTGGAGGTTTAATTGCCCAACTGTACTTTTTAGCTCACTATGTCTGAGAGCTGTTTAGATCCAAAAATACAGACGGGGGGTGCATCGTATTGACGAAACCAATAAATCTCACATATAGGAGACTTTTCCATAAATTGCTTGATAAAGGCTAGAAAAATCACTTTCTTGCAAATATGGGGGCTGAGGTCCCCCAGCCCACCTGCTGATGCCATGCCCGAGTTGTCACAAAACCTATGCTAACAGTAGGCACTTTACTATTTTTTTTGTGCTGGAAAAACGAGTCGCTATTTCATCTAGTTAAATAGTGTCAAACCAACTTTCATTCCTACGAAATTTTCCCCTATCTTCTGTATGTCTTCAAATTATATTTTTTGAAGTTAAAATTCAGACTTTTATAGGTATATTGTTTATAGGTACTGACCCATGATTGATTGATAAGGAGCTGACAAAATTTGAACAACTGGTGAGACCACGCTCTGTTCATGGCCGATTACTCGGGATAAAAACACATGCAAAACCCTCTAAGTCAGCTCCAGTCATATAATCCATGTTTTAAGAAGAGGGTATTTAATGTGAATTTAATGCAATTTGCCTAGTATGTAAGAAAGTTAATATAAAAGTATTAGCTATGTTTGGAAAAGCTAGCAAGATAGTTGATTTCACTATAGCACAATAAAGCGGTAACATTCTCTTAGCATACTGAAAGCGTTTTTCGTCTGACACTCGTCAGAGTATGAAACGTCGGATAACGACCGAAAGGTGAACCGATCGTTATCCGACGTATCGTACTCTGACGAGTGTCGGACGAAAAAGCTTTCAGTATGCTAAAAGGATGTTCCCGCTTTTTCGTGCTATAGTGAAGTTCTGTAGTACCAACAGACTTTTCACACAGTTGATTTCCCTACAGTACAAGCTTCTTGTTTATAAGAAACAAACTTCCTCCCTTCAGCTTGGACGTTTCTTATAATTTTATCAAATCCAGCCATAAATGTTTCTTTATAGTTTTTCTTAAAGTTCTTGAAACTTCCTGTATCAAGAAGGCAGTTGTGAAACGAGAAATAGAAGTTTTAGCGAAAAACATTTGGGAAACAGAAGTTGTTTGTATTTTGTTTCCTATTTTATAATAGAGAACATTCTCGCTAGAAATTTTCAACTTTGGTGTTGAGACTCAGCCTGCCCGTATTTCCTTAATGTTTCTTAGTTTTTGCTTGATTGAGCCTCATGTTTCTTATAGATATATATAATCGTTAAAACATGTATATGAAAACGTGTATTTATGGTGGCCCTTGTGGGTCACACAAAACTTTCTTTTCACAGGACAACTTTCTTTTCACTAGACAAATCATTCTTTTGACTGGGCAAAACTTTCTTTTCACTGGACAAAACTTTCTTTTGACTGGGCAAACTCAAAGGTTCGTATTCTCCGTTTACTCAAACATATTACCAATATATAAGTATGTAAAGTCTAAGTATGTAAAGACAATAGCATTTTCATATAGAAAGCAATCTTTGTACAGTGAAAACAAAGTGTTGCACAGTCAAAAGAATGTTTTGTCCAGTCAAAAGAAAGTTCTGTTCAGTCAAAAGGAAGTCCTGTTCATTCAAAACAAAGTTTTGTCAAAAGAATGCCCTATCCAGTCAAGAATGTTTTGTCCAGTCAAAACAAAGTTCTGTCCTACCAAATAAAAGTTTTGTCCGACCCTTATGGTCCACCGTATGTATTGGCCAAACCTATCTATCTGAGCAGCTTCTAGCGCTGTAAGGTACACAGATTCGAGCAACAAAGGTCGTAAAAACTCACCATAATATTATTGCCATACAGCTGGCCTTTGATGACTCGAAATGTCAAAACAAATCGAATATCACGCGAGATATCGAGTGTTAGAGTTAACAGGGGTTCGAAGTAGCGAATATTATAGGTATCGGGTAGAATGTCAACTGTATTAACACTTGAGAAATGTAAGTGCGCAAGGAAAATGAGTATTCATTCCATAACTGCTAAAAATCTCGGTTTCCCGTGAAAGTTCAAGTAATCGAATATCAACGGTATTCACAATCCACTTGCCTGTGTAGCGTAACGGTGTTCTATGTGCTAGTATATTTTGTATTGCATTATGTTCCTTTAGCCGTCATGTTGCGTGTGCCAATTTTGCGTTCATGTTGACTTCTGTTGTACGAAGTAAACACACTTTCCGGGCAATGTGTTGCATCCGTCATTGTATCTATCATTTGTCATGTACTGTGTGATTATTATGCACTCTGTATGTAATACTTAAGAGTTAGTCTTTGGGTTGAATGAAAAGTGAAAAGGAGTGTTCTATTTCTGAGTTTGAAACCTACATTAGGCCTAGGCTTTAGGCCTAGGCCTAAGATCGCCTCCGTGTATGTAATATGGAGTACTTCGGTATGTCAGAGTGTACCAGTACCGTCTACTAACCACGTTACAACCTGGCTACCATTCAAGATACTGCAATCACCGATACCTCAAGATACTCAAAGGCAACATATACTAATTAAAAATACAACTTTTGATGAATTTTCAAGGAAGTTTATTTATTGCGTAATGAATTGCATTGTATATCTCTGTCCAACACCAATAATTTGTCCCTGAACTAAAATAATAAAAATTTCTCTTAGTATACTAATAAACAACAAATATCCTCTTAAAATAAATTAAAATATCAACTGATTAATTCTTTACATTCCATTATATTATTCCTATTCATACTTGATATCTATAGAATTTAATTAAATATAAACTAAATTTTAATAAAAATTCTCGAGTAGTCAACAATATTCTACGCGTTACAAGTTAATTTTGTGATTAAATGGAATATTAGAGGAGCTTGGCACGTTAGATTAAAACGCAACTTGTCAATTTGTCTCCAAAGGGATAGTCCTATGCAATTTCTATTTGGAGCAACTATATTCACGCAGATCATTTCAAAGGTAGTCGAAATTAGTGTGACTTTTCCAACTAGATTTCAGTAACAACTACGCTAATACAATAAACTTTTGGTATTTTTTTCGAATCATCTCTGACCTAATTATTTTGAGGAATTTTGGAAAAATATATTTAATGATGAAGGGTGTTACAGCGTAAGCACCCGTCATATAGTGTAAGGAAGCCTCTAGAAAATATTCTCGCGGCTTCTTCAAAAAGTGATATAAGGCGTGTGAGCCTCTAGGCCAACAATATATGTATCAAGTGTATAAACATTATGTATAACACAATATCAATCTAAACATTGACGTGTAGTATAATACCAGGCTTAAAAATTGGGAAATATTCTGTTAGTTGAAATAATAGATTTGTATACTTTCAATGAGATTTCAAAATAGATCAACTAGCGAACGGAAACTTACAACAAAACTCTCCATGCACTAAAATCTAAAAGAACAACATCCCTTATTAATATTTGCAATTTCGAGAACTTTCAAGGTTGGTGGCAAAATTCCGTCAAATTTTTTCAATTACTATGGGTGAATTTTGGTCCTGAGAGTCAATACCGATGGTGGAACAATGCCCGAATAGCCTGCAAAGTCAGAAACTACAGCACGAACTACAACAAAATATCTGGTAAGCCAATTCTCGGGTCTCAAACTAATACGACTGAAAGCATACACGAATCTATGTTTAAACCAATGACGTCATTAATGATCTAACTAGCATTAGTATTACTATTACTATTTCAATTAATACTAAAATGGCCTCAGATTTATACAACTCACGTCTATGGAATTGCTGGCACCCATGCTTTCTGTTTCATCACAATATTGGAGGCAGTTATAAGCAGGACCACTGAGCGTGGGAGCAATTGGGGAAGAGTGTCAAGGACTCCGAACCACAGAGGGACCCCAAACGTTATAGGATGTTTCTTTTGTTATTGCAATAATACTCAACTGTCATAATGACATCATGATGGGGTCACGTTCTGTTCATTTGCCCCAAGATTTAAAAACGGCTGTTGTAGGCATTCGTTGCATACGCCATAAAAAAGCAAGCTTGTGTTGATGCGGGCACAAATACGGCATTATGGCGTTCGGGCATAAATGGGAGAAATTTATCGTACGGTGAAAACAGCACAATGACTGAAAGCACCCAGATTCAGTGCATAAACAGGATAAAAATATCTCCAAAATACCGTTGCGGCAAATATCAGAAGAGATTACTAAGATATCATTGTGCAAGCAAGTGAGTGATCTCGTATCGAGGGAAAACCTACAATATTCATGACAAGGCCGTCCACCCTGAAATAAAACTGGAAAATTTAATAAGAAATTCAGTAACTTTAGTGTCTAATTGATTATGTTTGCGATAAATCACCTTGGATTTCAATTCCGTTAGAACTATCTGCTGCCTGCTCCTTCGCAGGAACTGTGTGATTTTCAACTCTGATTGGTTCTACGTTGGTTCTACTCTGTCGGGAAAATAAACAGAAAGTGATATTAACTCAGGTATATATCTTTTAAAATAATTCAGGAACAACAAGCTTTAGTAGCATCTAGTCTTTCCCGTATGATAAAGAATTGGAAATTGAGAATCATGAAATCATGTAATAAGAAATGAATAGAGTACATCTTAATCTACATCTCAAAATAAAAATTGACTGAAATCCCCAAAAGTTGCTATGATCTTCAAGAAAAGACTGTCCCGATCTTGATATGATGATGTCGACGACGATGGTGATGATGATGATGATGATGATGATGATGATGATGATGATGATGATGATAATCCCACACAAAGAGACACTGCCCTTAAGTTGATAGCGAGTCATTTTGCAAAGATTCAGAATTGGGGCAGTTGTTCATGACTTATGGCAAACTGTCCAACCAGGTCCCGGCAGTGAACAACAGGCTCAGTGGATCAGACTGCAATTCGGCCAAGTAACTGTTGGGGTAACAGAGTGGATTGAGCGTAGCCGACTCAATGACCTCTTTTAAATAATTGATAGGCGGTCCACTGACCTCAAGGTCAGTCTAAGGCCCCGTGAGGGGCGTAACGAGAAGAAGAAGAAGAAGAAGAAGAGATGATGATGATGACGATGATGATGATGATGATGATGATGATGATGATGATGATGATGATGATGATGATGATGTTGATGATGATGATGATGATGATGATGATGATGATGATGATGATGATGATGATGATGATGATGATGATGATGATGATGATGATGCTGATGATAATGACAACAATAGCTAGCCCATGGTTGGAGACCTCCTCGTGGTGGCAAGCGGGCACAGAGAGACTCTGCCCTTAAGTTGATAGTGATTCATTTCGCGAAGATTCAGAATTGGGGCAGATGTTGACGACCTGTGGCAAACTGTCCAACCAGGCCCCTTCAGTGAAAGTCAGGCACAGCAGCTTCAGGCTGCAGCTCTGATCAGTAACTGTTGGGGTAACAGAGTGGATTGAGTGTAGCCGACTCAATCACCTCTTTTAAACAATTGATAGGCGGTCCACTGACCCCAGGGTCAGTCTCAGGCCCCGTGAGGGGCGTAACGAGAAGAAGAAGAAGAAGAAGAAGAATGACAACAATAATGATGATGATAATGATGATAATAATAACTGATAATAATGACGGATAATGATGATAAAATTGATCATTCTCAGGGCAAACTTCTCTTCAACATGGAAAAAGCCACTCAGTCAATTAACCAACCATCACTGGCTAAAAGCAATTAAAATGATTTTCGTTCCTTCGACAGGTCAGAAAAGCAATGCTCCTCCGTACGCAATATTATTTTACAACGATGCTGAAAAGTTACCTTGCTGGTAAGTTGATCAACTCTTTCATCATCAATTTCATCCTCTATAGTTTCATCCAAACTTGACCTAGGGATCGTCAGAGTGATTGCACCTGATTCTTCTTGAGATATCTGCATGAGTGAACCTTTTCCAAAATTATGCCTAAAGAGAGGAAAAATATGCCTATGAGATATGCGAATGACTTCAATGCTTAGAAAGTAAGTTAAAATGTAACTCTACCACAGAGGTGACTTCTAAAATCTATAATAAGGGGTCTTCGTAGATTCAGCGTTATAAAAAGGCATGGCTCTGTTGTAACCATGCCCAATTTTTTCCAAAACTACAGCCATGATAGTTTAGTTTAATCAAACCAAACAGTGTAATAGGCAATGTTGCAGCTGCGAAGGAGACAATTACAGTTATCCACGCTTCTTGTAAAGAGGCTCTCGGAGCCAAGGTTTTGAACAACAAAGGGATCAGAAAAATAAGACTTGTAAACAAGCACTAGCCCACAACCTGAGGATGTCCTATGAATGAGAAAAACAACAAATGACGTGTACTGCACATCATGATCTATGAAAATAACACGGCGTGAGTTTGCAGTGGAAAGTGGGGAAGTTTTGAGAGGCCAGATTAATGCAACTTATTTTTAACAACCTATCAAATGATAATGGCTTTTAAAAAGGGGGTTCCGCCCCCCTGAGCTCCCCCCTCAAAACTACTCCTAAGTTTGCGACATAAGAGAGCAATAATTTTCACTATGAACGGAGGGTACATTGATGACATAGTTGTGTGTTTTTCTAAACCTTACTTACTTACAAAGTATGAAAATATCAAATAACAAAAGCACATTCCTAAAAGTGCAATGGGAATTGCAGAAGAAAAATCATCTCAACTTCGGTCGATCAATTCAAAACAGGAATTAGATCTTGAAATTCTAACTGTAATTGCAGACTTTGCAAGTAGTATATTCATTATACTGGCTTTCTATGATTCTACACTCGCCAAAAATAAACATCCACAATTTTATTCTATTTTTACTTTCATTTTTCTGTATCTTTACATGCATGTATTCGTTTTATTCGTTTTAATCGTGTATTATCGTGTTGGCCTGAATTATCTTGGTAGCTATTTAATTATCCAACTTTAAACAACCAGGAAATAAATAAACAAATAATAAAATCATGGATACATGAAAATATGCATGAATTATCATATTGACATTCCATACAATTGTGGAATCAAAAATCGAAATGTGAAATCCAAAGTGAAAACCCTTAATTGTGTATTCCATAATGTATGTAACACGAGAGAAGTAATCCCTCCACCCTCCTGAATGACAAGCTTTAACCAAAATAACCATTCAAATATTAGTTCAAACCTTCGTACTGCTGTGTCACTATTTTTCACTGGTCTTGCGTCAGAAATAGGTCCTTTCAACGGCCGACCATTTGAAGTATCAAAGTTTGAAACAGCTACTGTGTAATAGTGTGCATTAGTCTCGATACTTTTCTTTCTATCGCCTAATCGCATCCATTCTAGATCTCCTCTGAATTTTTCATCATCATCTTTGTGAAGATGCATAGCTGAATAGTCTAATATCGACCCCACGCCATTTGTTTCACCTTTAAATACGCACTTCACGGATGTACACGGCCTGAAAATGCGAATGTTTGATTAATAATGAATGAGCTACGAAGAGTCCGCTTCGGTCCACTACGAATGATTCGGGCATATTGTCGTACATGCTAACCGTTCTGTGCCAGCGACAAACCGTACGAAGCAAGGAGATACGAAGAAAAACAAGAAACGCAAAGAGATGGAATACTAGCTAATGAGTATCTGTTACAAACTTCCCATCAATTGTCCGGGATCGCCGAGAACTTGGAAAGCAAAAATACTACTAAATCGAGAGGCAAATAAACTCTAAAATATTGCAATAAACGATATTATATATGAGCAACAACATACCTTTCGGGATCCATTTCACAATAGGCCTGAAAATAAGGTAATAGATGTCTACAAAAGTTACCAGTCATGCAATACTTAATAGCTCTACGTTGGAATGTAAACAATTGAAAGTCAGCGGCGTACTTTCCTTTCAATATTTATAAAGCCTGTTTGAATACAGAGTGATACAGAGAGATAAACACCCCACCGAGCCGTGTACTCAGTCATATGAACGTACGGTCTACGCGGGCTCTCAGTAGTTGCCTGTTCAGCAAATCTTATTACATCAAACTTGATACCAAGCAATGAAGTCATCATTTCTCCCAGGGGTGAGAGATGAAACCAAATGATAGCTCCATATGGCCTAGGGTCCATGCTGTGGCCTTGGCAACTACACGCCCGCATTTACTTCCGTTTCTGAAGCATATTTCTCACGAAATGTCTAAGCATCTTTGATAATACTGGACCGTAACAACGACCCTACAACCAACCGTACAGCCTCTAAGCATCTAGCTGTTTTTGCATACTTTCCCGAAATCGAAAAAGATTTCTAGGGGCCGATGACTTCGAGATCAGTTAGAGAGACCATCCTGACTCGCCTCGCTAAACAATGGAAAACCTCTCGTAAATTTCAAAACAATTAGCTGAGCAACTCTAGTACAGAGCCACATATTCCAACTCAACATATTTCACACCAAAACATACAATTTCTTCTATTGTGATTTTATGATCTCAAACTTATTAGCACTTAAAATATTTTGCAGAGATATACTAATTAATTCGTATAAGAGACAATCTGAATCTTGGTTGATCTGGATCTAGAGTAATCTGAATTTCAACTAATTTTAGCCAGGTTTAATCCAGATTTGGATTTCAATATATATTTGCTGTACTTAATCCAATGCAAATCAATCATGTGGTCAATAATTCGCTGTCTATACAAATCTTAACCAATTAAATAGATTGCAAGAGCATCTATGGATCTTCTTATATCACCAAAGCAAGCTGGGAGATACTTCGAGTCCATGCTATGAAGAACAATCCCCGTCACATTCTGAAAACATATTACAGGGCACTTTCATGATAGTAAACTTAAAAAAAAACTGACTCACCGCAGCTTCATTTGAATCACCCATAACGCCGTTGCCTTCTATACTAGCAATATCATCTTCAATAGCACGATTTTCTTCCACCAATTGCTCTTCGCACTCACCCAAATTTTTTTCAACAGGTGTAACATCTGTGGTGTTCTCTTCTATTGAGTTACTGCTATAACCACCTTGAGAGCAATCACTTCCGGTATCAGATGCAATTCTGTCTCGTTCATCATCAAAACTAGCGCACCGTGGAGTTTCAACATGATCTTCTTCCGCAACTTTTCTGCTCACCTCAGCTTTTTCCATGTCGAATTTCTTTTCTTCATTCATAAGACATTCCTGTACGAAGTCTTCCTTCAAAATTTCTGCATCTTGCGAGTCCCCCAGGTCCTCTCTTGTATCAAATAAAGCTATTTCAGACAATTCTGCAGTATCGCACACGATCTCATCATTATTAATTTGCACAGATTGTTCTGGTTTCTCTTTGATATCCAAACAGAAGGTATTTGCAAATGCTTTAGAACTACCGTCCAAAGTGCTATTGTCAGTCTCATTTGAATGTATTCCGTTTGAGTTGCTATCGCAGAGTTTGTCAGCACCTTGACTATCAAGATCTCCTACCGTGTCATGCATTGTAGTATTTTTGGAGTTCAACTGTCCCTCGTAATGCTCTATCACTGACTTCCATTCTTTCATTTCAACTAGTTTCTCTTCTAAAACGTCATTCTGCTTCGCAAGACATGTGATATTTGTCGCAAAACAACTCTCCAGCTGGCCGCATTGTTTTTCCCTATCTTCCAATTGGTATTTCAGCATGACGGTCTCCATTCTAGCGCTGTTCAATTCATTCCTCAATTTTTCTAATTCCACGTGAACAGAATTCATAGCAGTAACAAACTCCTGGTTCTTTCTTAGAGCAACGTCCAGCTCCGAAGTTGACCTGTTACTAAGTTCTATTACCTTGAAAAGCTTTACTTCTATCGACTCCAACCCCAGGCTACCCACATCAACACATCCTCCTTCGACGTCATCTAAATATCTATCAACTACACAATTGACTTTTGATAAAACATCTTTACTAGACTTATATTTCCTTTCATATTCATCCAATTTTGATTCCATATATATCTTGTTTCTTTCTACCATTGTCAGCTTTGCTTCAGTCGATTGTAACTTGAGTTGCAACATCTTGTATCCTTTCTCGATATCATCACATTTCGTCAAAACCTTTTCGTCATTCGATTTCAGCTGTGATATTTTCTCTTCAGCCTCCTGTTTCTCAATCTGGAAGCGTTTCTTCTCTTTCTGTAACTTCTTCAGCTTCCTTTGAAGTGTTATCATTCGCTTGTCCTGATCAGTTTTCGATGTCTGTAGTCTGTTGTAACTCTCCGTCATCAACTCCAGCTGCCGCTTACTGTCATCAGCTTCATTTTGAAGCGAAACAAGATTCTCTAACATCTCACTAGACTGGCTGATTAGAGACTCGTTCTCGCATTCCAGCTCCCTGATTCTAGCCTCCCCTTGACAGATCCGTTTTTCCAGGTCTTTGACGTAGTACTCAAGCTGCCCCGAAGCATCACTTTGGTTAACAACAATCTGCCAATGTGCTTGTTCTAATTGGCAATTTTCTTCACTTAACTGCTTAATCTCCTGGCTATAATTCAGAATATCTTTCTTCAATTCTTTAACCATCATATTAAGATTATCCACTTTGGTCCTACTTTTCTCGAGTTTTCCTTCCAATTCTGTTTTCTGCTGTTGCATCTGCACATTGTCATCTTCAAGGTAACTCACATGCTGCTCTCGCAGTTTCAACTTTCCACTCAAAAATTCTGCATGCTTTCTGAATTTCTGCGAGTTCTCCTTCTCTTCCTTCAACTCGCTATCAACAATTTTCAGGTTTTTAATCTCCTTTTCCAGCTGTTTCTTCCTGTCTTCAGAAGTCAAAAGATCGCTCTCAAGAGTCGTCAGTTGATGCCTAAGTACATCCAATAGATCCCTATCGTTCTGTTGCAAATCCTCTGCTAGGCTAAGTCTCTCTTCCAATGATTTCTTCTCCTCTTCTAAACAGAGTATCCTTTTATCTCGCCGCCTGACTTCTCCTTGTAGGATATCTTGCCTTGACTCCTCACTATGTCGATCTAAACTCAAATCGTCAATTGATGACTGCAAATGCACAATTTCGTCCCTTAATTCCTCGATCACTTGATTCTTCCCTTCTATTTCTAATCGGTTTTTCACAATTGATATATTTTCCCTTGCAGACAATGTTGCTAACTCCAACTTCAAGCCCTGTAGCTCGCGATCAGACGCCTGAGCCTCCATTCCCTTCTCCCTCTCAAGAGATTTCAGCTCATCTTCAAGTTGTTCTATCTTCTCCCTGTATTCGTGGACCAACTTTCCTTCACTTGCAGCTGCCTGTACTTCATTGGACCCATCAGGAAAGCACAGGTCGTCTCCAGAAGCAAATCCATCCAAGTTATCTCTGCTTCCACTGCATGAATACGAACTAAGTGTATTATCCTCCAGCGGGTCAAAACTAGCAAGTGAAGATGTGGATGAGAACTCAACCGTAGACAAACGACTAAGAATCGCTCTTGTGTCCATAATACACTTTCCTCGCATCGGTAAATTCTCCTCCTCAAAGGAAGCTGTATTGGATATTTGCAGGTCATCCTTGCTGGACACACGTATCTCGTTAGAGAGAAACTCCCTGCCTCGCTGGCTTCCTCGGACACCATCATGGGTGCGGCTCCTCTTTCTAAACACATGAGCGCAATCCTTAACCAATGTTCTACACTGCACAGCTTCCTCGCTCACTTCGCCCACATGAGCATCATCGACGTTATTCCATTTCTCTAGCTCATCAATACTTCTGGTTATCTCTGTAACCTACAAATGTAATAAAATAAACTGTTAATTGTTAATTGTTAATTGTTAACTGTTAATTAAATGGATCCCTCCCGCTATTTTGCTCCGAATTACGCATCAAAAGTATCTTTCACTCGCTTTCAGGCAGAGGCACACTAACCTTGCAAATTTTCTTCCATGATCTCATAGCTTTTCAGCACAATCAATACAGCTTTTACCTATATTACAACTCCGTCGTCTATTCCACTATCATTATACGGTCCGTCACAAAGGACGCATAAAGCAAACGAAATAGTCTATATATGTATAGAAATGCGCTGGCAATCCCAACAGTGATCTGACAGACAACCTAACCAATACTATTGACAAATACAAGCAATATATGTCTACCAATTAAAGTCGTTTATCAAGGACTTAAATCAAATCGGATATTGTTTCGCAAAATTAATGTATTACTTGAAACCTCTTGACACAATGTTCTGACTATATGAAGTACAATATACATGCGAGAAGGACGAACTCCCTTGTATCTTTCAGTCTCACCATCGTTGCTATATAGTTAATAGCCTTCTACAAGTTTAATCAACAACTTCAATAATAGAGGCCTTTCTGATGTAAATTGTAAGTGATATCTGTAGAGAGGACCCTGTGATTGTGACTCCTTGTTTATTACAGGTACCATAATATCTATTTACAAACAACACAAGCCATACACATAACCAACACATACAACCAATACATAGATCCACACACGCGCAAACATACATGCCGCAGCCTATTACAAGAGAGGGGGACAAGGATGTGGATTGGGCATCATCAATGCCTAGCTGTCATACCCCTTGGGAAAGTAGGTGGCTATGTGTCAAACAAATAGCAATTTGTTTGTTTGTTCATATTTTCCAAAATAATTACACCTCATTTCTGTCCACTCCAAAAATGCCTTAGGAAATGACTCAATGTCTTCTCCAATGATAGTTTCCATTTGAATATGTTTGCAAACATGGAGTGGTTTAGATGTTGCAGTTCTGTCCTCTTAGGATAAAGGTGATATTATTTAAGATGTATCACTGTCTTGAAAAGATCATATACAGGCTTTTGTGGGAAGACTATGGTAGGAGTGCTAGATATCACACGCCAAAAAGCATCCATGCGTGTGGTCGCGTGCAATGCCCCGTGTCTCCGTGTACATACAGCTCGAAAGCAGTGTCCCCGTGTATATGAAGATTTTGATCACCCTGCCAATAATAGACCCTAGTCATTTCTGAAAATGGTAGATAAAATCTGTCATTGGTAACTATTTATCTAATGTGATATCATATCATAAGGATTGAAATGACTTGGGTCCTGTTCACATTATACTCCGTTTTTGGACAAATTAGGAAATCGTTACCTCCGTTTTTGGCATTGCGCACATATTACTTCAATGTAAAAACGGAGCTAAACGAAACCGCTAATAAAAATGGAGCTATATGAAAACGGAACTAAATAAATACGGGCCTGCGTGGCCCCGCTCATATTACTTTGTTTTTGGACAAAATGGGTATGTTTTGCTCCATTTTTGGATCTGCGTTCACAATACTCAACCCTATAAACGGAGCTAAATGAAAACGCTGATAGAAACGAAGCTAAATGACAACGGGCCAAAATAAATATGGATCCAAAATGAATATGGATCCAAAATGAATATGGATATTTGTCGCCCCATTCACACTATTCCGCTTCTGGGCAAAAACGGGTATGTTTTGTTCCATTTATGTAGAGTGGTGTGAACAGAGAAGACAAATAGATCCGTGTATGGAAGTAAATATCAATCAAAATGAAACCAGAGTAATGATGACGAGGTGGCACCTGCTTTAAAAGCCGCAGAAAAAGTACAAAAAAGAGCATTCAACTAATTATAAAAACCCACGGTATTAGCATCATCCACTTGCTACTTCAATGCTATGAAGGCATATGATATTTTGCACACACAGACAGTTGAAGGCGTGTGCCAAGGCGTGCGCATGCGATCACACGCCTTTCCCACAAAGGCCTGATATATGCTCCATCTGCCCCTTCTGATAATAGGAAAGGGCACTATCCTCTCATGCACCCCAATCTGGTGCCCCTTTACAAATATACATGAACACAGACACTCATACATATCTACCTCCAAGCATACCTACACACAGATATAATTTCAATAGTGATACAGGCTGATAAACCAACCAAACCAACAAGCTGAACAAGCAATGATAATCTCTTGCAGTCCCATGGCACCTTTTGTGGACCCTCTGTGGTCCCAAAAGAACTACAGATTCAAATTTGGGAACCAGTGGTTAATCAAACATGATACACTACCATTGTGACTCCTTTGCCTACGTTATGATATATAATGCACATTCTCTGTTTCATAGTGTAAAACTTGAAAAAGGACTTCTGCTTTTCTTCCCATGTTGCAATCAGTATACAAAAATAATGAGGCCAATAAAAGACTACAAAATCACTATGATGAATCACAACATCAAGGACAGCCATACTAGGCATGCATACATATTGAAGTGATCCAGGGTAAATAGGCTAGGGTGTCTCAAACATATAATAAAAGTATAAAGGTAAAATAAATGCTTTGGGGTTGTTTAAATGATAAGACTTAATCAGATGAATTACTAAATAAATGTAACTCATATTTCATAAGAAAATCCACTGAAAATAAGAATATGTACTGATTCAGGGATACAGACAAATTCAAAATTTATGAATAGACCATCTGACAATCCCCATGGTCTATTTTGAAGAGGTGGCCTACTAAAGGTAATTGAGGAAGTACATGGTATTTTAAAAGAAAGTTTTCTCTTGCCCACTAATAAGATTTCCTTAGCTTTTGAAAGATTGCAGTACTGATACCTTTTTTAAGATATTCTTAGCAAGAGCAGCCAAATCTGAATAACTTACAGTGATACACAGATATCCATGCACTACACAGGCATAACACTCTAGTACATAGGTTACCACAACAAATCTATATAAATTAAGTAAAAACAATGACTGTCTTGTGAATATATTTCCATTTCAAGGTATAAGACTTAACAGCTTTCCTAGGTCTCAGAAATCCAGCACTGAACTTTCTTGCCTTTAAGAGAAGTTAAGTACTACTTTCTTATAAAAAAATATGTAATATAGATTTCTGTAGAACATTATGAGCTCTTGTGGACCACTGTGGACCACTTGGGAAATCAATCTCTCGAAGCTTGAGCTGGATTGGTGTGACCAAAATCTTCAAGTCAGGTGGGCTCCACTTCATCTTAGTTTTACAATGTCTCACAGATACCAAATGAAAGGCACCTTCTAGAATAAACACTGCAGGAGTATCTAAAATTTTAGCAATCAGGGATAGATGAAATACTCTCATGTAAACTTTCAACATGCAAGATCTGCTGTGTTTGTTAAATCAGCTGAAAACATTCATACAGAACTTGAGTAGAAGATGTTTAGTTACATGCTACTGATTCATGTTGAAATTTTCCTGTTGATGTTCTATGTCAAGAATAATTTTAAATGGTTTCAAGGCTACAATATTCTCAGCTTCTATTATCCATACATCTCTATAATATCTTGGTTTTATTGATAATAAAAATTTCTCATATCTAATATATGTTTACTTTTATCTCAAATAATCCTATCAGTTGAGTACATTAGCATTGCCCAACCAAATGTAACCCAACAACAGCAATAGGATTATAAGTGATGCCTGCATTTCAGGGAATAGCAGACAAACAAAAATATACCAGAGAGTGAGAGAAAAAATTACTAAGTGGTTTCTAGCTGAGAGAACTTTCTGTTTGAAAACCTGAAGTATTGCACATTTATCTGTGAACATATTTTCCATAAAAAGGGGAATGTAAATTTGCTTTACAGGGAAATGGTGAGAGTCACTCGTTATTCAAATTGTTTACCACACAGAAACGCTTGCCACTATTATTGTAGCTCCATAGGTCCTGGCTTCTACCTGAAAGGTCCTGGCTTCAACCTGAAAGGTCCTTGTCCTCTCTAATGGTGAAGCCAGTAATTCAAGCAGCATTGAGAATGTTACAATATCAGGCGCTAAACAGTTCTATAGTAGAACAGCGCAAAATTATGGTGGAAAATCTATCCGGAATAGGGAGAACATATGAAACGTATCTGGTATACGTTTTTGTTTTTGTCTGTTGATCTAGTCGCGACAAAATCATCCCTTTGTTCATTTTCATCCTGCCAGCTGCCTCAGTAACGACAAATACTGACTGAGAAATTTGACAACAAAACTACGCTCAAAAACAAAGAGCTAAGTTGATTCGACTTCACCTCCTAGTATACCTATTTGTACCTTTGATAAGTATCTTACCTACTCTAACTCTTGCCATATCAGGTACAAAATTAGTTTTATCCCTATGGTGTACGTTTCCTGCAAAGACTACGAAATGTGTGGACTTTTCCCAATAAACCTCTTAGTAATTGATACTGAAAATAAAGATGAGCATACTACAAACCTCTCGGTTCAAATCATCCTCGAACTCTGCTTGAGAGTCGTCATTTGAAAGGCAAAGATCCCCCAGTGATGCATGTCTAGTGTAATTGTCCGAAATTGAATAGCTATTATTATCCTCTCGAGCCTCCAGTGTATGCAGTTCAATGTCTTGAAAGCAGTGCTTGCATTTCCGTTTTCGCCATTTTTGTGCCTCGAAAGTTGAGCAAGTCCAACTGGACCCATCCATCATCTGCATCTATTCGCATTTTCTAACAAAGGGCCTCTGGAGCTCATCGGCCTGTCGCCATTAATGTTTCACTTCCCGGCTGGATGACCGAACACTTTATCAAAAGGAATGGGCCGAGTTTCAATGACCCACAGCAGGAACTTCAGTGTTTCCCGGAAATTTATCAATACCCAACAATTTTTGATTCCGGCAAAAGTTTAATCACACTCAGTGCTAACCTTTCTGGTGGTGTGTTCGATGAGATACGGGACACCTCCTTCAGTTGCAGGGCACTTCCTAATATGACCATTACTGGGCCTCTCTTCAAAACCTCTCTTAATTTTAACAACAAATCTCGGCAAAATTTACCCGGGTAGCATTTTAAGATGAAAACTGCGCCTAGAAGAACAATTCCCTCATGCAAAATTCTTTTTTTGGCTATTTGGCTGCTGCAACCGCCTCTTTGTTTGATTTAACCCTATTATCCTTACTTGTCTTACCCTCTAAGCAAAAATCACCTCGTTTAATAACGGCCGAAAATGCTTGGATAACTGAGGTGAATGTTCACCGTTCGCATTTGCCTATAACTCAAATGAGAGGGATGTATCTGAAAAGCTCATTAGGCTTTCAACAAAATCTCTAACTAGCCCATGATTATCTCCCTCCTCAAAGACTCCCCTCCTTTCTCTTTTGGTGTCATGTCACCAGGGGTGCCATGGGTACCATAGGGATTTGGAGAGTTCGGCCTCTTTTTCAAGAATTGAGGAGAGTTTTAGGGGGCTCAACCTGTTTCCAATAGATACCTGTTCCTGCTAGTTTGTTGAATACCTAGCTTGACAGTAGGAACCAACCACTTATGACGTCTCTATACATATTTTACTTCAATTTACCATAACTTTTCTGCAGCCTTGTATGTACTTAAACAGTTTAATGAAACATTGGATATGGTTAGAGGCGTTGTTGATAGAAAGAGCCTACAGCAAAACTCCCCTTCTTAACAGTTTTAGGACGGCACTCTCCGGGCCGGTACTACCTTAAAATGAAAATCGTCATCTGACAAACCAGAAAGACTAGTTCAGAATAAACAATTAAGTTTATACTGTAGACGTTATAAAAACATCAATTCTACAATTTACAAGTTCAGTCATACGTCAAATACAATATGGCAGCAAGATAGCTACTGCTCGTACCGCACTACATTTAACTCATACACCGAAATTTAACACTACCTTTGATGCAAAAAGCTCTCATACATTATCAAATGAACATATGGTACTTCACTACTTCATATGTTATGAATTGTGGTCTTATGTTGGGAAGGCGAAAGTTTGATCAAACTATATGGATACTGAAAGAGTTTGTATAATATAACTAAAATTGTGCGAGGTATAAACGCGTAAAACTTAATACAATACTGCCTTTCTATTCAAAGTTAAATTTTGTCCTCTCTCTTATACTTCGTCCTCATATTACATGCTTAAACAGAAGACAAACAGGGCTGCCAATACAACATCAACAAGCGATCGAATGATTTGATTTGACAAAGAGAGCTACTGGTGATTTGTTAGCTGAAAATAGGCAGGGCTTTTAATTTAGCCATTCGTGGGCATAGAGAAGCTTTTCCCTAATATATATACAAAGGTTGAAGACCCTTCAAAACAAATAAGGACTTGCAAAAAGCAGATGAATTTCAACTGAACATGAAAGGGAGCGAATATATAACATAGAAAAAAACATTTAGATAACAACCTAATAAATATGTAGCCATGTATACGCCTATCAAGTACTCAACTGCCACGCTCAGTTATAGCCTAAAACAAAGTACATTCTCATATAACTCTCATCTCCTGTAGAATATCTCTCAACAGATCTTTCCCTCTGTTATTCGAAAGCTCATCTAGAAGGTTCAGAAGTAGCATTACAGCTCCCTTTCCTTGCTCTCGTGCACTTGCACTAATTTCTCGAAGAAATGTGTGATTAGAAGCGTCGAATCGTGACCTTTTGCTTTGAGGCTCAAAATGCGAGGTGGAGCTCTTTGACTGAGAATGCATTTGACGATATCCGGGCGATGTACCATTTACTGCCACAGAATAACTTGAAGCCTCTGAATCCACATTAGACGGACAGCTCGCATGTGGCAGGGAGTCACGCCTAAACGAGGGAGCCTCGTTCCGTACCAAATCGAAATATTCTTCTCCCATATCACTATCTTCATCATTAATCGAGATAACGTTGTTTGCTATTTGCGGCAGATCACTTCGCTTCTCTGTGTCCTTAAAGAGTGTTTTTTCCTTGTTTTGGGCATTTTCTACTTGGCTGGACTGAACCTGCAGATTTGCTTGTTGTGGATAGTGATTTTGAGTGTCATGTGGTTTTCTGCTATTCCCCGTGGCATCTCTCTTAAAAGAATAAACGCTAGTCACACTAATGCTCGGTATTTCGCTAGGCTGCAATATGTGATCACTAGCAGTTGTGCCTGCGTGTGGAACCGGTTGACGTGCAGAAACTTGACTTTCGTTTGCAACCTGGTGCCGAGAGATCTGGCTTTCGTTTGATGTCATTGCCGTCTGCTCAAATGAATCCTTAAAAGCCATGTGGTTTGCTGGCGGTCTATACTGGCTACTGCTGTTAAAATTTTGAGGGACGACCATTGAGGGTGGAGAGGCGTTTTCATCTGGCAAACTGCTGCTACTCTTGCTAACAGACTGGGCATTGGCAGCGCCTTCTGATTTTACCACGTCGCTAGTATCAGACTGCAAAGCAGTTGTTGGTGAGCCGAAACAAATACTGCTGGGAAACTGCTTTCTGGCGCGTCTCTTCTTCATTGCGTTAAGCCTAGGCCTTTGCTGTGCCCCTGTAACCGACTTGAAACACTGTGGATACAATGTAGCATAAACAAATGACATATCGTAGCGTATCTCAGCACTGATTCTTGATTTAGTGAAACAGCCCGACGTAAGAGGAGGATCTATGTGGGCCTCACGGCTCATGTTCGCTAACGGGTAGATATCTTTGAAACGGGACCGCTTAAACCAAACAGAAGAACTGAAGCACTGGGCTCTGGCGAGTGGCTTCTGGAAAAAGCTCTGCACGCTCTTGTTGCGATGAGACAGGTATTCACGTATCGTTAGAACAGGGCACCACGGTTTTCCTTGAATCTCATATATGGTGAATGGTCCCACACCCTTCTCACTTGGAAGGTATTTTCGTAATTTCAAATTATACGCGATCAGCCGACCGTTTTCAATGACTTCTTCTATGTCATTAGTAACGATCTGACGCATTACACTGAGTTTTCCAATACCCGTGTAATAACAAACATAGAAGTACACAGTCTGCAAAAGGACTTTTGGGTTTTGTGTGTTATAGAAGTCCAGCTGACCTTCCGTGTATAGCTTTACCAGTTTGTCCGGTGTAAGACGCCATAATTCTGTCATCCCTTGATTCTCTTCCCTGCCTCGAAGTGAGTGGCTCATTTGGCTGAAAACGACATTCGCATCTAAAAACTCAGGATCACAAGATATATCAACGTGCATTAGGCCGTAGTCGTATTGAAAAATCAGCGACAAGCACCTCCTAATAGCAAGATAGCTGCAAAGCTTATACGGGTTTCCATCTTTCTTCCGTGTTGTCATATAAAAATTCTTCACAATGTCTGCTAGTTCGACTTTTGTCAACTGCGTGATAGGTTTCCCTGAATTCAGGCTAGAATACCACGCTGGAAATCAAAATAAAGCTCATAAGATGTCGATAAATTCTAGATAATTTCTACAGCAAAAACTTTTGATACTAATATAATACAATAAATATATAGATTTCTACGTATATATATATATATATATATATGAACTCAGTAGCTTGCGAGTAACCAGGATTTCTCCTTTTTCGGTGCAGACAGAACATTATTATTCTCAGAAACATCAGGAGAAAATTAAAACTTTATAAGCACTCATACGCTACAATCTCGAACAAATTAAAAAATTATCTTGAGAATTCAAGAAAAAATCAACTTCCAGACGTTTCGACTTTCGTGTTCTGCTTGGAAACATCTAAAAGTGGGAAACTTTTCCAGAGATCCTACAAATTTATATAATATATGTATATAATATATTTATATGTATAAATGAATGAATGAATGAATGAATGAATGAATGAATGAATATATATATATTTATAAATATATATATATATATATATATATATATATATATATATATATATATATATATATATATATATATATATATATATATATATATATATATATATATATATATATATATATATATATATATATATATATATATATATATATATATATATATGTATGTATGTATATATATATATATACATTTATCAATAGTCAATATTTATCACTAGTTATTAAACCTATCCTGCATGAAAAGCAGCAGTAAGCGATTTGGTCACTTCAAATCAAGAATCAAGTGTTCACAAGTAGTTCATTGAAGATCTACCCAACCAGACATAGAGAGCGCTAATGCATATAATTGATATATTGCATCGTGACGAATGCAGGCAATTATAAAGAAATGAAAAGAACATGATAAGCATCCAAGCAGATTATGGTCTCTTTGTAAAGTTTCCAGGTAGATTGTGTTACTTGTACTAAATTTAGCGTCTTTTGGGTTCTCCGTAATGCATGTTGGTGTATGGCACTGAGAACAGAAAATATTTCCACGACCAGTCATTTCCTGCCAATTGATATTTGGAATCATACAATGCAGCTATCCTGATTCACAATGAATCCGCCTGCGTACATTAACATGAGTGTAATAGACTGTGTCCAAAGAAGCATGTCATTAAATACAACTGGGTTGAAGCGGTCAAGTGGACCGAGGCCAAAGGCTGATAAGAGATGAACAAGGAACCAAGACAAATGACCTATAAGCCGAGTACAAAATATTTCAGCAATCGTATAAAGAGAGATATTCATTCTAGTAATAAAATGTTGTCATTCTTTATATTCTATTATCTAACTTAAAATTCAACCTGAATTGAGATGACAAGAAATGAGACATGACATAAAGGAAGAAAGGCAGAAACAATCTGACTTTCATCAGAAATGGGAGGGGGTAGGGTTACGATCAGCATGGAGAATGCTGCAAGTTGTAACAACAGTAGAACCTTCTGACAAGACAGCCTTTGGAAACACGGACAGAATTCGCAGTGATGCGGAATAACAAATGCAAGCAGAAAAGCAGAACTATCAGGCAACTAAGTCTCCATGCTATTTCATGATAATGAATCATATGTAATAGTAGATGGGAGAGAAAGACAATCTGCGAATGTGCGTGCAGAAAAACATACGGCATCATCGCGGATGTATTGATTGTACACCGAGAGAATCGGACGGGAACTCATTGTCGGCTTCGTATAGTTGACTCAAGCCAAAAACAGACTATTGCTCCACCCACCGCAACCCTATCACAATTACAGATCTTCAATCGCCGTCTGTCATATGCCCTTAAAGGCTCACAAACAAATATAAGAATAATCTGTAATTTGGAACTTCTAAAAATGCGATAATGCATTGTGCTGCAGCATTAGGTGTATAAATATTGATCCCAATACAAATGTATGAACATTTAATTATGTTCAAATGCTTTCATGTATAAATTTCAATACATGATGAGCACTTGGATATGATTGCACCAAACCAATATGATAACGAGGAATCTCCATGATGAAATAATTCGGCTGAGAAAGGCACCTCCGTCGGAAAGAGATATACCACCAATAAAAAGGCCTGCAAAACTTAAGATTAGTTCCCTAAAAATGTACACAACCGAGGGAACTTTATTGAAACCAAAGCCTTAAAAACAGTGGAAAACCAACTATTCTGCTTAATCTAGGGTGGTCATTGCAGGATTTTGCATACAAACAGCTATCTTGGCGAACGCCAATAAGACCTATCTGTTGCAGTTCGCTGCCGAGTAACCGATCCTACGCAATGGAGAGTTGAGCTAGCGCAGAACATGCTATTTCTCTCTCTCTTCAAGCACCTTCTACAGTGCATCTTCCCTTATTTGAACCTCGTTTATCCGCACCTCGTCTATCCACACGCCGTGCTCTTTGACGGTATAACATTTTGGGCTCGCTAGAACTTTGGGAAAACAACATCTACTTAGAGTAAACTCGCCGTTTTCCATCAGACTCAGCAATATGCTAAAACTTTCCATTTTGCAATGTATATCATGAATCACTTCAGCGGAAATATTAACAACTCAACTTTTAAAACGGCCTGTCACATAAACAAGGACGCACTGTAATGCAATACTCATTACGTAAATCCTCGAGTTCCATCCTTGAATAAGCCCCCAGTACTACCCCCATCCCAGAATTACAAATTGCTAATAAACTCCTCTCAAACAAGCTCCCACCATAGAAGATAGTGAAGACTTTGTTTTGGATTAACCTTTATGTCCTACCATTCTTCCAATATCATGAATAAAAGGGACATTGAAAATGAGCCTCCTACGTGGCATTCTTCAGAAAATTGTATAAGTCCCCTCTTATATAATCCCTGTTGAATAACCATTAAAAATAAATAAGCCTTCAGGGAGGTAATTTATGGATTTACGGTATTATGTACAAAGGCTATGTGGCCATGGTGTATAGGGCTTAAGGGGTTCCTGGCCTTGGGGCTCTTGGCCAGCACGGCTCTTGGCCAGCACGGCTCTTGGCTAATGCAGCTCTTGGCCTCAGATGCTGATGGCTTGGCTTCACACACCAAATATAGGTAGTATTGATATTGTATTACTATACACTAAAAATTGTAAAAACTATATCATATTGTATGATTGATATTACCTTAAATATGTTATTATACTTCCTCATATTATTAGATATTCTCAATTTTTGACAAGGTGCTAATATCAGTATTTACAAGCATTAGAATCTCTCTGCTCCTTCTCTTAATATCTGCAGTTATCTTTATATTAAGGTAACTCTTCCCACCCTGTCTCATACATATGACTTGACCAACATCATGGCACCCCAATGTATGAACAAGTCTAATGTCATGCATTTATCTGCTAAGTGCAACTTCTGTCAACTATGAAATATAGGCAAATATTTCCATTCCAATTTTCGGTTTTTGTTTTGAACTTGCCAGACTCTACATGGTGCATACCCTCTTTTTAATGGGGTAGAAATTACCTTCAAATTACAACAATTGGAAGCTGTGTCATTAATTTGATTATTTCAATGAGCCGTTGCTCTTACTGGATGGGGGTACGCCAAAAATGAGAGCAAAGCTTTATATGTAAGGTATATAACTCACAGTTTCAGCATTTTGGGGCTGATCTTTCAGAGGAAACAGCCAAGTCCCTATCTTTCTAGGTCACTAAACTTGAATGTTAAGGGTGCATTTTCATATAAAGGAAACAAAACATATATTGAAAGAGCTGTAATAGTGCCAAAAATATAGCTGAGTGCTCAAGGTCAGTGAGGATGAAGAGGTAAGGACTTCTTAATCATGGGTAGCTCATACTGGGTGGGGGTAGTTTAAAAAATGGTGGTTAGAATTGCCTGTACACTATGCTCTATAAAGAGCTATTCATAAATGGTACCAGTTGGAAATGGACCATAGAGTCATCAAAAACTATTTAAGAATAAATTCTTGTGTATTCTCAATACAACATTTCCTCAGTAAAGCTAGCTAAAAAAAGATTTGATAAAGTGAAAGATAGCAACAGTCTTTTTGAGAGCAATTTTTTCAGACTACAGACTAGTATAGGCTGTTTTCAATTTCAATGGTTAATAGTTACAGCAGAATTGTCACAACAGATGACCCAAATGTATTTTCAGTATATTCAGCAGTTGTGGATGTTAAAAGGCTTTAGGAGCAAAGAGACAGACTGCCTACACTGCATACATGATCTAAACAAACAAGGCAGGCTTTGAAGACATCTGTGAAATATTGTAATGCCATCCTTGACACATGATCTTTAAATGAGAAAGGATTTATAAAATATTCTCTCTCCAAGATGTGAGAGCTACCATAAATCCTAAAATTAGCCCCATGGCTGTTTATTTATTTTTCATATTTTTGGTGGGACCTATACAAGGGGTGCTTGATTGAGAGGTGCTTATAAGATTAATTATAAATGCCACATAAAACTCATTTTCAAAACTCCTTTTATCCACAATGTGAAAAAGAGCTGTCAGTCCCTGACAAATTCTTCATCACCTTCTGTGATGGGCCTTACTCAAGGGGGCACCTATTAATACTTTTCAGCCCTAGCAAGAGCAGGGGTAGTTATGAGGGTGGGGCAAATCAAAGATTCAAACTAGGGCCAGCTGAACCTAGGAAGTAAATGTAGAATGGAAAGGAATTAGATAAGATCAGTCTAACTCCAGTTCTCACTATCTGGCAGTGCTCCTAAATATACACTAAATTCCCTCTTCACTACACCCACAGAGTTATTTTAGGGCATACACCTCTAACCTTTCAAGCAAACAACTCAAAGGCTTGTATCTGATACGTTGCCAGACCATACGACAAAACTATCACCACTTTGTAACACACGTCACACTTATCGATGGAAACCCTGATACACGATGATAGTGTCACTTACAGCTGATGCTGCGAAGAAAGAGGTTATCAACGCACCTCTTCTCAAGAAGGAGCAAAGAGCCGTAACTTGATCTTCCACATTCGCTTAAGGCCTTCATCAAAACAAGTACAGTTACTTTCTACCATTGGAATGAGACGAATGTCTTGGAATTCGTCAAATATACTATTGAAGCAAGAAGGCAAAAAATTGTCAGACCAACAATATATTTACCTTCAAACTGGTTCTTTACAGAATTCATCTGCCTTCTTGTCGGCAATGTTACTGCATCATTTGTGGGGTGCAATGGAACAGTAGAACTCCTAACATCTTGATTCTTAATAACAGCATAGTTCATGCTACGCTCATTAACACTGCTTACAGCAGAATTACCTTCCATTATAAGAGCGGCCTAACTAACCACCTTCAACCTTCTCGTCTATTATCACTGTATCAACATAGCCCGCTCCTTGTTAACAGAATATATAGAGATCTACTATATGTTGTCCAGCTACATGGCTCTCACGTCTCGCGACTGAATCCTTCTGAGTCAAATTGAATCTCTGAGCATAAAACTACGCAAGATGTTTAAACCTGTTCCAAGTATGATATTGGCTATTATTCTCTAATATTGACCTAAGTGATATCATGCGCAATATTGCGCGCATCTGTATTGAAAATAGTGTGAAATGGAAAAAAGTGATTGGTTACGATAAACAATTATAAAGCCTGATAATAGCTATGGCATATTTTAACACGGTGAAGAAGACGGGTTAGATATTGACACCTGGGTAGAATTTTCCCCTTTCACATGATATAAGTGTGCACTGGTGTGATAATATGCCAAATATTGAGTAGGCCTATCCATGTATAATGCATGGTTGCATTGTCAGGACTCTCGCTCACATTTGTTAATAAAACTCATAAAAATTTCTTTCTTCTTTCCATCTTAGGTTCAAATTGACAGGTGGTTTTATAGCATAAGGCAAGAATGTTTACATTAGGAGAACTATCGAGCAGAAATATTAATACATTGTGAACAACTCTGCGGTCAAGATTCACGTATTCTCTTTCCTATTACGTAATTTTCAGCGTTACGATTGACACAGGAATGCTATTGGATTTCAGACTCTGTTTGCTTATATTCACAAAATGTCAAGACGGGGGACAAGTGAGGTTTAATCAATGTCCATTTAGAGCTTTGGGCGACCATTTGGTATTGGATACCTCAATATTAAGTAATATAAGTTCAATGTAGCATCTGAAAACTAATCTGATAAGACTTTGCGTGCATTCATGAGCTGATCTATACTGTATCGAGAGTAGCGTGAGCAACCATTAAAACATCGAGATTGCGTTTGTAATGGTTAATGCTTGAAAGAGATCAATGTAATAGGTCCGATTGGATCCATAACGTTACGGTACAATAAGCAGGACACTGCTGCATATGCATGAGAACGAGTCTGGGCTGCGTCTGTTTCGTGGAATATGCGCAGTACATGCCAGGTGTGAATTGTCGCCAAAAATAACTGCTAGCTTCAATAGTGTTAAATCATAGCACATATTTTACTGCTGTAATCAACAGTCAAGAACTTCAAACTTGAAGACATCACGCATATCAATTGAGTAACCGGTTGTGTACCTCTGTTCTACAACTAGGGTGTGCACGGTTTGAATCCCACTTTGATGCGCTTTCAAAGTAGTGTATTAGCCCTTTCAAAACTATCGGCTTATCTGAAACTAGGCTTGGTGGCTAACAGGCAAGTTAGACCACCGCTATATGCAACTCTAGAGATAAGACAACTTCGGTTCACTGTCGATTGGTAGAGAATAGCCAGCCATTAGGATGGAGTGCCTAAGAATAACAAGCTTTTGTTTCTTACTTTCCTTACTCACTTACTTATTTACTTACTTATAACAAAGAAACAAAGCAAAAATTTAATGCTTATGCAACCCTTATAAGAAATCTGCAAATGCTATACCAAGACTACAAATTTGAAATGATTCCAATAATATTCGGTGCACTGGGCTACGTCTATAAAGAATTGAAACCCAACCTGGAAAAATTTAATTTTGAGGAGAATGAAATACAAAGCATCCCGAGAAAATTACAAACTGTATCGATCACAGGAACTGTGAAAATCTTTAAAACTTTTATGGGATTCAACGTATAAAATCTATTCTAGAACTGATTGATGTTTCCTATCCTCAAGCCCTCTGTAGCTTTACTTTCTGCTTTGTAATTTTGAAAAAATTCATTTGCTCTGTCCTTGTTCTATTGTTTAGTACCGGACTATTTTCATTGTTCTTACTTAATTACTCTTTGGTAGCAGCCATATGAATCCTCATTTAATTCGTTAGTCCAAACGAATTGTTTCGAATAGTCCCTTTTCCTTCCATAGCTGACAGCCATGTTGATATTGTGGTTTGCTAGAGTAAACAACTTTCAGGCATGGAAATAAAACCACAAAATATCTCCTTTCCGATGCCAGCGCTTCTTTCATATACGAACCAAAAAGATAAGCTGTAGCAAAGTTCTCGGCTGTAATAAACTAAGCTGTGTTACAAGCAAAATATCTGGTTTAAACTGAAATTGTCTTCTAGCTGGATAGCTCATCCGAACCGCACGGCGGCCATTGATTACGTTGTAACTCTGTAGTCTTATTTTTTACTTTCTCTATCCTTGTTCTTTTGTTTAGAGCCAGGATATTTTTATTGTACATACTATTGTAATAATGGAATAATGGAATATATTCAATGAAACTTACTTACTTATTTACTTGCTTATTTACTCATATTTTCACATAATGAAACTGCGATTTGTTCATGAAGGCCTAAATAGCAGAACTCCTGAAGAATTCCAAAACCAGGACAATTCAGATACGCATTGGTAAAGGAGGAAATCAATGTATCTTTACCACTTTTGGAAACAATATTACTTCCATAAACCAATTTAAAGCCAGAATTTAGCTATTTCTCTCAACTGGCATACTTTGTATCTTTCTCACGAACATGGGGCTGTTACTCAAAGTGAAATTTCCTCTTGCTGAAGAAACGTGTGGCCTTGTTTCACTCTCGTGCATACCTCTTTGTACACAACGTTGCAGAAAAGTACAAAGCAGTGTCCTAAATGATACAGACCTGGCCGTACTCGTAGAAATGCTAAGACTATCATAGTTTAAGTTTCACTATCATCTGAATATTGGAGGTGTGTTTCTAGTGGCTTGCTAACTCCAATGCCTGTGACCATTTCTCTGTATCGAAAACACTTTCCTGATGTCTCATTCAGTTTCTTTTCTAACCTCTTTCTGCTCACATTCCATTATTTTGTTGTGAGGATCATTTCTGTATCGATACTTCCTCAGGTCTATAAATTTTTGTCAAGCAACTCCTAACAACTAAATCACCAGTGGAAAAACCAGATAGTTAAACGCTAGCGTACTTGACGCCTAATATGAACAACGACATGATTATTTTTATTCCGTGGTATCTCCCCCAGTAATCATGCTATGTTATTTGACACTATATGTATTCAGCATTCTAACTCTATTACATTCGTGGCATTTGTTACTTTGTTTGGTCACTCTATAGCTACTGTATGATAGTCCATAACACTGACTGCAAAGACATTGTGAGGCCAATTCTGTCACTGGCTGTGGCCCCAACTGCGTTCCTACCCTAGTTCTGCCACAAGTGAGCATCAAGCCTATACGACCTTTCCTATTCATGTTTTTGCTTCCTTTCTTAACCTTGGCCCTTCTGAAACTCGTAGCTGATGGGTCTTGGTCTCACTTTTCTGCTTGTTAGGCCAGCACTAGATCGGTTGCTTTCCACTCACCTGTTGCTTAAATGAGCTAAGTGACGTTTTCTTCATCTTCAAGAACTATTATTGATCTGATATTTTGAGCTTTCGTAAAGGATTTCATTCAATATTGAAGTCTAGTTTAGCTATCATCGTGTTTGACTGTACTTTTAAAAAGGAGGCCCAGAATTTTAATGGTTACGCTGATATCAATTAGCCTGCGGTAAATGAAGCAACTTCTGGAAAATTTTGGGGTACGTTGTTGAAGAAAGATGATAGCTTACCGAGCTGTGATCATTTTGCTTGACTGTATCTTGCACCAATATAGTAATATTATCTATTATTCTCAGCCTAAGTGTTATGCATATAGTCCTGTATGTCCTTCTATCACGGCAATGAAATGCAAATAATGTAGTGATGACTGATATGGTAAACTAAAAGTGTAGACTGTTTTCCGATCTCCACACCATGGGAGTTCATAAAGTTGAGTATCAAAACTAAATTCACTCTGGGTGTGGCACAATAATGCGTGTCGCATCACTGTGCATTAAAGTTGCATGTAGCATGATGGTGTAGAATGCTTGATCAGTTATCATGTGTTTTTATGAATTATCAAAAACAGATCTATGAAGGCACCCAATTGAATGCTTCATTCTGGAGCTGTCCTGCTTGCAGTTCCAAGTTCTCGCTATGTTAAGTATTTGATAGCTTACAACTAATCATCTAACCCTCACCTTTTGAAAGCAATTCATTGTCACCGTATGAATTTCCTCGAATATCAGCACACTCCACCCTAATACAATCTCTTGGTAAAATTTCGACCTTGTAGTCCTTGCTAAGCGCATTGTACAAGCACAGGAATCTCTTCAGGTTACCATTGAGTTGTTCTCTGTGGAAATTTGCGGAGGCCATTTTATACCCATCTCTAATTTTCTATTGTTCTACTGCATTAGGATGCGTCAAGGTTGGATTTTTTGAACTCTGCGACACAATGACACATAGCTTTAAAAATGCGCAGCTCAAAAGTACATTAAAATTCGCAAGCCTTATTCGAGTAGCGTCAAGTAAACAGCATCCATTGTGAATTGAGAGTAACTGGTTTGCTCAGTTACGTGTAGCACATTACAATGCCGGATAAGTTGGATTAGAATGATGGATTTTTCACAATAAATCTTGGTATGACTTAAAAGTGACTAATAAAGCAGAATTTCATGAATATTGACTTTCCTTGTAGTCAATTATATTAGCCAATTTCCGTGCTGATTTGGTACTGCAATGTTGAATATTATTATTCACAGAGTAGTATTTTTCTACCTTTGTTAGCTAGGTGAAATTTAGTTCCTTAGCTCACCTTAACCAGCATAGTTTGTTATCAGTTTGATTCAAGTTTTAGGTTAATAGCAACCATTAGTGTTAATATTCTTACCAATGAGTTAATAGTACGGTGGATTATTTATATTCTATGTACAGACTATGATGCAGCTCTGATTTACCAGATTTTTAAGTTTTATATCTACTAGCTTATCATGTAGGCTAATAATTTACTTATACCTTAGCTTTATTGTCTAGTTGTTAAGTTTCCTATTAGTAGTATACTCTGTTAATTAGAGACCTAGCAAAGTTCTTCGTTTTCATAGTATTTTCTTGCATTACTGATATTTTCTTGCTATTGTACTGATGCTCAGTATCTCAGCAACTGCTTATGACTTTTTATCTTCTCTTTCTTGAGATGTCCTTTGAGTACTTGGCTCTTTGTGGTCCTTGTCTTGAGTTACCAAATTCTATTTATCATTTCATTTAAAGACACTACCATTTCAAACTTGCCTACCAAGTGAATCTTCACAGCCGAGGGCTCTCCCAAAATTCTAGCTTCTAATCCTTCCTACGTTCTGATTATTTTGACCATTTTCATTTGGTTGAAAAATATATTTGCCCATGAAAGCATACCCTATTGCATTCTGTCAGGTTTCCCTTTCGTTTCTCCCATTCATGTTTTACTAGTAATCGATTGTATCCTGATATCCATGGTTTTTTGGCAAGACTAAATTTTTTATCAATGAGCTGAATATTTTTCCTGAGATCAACTTTCAAGTCAATGATGAGCCAATTTCAGAACGAAAGCATAGCTGTGCTTACTGTTAACTTTTCGACCACTTCACAAATTTTTAGGAAGTTATTTGCAAATCGTTTGATACTATTGTTGGACTGTGAGATGGCTTTAAGACACGCCAGATAAATTGTCTGATAAGAGTACCTTCAAACATCACTATCTGATCAGCTCATTGCATCTTCTGCAAGTTTTACAAACCCTGGCCTAATCATAATTTTCTAGTGTGGAAAGAACTGAGAGCAAAGAGATACATGACATTTAATTCTATTTTCGTCTGATTTCGTATATTATTTCACAGATTTCGTAGCGTTATTGAGATTGTATTGCACACTAACGCTTTGAAAGTGCACTGTAATTTGGAAGGAAAAATAGCTTCAGTTTGATTTTCAAGTCCTTTTCTACAGTTGACAGTAAGATTGATAGCATTTCTATCGGAAAAATACTTTTATGCCATCATTCTATGCTTCCAGAATCATCATAGTGTTTCTACTGCGGTAAGCAAAGCTTGAGAAGTTGTGAATGTAACTTTATTTTGACTGACTAAATCCGCCAATCAATGTTACCGTTAGTATTGAATCGTTACCAGCGACTAGGAAAGGAGTAACTTTTACTTTCTGGTCAGTAATAATTCCCAGATAGGTTTATATATTTTGAGACTTAAATTTTGAAGCTTGATATCACCTTCCAATGAGCTGAAGCAACCTTTGGTTGAAGCACTTAGCAGGTTCAAAACCAGTTCTGCCTAAATGACGAAATTCATATGAATTATGGCCCTACTCACATGGAATCATTACCTCTGCTATTTTCATTTCTTCAGGTTTCAAACCCTTTGGCCTCTTGGCAATCACACAGTAGAATTTGCCTTAAAGAAAACTCATTCTCTCTCAATCAAGTACTTCAACAGCATTCTTCCTACCAGAATGTTTCCAGTAAATGGTCTGCCTGTCGACCACCTACCTGTTCCGTCTGCTTCCAATTCGACTTCTTTGACGAGTTACCTCCAGCTGTTAATCATACCTTAGGCAGGGTAGATACACCAGGTACTGCATTTAGACCCCTCTATTGTTGCCTTAGCCTCTTCAACAATTGTCAAATTATGAAGTATATGCCCTGTAGTCTGCATAGTCATGTCCTAATTCTTATCAACAAGTTTTAGCAAGAGCTGTTTATCTTAGACCAGGCTTGACTTAGACCATTGATAGCTCTTTGGATGCATTCAACAAGAGGTGGAATTTAAATGTGATACATCATGCGATAATACATGCAGAAATATACTGTAAAGTTTGTTTCCTTCCCATGTTTTTTCATGCCCCATTTAACTTGACTTAGAAGTTTCCATCCCCTCTGTGATTACTGTGGGAATAAGGACTAAGCCATCTGATTCAATATAATCAATGCTGGATGACCTGACTGTTGACAAATCTTCCTAGCAGCACTTAATAAAAGCATAGCAAACATTGCAGTTGGATGTAGTTATTTCATGTTTTGCTATCATTTTCTACCATTATAAGCCCTGAGTTAGCCAGAATTTTTTTCACTTTTTATCAAACATTTCATATCTATATTATATTATATATATTATTGCCAGTCTTTTCATTAACATCACTATTTTTCTCATTTCCAATATCATTTTTATTACGAGATGAATAATTGCTTACTATGGTCAATAGCACAGGTTTTGGGTGCTTGCAGCACTATTTAACTTTTATTATAAAATTTATGAGTGCTAAACTTACTAAAAAAGTAATGCCTATTTCTGGATTCAATGATGACTATTGACTGTTTAATTATCTTCATTCTGAGTCACTGTCTATATTACTGCTGGTTGTAAAATTTTCCTTTATCAGAAGTACTATAAATGATGTCATTAATCACAGCTTGAAGTTTCCTCACGTAAGAATTGCAATCCATAATTTTAGACAAACTTTATATAACATTTCTTTACTACCCTTCTCATGGATCGTCAATAATAACAATATTCATCATGTTTTGTTTCTTTCTAACGCTGATTATGCTTTTATATCATGTGTTAATTCTGAGCTGTGAGAACTTTCAACATGTTTCATTGTGAGGATCTCTTTTAACAGTATCGCCCTCTTTTAACAGACTTGGGCAATGATAGAGTCAAGGAATAATTCATTAGACCGTTCATCAGTTCATTTGAAATATTGATCATTATAAAGGACTATTCTCCAATCGTTCTATGGAATAAGAATCAATAATTGTCTTTTCGCTTGCTTGGAAATATTTGCCATAATTATCAAGACACACCCAGGGCATACTTCGGCTTCCTAAGTAAGTCATGCTGCAACACGGAGCTCATATATTTATAATTGGCGCCTTCGTGTATCAAATCAGACCCTTGCATACTATTGCCTCATATCGCACTCCAGTCAAATTACAATCTTTTGCAGTGAGATTTATTTTTGCAGACTGCAGTTATATATGCAGGACTATAGAACAAATTGCTATTAATATTATCATTTCATCCTTCGCAGGACTATCGCAATCGCCATTTAGCCTAAATATTGCATTTTCTATCGACGTGATATAAAGGTTCTAACATTTGAAGATATCAGAATATTGTTTAAGGGTTGATGCTGTTTGTTCGTTTTCTGTGTCCCTCTCTCCTTAATTTTGGGTTCTAGTCGCCTGGCTTGTACTAATAGTCCAGGAAATCGCCTGATCTTTGCCAGACAAGGTCTACGGTTATATTTCAAGTGATATTTCAGGAAGATCATGCTATCAAATAGTAAAAGTAATATCAAATACCCAAAATATCATGGACACTTTAGTACATCAATAATGTAATGGATTGTTCTTCTGCTTTGCAGTCACTGTGTACGCCATTTCAGTCTCACTCTGGTGCGTTATCAATCAATTTACCTGCCCAATCATTACCATTAACTAGCCAAACAATGATCCCGGTAGCAGATAGGGACTTTGGGGCAATAACTATGCGCAACCCATTTGTTAGCCAGGCAGTGAAAGAAATATTCTGTCATTCAGATGAAGTGCTTAAGGATGGCGCATACCAGTGGCTTGCTTGTTTGCTTCATTACTCAACTTGCTTACTTTTTTACATTCATATAGGCCTACTTACTAACTTACCTATTCAGTCGGTAGGTGCACTAGACTATGTTCCTAAGGAATTAAAAACCAACCTCGAAAAATTTAATTTTGATGAGAAAGAAGTACAAAACATCACGAGAAATTACAAACTGTATCGGTCTCTGGAACTGTGAAAATCATAAAAACTTTTATAGGATTCAAAGTGTAAAACCTACCCTATAACTGATTGATTTTTCTTATCCTCAAGCCCTCAGTAGCTTTACTTTTTGCTTTTTAATTTTGAAATATTTGTTTGCTCTGTCCTTGTTCTATTGTTTAGTACCTGACTCTTTTATTGTACATACAATCGAAATAATAGAGTATATTGAATGAAACTTACTTATTTGCTTAATAGTTACCATTCCCTAATCTTCTGATTTTTCAAATATTGACATCTATCCCTTTTGTGAAAGAATTAAACACACTTTCGTAAAATGCCACAGACCGTTAAACGTAAGCTATAAATGCACACATGCCAGCATTCTCGTATGTAGCTGAGGAGGCGCAACCATCTAGAAGTTGATATGTTTGGACAGACAAGTTTACAATGTAACAAATGAAATCTTGATGACTAGCAGAAAGCTAAGTTTTAGAATTGAGAATGCACATAAGATTGGTTATAAGAAAGCTTTTCGGTGACTAGAAATTAAATTGTGGGAAGGTGTTTCTGGTCTACAGGGCACTCACACACAATGTTGGAATGTTGGCATGCGTGTAACTAGCATCTTGCCCAGTCACTATTTTTGTTAAAAAACTAGAAAATGTGTAATATGATGGATCTGCTACTTTTCCATTAATTCTGCTTTTCCAATACCACTATCTCAGTCTCCAGAAGTACTGCAAAGTCCCACTTCCACTTCATTCGGATTTCAGATTTCAGATGAGAAAGTTCTTGCAGCCAGCTTATATCCGAATATTTTACGATTAACGAACGTTTGAATATGCTGTCATGAGAAACATGAAATTCGAAGGCACGTGAAAATAGACCATTAGTGGTCAAAACCACTTTGAATTGGGTTGGGCAGTACTTACAAACTTGTTCACTTACTTTCTGACTAACATTTTGCTTGCTTGATCGCACAATTACTAACTTGTTTACTTACTCAGTAACTTACTCACGTACAAACTTGTAGTGCTAATATGTTTGCTTGCTTATTTACCTTATTCATACTTCATAGCTGACTACTTCATCCACTTATTTATGTGTTCTTTTACTAACATTTTGATTACTGCGTAGATCATATTGTCTCTGGTGTGATAAAATACTCCGAAAAATTAAATTGAACAGGGGAGAACAAGAAACTGTCATGATTGAGGAGCAGGTACCTCTATAGACTAACTATACACTATGTAGTACCCCCTTCCCGGGGGTAGCGAGCTCAAACTGGAAAGGGTGTGCTTTCAGCAAGTAAAACTTCCTAATCGCGTTCACCTCGACTCAGCTGCTCGATTATGGAAACTTAATTGACAAAGGTTTTTCCTTCGCGACTTTCTATACAAGCATTTCTTAGATACAGATAAGTTTAAAAACAAAGCCCTTTCAATACAACTCAGATGCTCCCTTAGATATTTGGAGATGAACTTTAGAATGTGATTGATAAAGAGCCTCAAATTTGATTCATCTCAGTTGCTCGACTTTTGTTTTTGATGCTGACAAATATCAATGGCCTATCCAAGATCAGAATTTAATTACAACACGCTCGTTAGAGAAAATACACATTACAAAAGACTTTCATATTGGACTGAATTGATAACAAAGAGAAATATTTTGATAGCATTGGAACCAATTCGACATATTCAACGATAGACAATCGGCCTGTGCATGGTGGAAATCGCATTAGAAATCGCATCAACAATGTGAACTGCATCCTGACTTATGAATCGTCATTAGAAAGAAATAAAATCGTGCTTGCTTCGGCAATACACGATATGATTGGCGTAACTGAAGCGTCCATGATGCAGTTGGATTTCAATACAAGTTCATTGTGTGGAGGAATCACCTGCCCATGTGACTGAGATAGAATCGTTTACATTGGCCTCCGTTGCGTACGTATATGATCCTCACAAAAGACAACTAACGCCAATAAAGCTGTTCTAGGGACATGAGCAGACAGCAAACATATCAGTTGAAGAAACAAACATTCTCCCCTCAGCCTGGATATTTCTTACTATTTTATCAAACCCAGCCTTAAATGTTTCCTAAGTGTTTCTTAGAATTTTTGAAATTTCCTATAGCAATAAGGCAACTATGAGACGAGAAATGGAATCTTTAGTTAAAAACATTTGAGGGACGGCTATTGCGTGTATTTTGTTTCCAGCTCAATTAAAAATTTTTCTCGCAAAAACAGACTCTCTAAGTTAACTTTCGAAACTCAGCCTGCCTGTGTTTCTTAATTGTTTCTTAATTTTTGCCTGATTAGAGCTTCATGTTTCTTATATACTTGTTTCTTATAAAACAAATAATGTGTATGGCTGTATCAGAGTACGACTTTTGTTCGCATTATTCAAACAATTTTATGTAATCAAGTGGGAATGAGCTGCTAAATCAAGGCTTTAGTACAACACTTTGAAATTTGCACGAAACTTAGCAAACAACCATTTATTTATCGTTTCACAGACACATAATATATATATATATATATATATATATATATTCCTTTATATCTATTTATATATAAATATATATAGAACTCAATATCAACATTTAACCCTTTAAACATTTCAACTTCGTCTTCCTCAGTATTCGTCCTGAAAAAGACGATATTCAAAGAGTTAAAAGAGGTGAAGTTTATTATTGAGTTTTATATAATATTTTAAAACTTAATCCAGATTGTGGATTATGAGTATATAAATATATATAAATATAAATATAAATATATATATATATATATATATATATATATATATATATATATATATATATATATATATATATATATATATATATATATATATATATATATATATATATATATATATATATATATATATATATATATATATATATATATATATATATATATATAGCTAATTGATATCATGAAAACACAAAGTGAGACCTATTCGTAGCAACCAAAAGCAACAGTAGTAGATGGATTGTTTCTTAAATCATTCTGTCTGCCACTCTGAACTATTTCTACTTCATAGAACCTAGCACCTTTTTCCCCTTGACTGAAATATCTCTCTTCAATGTTTCCTTGAGTCGTTTAGTAATGAAGCATAAGCATACTTTTCTATGTTTTTCTAATACATGTCAATAATCTGATGGACTACACTATTCTTTCTGTTACATATTTCGATGAGCTTCCATTCCAAAATGCTAAAGTAAAGACAGCTAGTTCTCACCCTTACCATTTGATAAACTGGCGATAATCTATTTTGTAGTGAAATAAACCTGAGTAATTGGTTGGCAGTAATTAGTAATTTGATACGACGATAGTCTATAAAGTTCAACCCATCCACAATATTTGCATTTAATATGCTTGTAAATTGTGCCTCAATACTGTGTTTATAGCGATGATGTTACTCATTGGAAGCCAAATTATAACATTGTTGCACTTGTTGCTGACAGTGCTTCGCGTAAATAAATCACAAATATTAAATTCTTATGGATCTACTTTATTCGTGTCAAATTCCAAATAAGATTAAGTAATGGCTTAATAATCTCATAATATCTCAATTATTATGAACCACAAATATCACGTAAATGTATAATTTTTGACAAGACAGCATGTGCAGCAGCAGAAATTGCTACAAATAACACGTGGAAAGACGGTGACATGCGTTTACAAGAAAGTGATGCTCGACTGCTCACAAAGTTTAAAAAGTTCAATACTGGATTTCTAAGACCTAAGAAAGCTAATAAGTGTCATATGCCTTTAAAATTCCAATATTCACGCAAGGTGGTCATTTCTTTTATTTAATTTGTATAGACTTCTTTTGTTAATCTACGTAATGGAGCGTTATGTTTGTGAAATGCCTGCTTGTCTGTGGAACAATACAGTATTACAGAAACCCATACATTCTTGCTAGGGAAATCTCAAGAAAGTTGTGGTATTGAAGTCATGAAAAAGCTAATAAAGTTGTCCTGGGCTAAATCATCTTTCTTGTTAAAAAACTTATAGAGATTGCTTCTACCTCGAAAAAGACCGGTCTTATATAAGCATGGCAAAATTTTTGAATAGTTTATTCTGTCTTTATTGCATCACTAAACAAATCAGCGTTGACTGAGCTCGAGCCTGTGCCCTGAGAATTATTTTGATAAACCCATTTCAACTCTGCTTCTAAAATGTAGACTACATTCCTTTTAATAATTAAAAATATGTTTTGCCTAGCTTAGTGTTCTTAATTTTTTAGACAATTTTAGATTCATTGTTCATAAAATTTGTCTTCCTTAAAGAGTAATTTTTTGGAACTTTTTGAGAAACAAAATGTGGCAAGCTGTTTCTAAGACATTAAGCCGAATTACTTTTGAAAACAAAGCCTATAATAATGATGATCATTAACAACTTTATCAGAATTTGTTTTCCAAATGAATTTGTGTAACTGAGTGCTTGTGAAAATTCTCATCTGAAGCTGAATATGTTCTAGCACTATTCGTATTTATTTTGTCCAATCAAGCATCAGTGTTCTTATGAAGTGCACTCTTAAAAAAAGAGTGAATGTACTTCTCATACATTGCTGAGATAGTTGCGGTAGACAATTTATAGAAGGGTGTGACTTTTATGTCCACTATTGTCAAATAAAAGTGTGATTAACACGCGAAAGATAATCCTTATCATTTATCCAGTCGTTTCACAAGAAAATTGAAACAAGCTTTTCCGACTTTTGAGTTTGTATGTCTCGAAGACGTTATCATAATCCCCTTAAAAGCAAGACAAAAACTCTGGAAAATGCTAATTGATTGTGTTTGTTCTTTTGAATTTACATATAAAGAACAAGAGACGCAAGAATCCAATGGTGTGTTCTTATCATTGAGCAAATACAATACCAGGATCTTATCGGAATTTTTCCAAATACATTTAGGCTCAGGCACTGCGGATCATAACAGTCTCAGCAAAAGTTAGGGTACTGGTATACAAATAACTTACAATGCTTGGCTTTTATGATCTAGCATTATAAACTGTGAATGACAAGTGTGCAATAAATACACTGAGCTAAACTTGCATCGTTCTAACCCTAGCTCTGTTTGCTAATAGCAGCTTGTTGCGGTGATAAACAGGAACCCACTCTCGAACTTCACCAAACACTAATAATACTAATAATCTTTCATTGTTATGCAGGTTAATTTGTTCAGTAAGAAAATTGCTGATATCAGCGAAAGACCTGTAAAATACTTGTCCTTTTTGAAGCTCAATCTGGCTTCTATAAACAAAATCCGTGCATCTCACAACCATCTAGTTTATGATAGTAGCCAAAGTTATTGATCTTCGCTTAGTATAAATTATCTTGTGATAAAGAGTTACATGTCTTTTTTCTATCCCCATAGCGGACCAAACCTTTGCATTAAAAAAGAATAATTTTTATTCTAAGCTTGAAATCCAGGCCTTAAATATATAATTGCTAAGGAATTAAAGCTGAAAAAGTAAAGCACTCTTTAACAAGAGGTGAATGAGCCTGAATGCCAGGTAACCTAAATTCAAGGATTTTTCCGCGAAAAGAGTTATTTTGTCTTGCTGAATCTATGTGAAAAGTTAGAACTAATAACCATGGTGGAGAAGTATCACTAACACTCTCTCACTTTTTGTTGGCCTTACTCGACCCAAGTAACTTTACTCTTGATAGCATAAAAAAGTGATTGAAAAATTCTTGCTAGTCCTCTGATAGCTTGACTGCGAAAAGCCTCATTTATCTTAGAATAAGTTGTTAAAGATAAGAAATAAAACCTCAAAAGTAAAAAGAATGAAATTTCTCTTACCTTGTATTGTTTATCTACTTTTCACTCTTCGTACTCGAGCAAACTGATTTTGAAACTTTTACAAATTCTGTTTATATAGGAAATATAGCAAAAAATATCAATAGGAATTATCTCGAATTGAATATCTGTTGTGACGAAAGCAAATGCGTAACAGGTAGGAGATTAAATGGAGGAAGGTGCGACCGGGTAGGTTCAAAGCGCCAAGGTTGAAAACAATAGAAGGGGAATGCCCGCTCTAGCGAGGCTGTAGCTGTGATGCAATGTCAATGACGTAAAGGGTATTCCTGCGATATTGAGAAGGAAAAAGTGGCATAAAGACTAGCAAACGAATGAATTAATCTAAAGATAGCAGCTGGAAAAAATGTCCTAAAAATAGAACAAGTGTGTGGCAATCTTCTACTGCCACCTACTAGCTTGAGTTTCCTGATGACGCTGATGTTGCAAAGCGGGCCCCGTTATCTAATGAGGATTCTTTATGTCTGCAGCCTCAGCTTCCAATAAGTGGATGCTTTATTACTGTTGTAAAGAAATTAGGCAGTTTCCTCTTCATTAAACACTGCTTTGATTTTTTGTGCTCTAAACTCTCCCAACTAATCCACATTCGTAATAGTTGGCAATTAACAAGGTTTGCCCTAAAACTTATGGTGTCCATTCATATCTAAAATTACAGCTGTGTTGGCACTGCTATTTAATTGATTGATTCATTATTTTGCATATCATGCTCTGATCTAAAAAAATCTACTTCTAAAATTCCCCTTGACACAACCATATTCTGATGTAGAGTTTTTCAAAAGAATGTTTAAATTTTTGATGCACTTCAAGTTAATTTTAAGTTAGTTTCTAGTGGTGCGAGAGGAGAAAGAGGAAAGTTAGAATATCTATGCCATTCTAACTCACCATCAGGAGAGAGACGATCAGTAAATGTAGTAGAACTATCCATACACAGAATCCTTATGTCAACGATTGATATACAGCCCCTCACAAAGTCCTGGAAAAGCTTTATATCTGATTTAACATTTCTAGGCTTGCAACAATATGCAGGAAGATCGCAGTCTGTAAGAAATTTGTGCACTTGATGTACAGCTCAAAAGGACTACTTTTTAGATGTTCCCATTCCTTGTTACTGTTGTAGATGATTACATTCAATCATAACTACATACATATGATTGCATACATGCAAATGCACTTAAGTTTAAAAAGTATTGGGACACGTCGACAACAGGAGTATAGCTTTGACTTACCGTTTTACACAAAATTAACACGGGTAGGAAATTAATGCTGGTTTTACACACTTTTTTAATAAGAATATACTCTATAGGAATATTAAGGCTCAATATCGCAGAAATTCAAGAATAATTTAAGAATAATGCAAGGCCCGAGCTTCATGAAGACTTGGAATTTTTTATTTGCTTGAGCTTTTCAAAAACAAAACAAGTGAGAGTTTGACCTATCCGATCTGTGGGTCATTACGCTATGATGCGACTCAGAAACTCTTCGGGGAGTCCGTTGCACATTTGTATTATAAGAACATAGTCCATACGAATACTAGTACTCGAAATCGCTTAAAATTAAGAATAATTTACGAATAATATTAGGTTCAAAATCGATAAATTTTATTAATTAGCCAACTTGTAGTGATTGCGGTGGATTTAAAGGGCAACCATAAGAGAAAAAGTAACCCTTAAGCTATTGCTAAGTGGTTACTAAAGACCTTTTTATGTTATTATAGGGGTAATGTATCTAACTAACAAGCAGAAATTTGGCGGAAATACATTTAAGAATGAAGTTTCCATACATTTTTGCTTCATTTGCATACTAAACAGTTTGTCATTAAATTCCCAATAACTGTGGTCTACTCCTTTCACAATATTTTAAGACTCAGTAAAAGTTAAGTATTGTTATAGTAAAAAGTTTGTACAAAACTGCATTGATTTTTTGCGTGTCAATTTTCTACCTTCGTTACTTGGGTGAACTTCCTTGTTGATTGAAAATCCAACTCCTTTCTCTCTTGATTTCGTCTTCACCTCTCGCACTATGTTCGGTCGTTTACTAACACCTTTTGCTAACTGCATTAACCTCATGCCTCACATACATTTTTGTAAAGAAACTACGTTAATCTTATACGTCAAAATATTTTTTTGTCGAAAAACTGTATTGATATTTTAAGCGTTTATTTTTTCTCCCCAGTATCTCGGTACCCGAATTAATTTTGTGTAATAAGTTGGATCATGTGTAGCAAGAGACAGCTACCCTCATTTACTTAGTGTCATCTCTTAGTAATGCATATCTAAAAATAGTCGAAGATACTTATTAGTCACAAATAGAGGCGTGGTCACTAAGTCTTGTGGGGTGTCACACCCCTGATATTTCTAAACAGCCAGCAATTTAAGCTATTTTCAGAGAGTCATTGCTAAATATTGCAGTTAAAGAAATATAAATAACTTTAACTTGATTAATAATTCTAAGATCGTAGAACTGTTATATCAGATCGCCATACATAGATAACATAAAACAGATTTCTAATTGAAGAGAACGCTTGGAACGAGGCTCTTATATGAAAATTTTCAATAAATTAAATTGAAGCTTTATGAGCTATTCGAGCAAAAATTTCTGGTTCCGCTCTTCCCCAAATCTGAAAACTGCTAAATTTGTGGTAAAGTTTAACGTTTAATTTTCTTCACATACAATACTCGCCAAAAGTCCTGGGACACTTTGCACTTTTTGTATTCTGCAACGAACTTTCATCCCCCTCTCCCTCTGAAACAATGTTGGTTTTCTGGAGAAGTACCTGCGATAATGGGAAATTTCGCGTGCACGCCAACTTCAAGTGTCCCACAAGCGAATCAACATTGTTCTGGGGGAAAGGGGGGTGCATGTTTGTAGCAACTATGACAATATGTAGAGGAAAGTGGCTTTCTATCTGTTTCTTCTAAGTGTCCCAAGGACTTTTGGCGACTATTATAGCTCAGCTGAAGCGCTTCGAGACGTAAACTATGTTTGTTGAAAACATCATGGAAATAATGGTTGTCTTATTTCAACGAAAAACGCTGTTTAGAATTTTTACATAAACGGTCTTCGAATGTTCGAAGGTGTCCGAATCTTGCAGAACGTGACGTCTCTCTTTTCAACAAGAGAGTTTGTGTGGTCCACCACTGAAAATTTTTTACCTTTTTTGTGATCTCAGTACTAAAACTTCCTTAGGACTTTCTTGGCAAGAATGTATGAGGTTGTGTAACACTACAGAGTTGCGCAAATAGACAGGAATTACACAAACGTATAACTGGAAGATATAGACAGACACCGGGAACCTATACAAATTAAATGAAAGAGATGTTGGACTTGCGTGAATGTTGGAATTTCAAATTTGTATGAACTTATTGACTGATTGACTTTCTTAGGTCTCAAAAATCCCGTCCTGAACCTTCATAACTTTATTGAGCAGTCAAGCAATACTTTCTAGTAAAGCATATTCTTTTAGGAAAAACCTGTAGTGCACATACAGATGCAACATGCATCCATGCACGCATGGTATATACGCATTTCAATTCAATTATTTTTTCAATAGATAAAGCAATCGCTTAATCTCTCTCGTAGAATAAAGGTAGGCAAATTTTTTTCTATGGGACCAGATGAGAAGGGCGTATAATATTGTGGGGGCCTATCCAAAAGGTTGAATTTAATTCTACATCATGTCAGTGACATGTTTATGTATGTGTGTCAATAGAAAACGACTTCAAAGTAGAAACAGACATAGTCCATGCAAGAGATGGTGCAGAATTTTTATTTTGCGATTTCTATTTGACCGATCAGAGTCAATCAAAGAGCTGTATGTGACTCGTCGGCAGTGCAGTATCCAGGTCTGCAATCTAGACCATGCACACTCTTTTGCAAGAATATAGTAAAAGAGAATATTTAGGCTCAAAACGACTGAAATCTAAACAAATAACTTAAAGAAATGGAAGGCTCAAGTTTCATCAAGACTTAGAATTTTTGTTTATTTGAGTTTTTTAGAAAACAGAACAAGTTTGAGCTATGTATACTAGACTGGATGGTCTATAATAAACATTGTGTACTTTGGTAGAACTCTTGCCAAGTTACAGAGTTGCATATCCAAATGATATTGAGGACTGTTGATGAGAAAGACAGAACTGAAGCAGGGCTTTTAAATCAAGCTTTATACTGTATATACCAAGCTTTTTGTTCTGTTCTTACTTTGCTTTTTTGTTGAAGTAACACATCAGAAAAAGATTTGATTTTCAAGCGAAATTACATTTTCTTTGCTCAAGAATACTTTAAGAATAGTCTTAGACAGAAAATAAAGAAGTTAAAATTTTTAAGGCTCAGCAAAAAATGGAAAGTGTGTGGTCTTTCCCATCATTTAAGCTCACTCTTTTACCAGCTTCAGCAACTTCAACATGGCACCAGAAATCATAATAAGGAACACTTTAACCAAAATGACAAGTGTTTAAATATCCATCTATAGTATTTTGTTTTCCAATCACAACTGCAAAGTTGTTGTATTCTTCCTCTTGAAAGTGCCCTACATGTTTAGTTCGCTAATTGTATGCAAAATAATTTCTGATATGTAATTCTAGATTATGCTGTTGTGCCGAAATATTGCCAAATCCTGCGTTTCATACATCAATGTTGGCAAACTAGTACCAGGGGCGTTTTTATAAGAAATAAGAAAACTAATTGATTTTCTGAGGATTAATTTCTGCCTTCTACCAGATTCTTAACTTTATCTCAATGCAAGTCTATTTGGACATTCAATAACAGAAGCAAAAATTTCTAGTTTCTTGCATAGTGTTGGTTTAATATGATTGGAATAAAGAGAGGTTCCCCTGCTTCTAAATGCTGTGCATGATATTTGGAACAGTCACTAGTAGGAAGAAATGGTTCATTCATTCATTCATGGAAAATTGAATTTACTAGTATTTTGGAGGGGATGATGGGGTAGCAATTTCCCACTTATAAAAGAAAAGACAAACTGACTCCACCTTTACTTTCAAGCGATTCTCTTTGCATTCAACAAGACGCTGATTGTATATAAAGCTTCCTGTCTCATATTAGTTTGTTATTAAATGCACAGAATGCATAGTAATTCCTTATTCATCTCATTATCCCCACCCGGCATTTGTATAGTTGACTGTATCAAGAATCTTTTCTCTGGTGACAGCTTTGTAGTCACTTTCCTCACACGTTAGATGCCTATCCCTCATGAATAATATTTGTTCTGTCGGATTAGTCTAATTGTATTAATGATCAATTAGCGTACGTAAAGAAAAACGAAGTTTGAAAGGCAGTCCTAAGCGGAATGTCGTGATTCGAAAATACGTTGCGCAACGGGAAGTAACACTGATTGGTTAATACATGGAGACGTACTTGAAAGCAATGGCGGCATAACAAAACAAAACAAAACACAACTTTTATTAGAATACCATATTTTTCGTTGAGACTTTCTAAATTTTATGTTTATTTTGAACTTGAGATTGTTCTTAACATATTGAGAATTGAGATTTTTGAGAGAAAATCAGTGAGATTTCATCTGAAAATCAAAAGGAAAAGTTTAAATCTCTGTTGATGTTTTACTTTATCATAAATGCCAAACCACAACAGAACAATAAATTGTGTGTTTACATTATAAACCTTTATTTAAAAGCATTGCGTTGCTTTCCAGAGAAACTCAAATAAGCAAAAATCTAAGTCTTGACGAAGTTTAACTTATTCTTGAAGTTCAGCGATATTGAGTTTTAATATTTTTATAAAGTATATTCTGTAAAAGGTGTACGCTGAATTTTTTTAAAGATAGGGGCGTTTCTTGTAAGTGAAAAGGTTATAATGCAGTGTAATTTTTCTGGAATGCAATTTCAATAGTCTAGGGATGTTGGCAAAATTGCAAGCGATCAGCATACGAGATGTCATCCATTAAAATTGACATAGAGTGGTAACTGCATCAGTAGCCACACGCCACCAACAGTACTTTGCTTTAAAAACCTTAGTTCAAAAGTAGCTTGAAACTAGCTCTATGATATGTACGAAGATTGATACCCAAAGAAGGATATTCGTATCCGAATAGCTGAAAGATAGAAATGTTATTGTTGCCTTAAACCTCATACAAGTTATTTCTCTTAGCCTTCAATGGATCTCCGCTAAAAGATTGCCTCTGATTTTCACTTTCAATGCAAACTCATTTCTAGTTATTCTTGATGACGTTAACTTTCCAGCAAATGCTCTTTTACTTAATCCTCCATGAACTGAGGCCAGCCTGCTGAGTATGGCAATCTCGTTCACATCCTTGAGAGCCATGGAGAAAATGCTGAAGCAGGCCCGTGCTGAAGGTAGGGGCAGATTCAAAATCACAGTGGCACAGAACCAGACTAATATTCAAAGTCAGGCCCATGGTCCAGGGATTTAGGTACCCTATTGACACACATCTCTGTAAATTTGTGACCAACAGTCCTGCGGTACATTAGAGATCAAGTAAACTTAGGACGTTCTCACAAAATTCGGCCATAAATAGTCTTTTATAGACAAAGTGTGATCAAAAATTCAAGAGGAATCATCACGGAAGTCTGGATTTTCTTGAAGATTCTAGGGATAACATCTTCAATTGCCCTGTATCACCGCAAAGTCACATTGCCATGCTATTCAGACTGGACAGGCTCAGGATTTTAATGGACAAATGTGGAGGGTAAGTGACTCTATCTGTCCTCTACACTTCCTGGGGATAGAGCTCTATCAAAGCGCACCCATACTTTTATGAACGACCTCGCTTGCATTTTTGCCAAAATCTCTAGACCGCTAAAATTGCCTTCCATAATAAACGACAATTAAACCCAACTTCTCCATTGTTAATAGCATTCCTATCTTTGTTGAAAATGTCATTAAATCCAAGCATACGTGATATTTGTTGCTATGCCGCTTTTCAAGCCGCGTTGCCACAACATAGTGAGGATTCGAACTATTAGCCAATCAGAGCCACTTTCTCTTGCGCAACGTATTTTCGAATCAAAATATTCCGTTACGAACTATAGTTTAGAATCGACATGTGATTAATAGCAATTGTCTTTATCCTGACTAAAGAAATTAGAATTGATTGGGCAGAATGTGTGCATGAATCTGCTCTACTGAATGAATGAATGAATGAATGAATGAATGAATGAATGAATGAATGAATGAATGAATGAGTGGATGGATGAATGAATGAGTGGATGGATGAATGAGAGGATGAATGAATGAATGAGCAAGTGACTGAGTGAGTGGGTGAGTGGGTGAGTTAATGAGTGAGTGAATGAGTAAGTATGTGGATGAGTGAGTCAGTGGGTGAATAAGTGAGTGGATGTATGAAAATTCTGTTTTGCTTCATTTCATGTATATTTTTTTATGTAAAATGCTTTTTCATGTCATCAGTTATATTTTTCTCTTTTCTTCTCGTATTTTTCATTCATCAGATTTAATTCTCTTACTGAAAATTTACGATATGTTATAAACTTAAAGCCCATACGAGGGCATTTTATGTGAATCTTGATATATTTTAAAATTAAATTCAAATTATGAATATCTGAGTCTTGTTTATTCTACTCTTCTTTTCCACTCTCCTTATATTACGTTACCACTAGTTACTCGGCCCATGTAGCTTATCTTATTTTGGCTACATTATATGTCCCTACAGACATTATATACCTCTATAGCTGGGTTCGGGAAACAACTAATTCCACTTGCACTTTGTGGTAAAATATTACAGAGTTGTCAGTGTACACTACCGTTCAAAAAGTGCTGGGACGATTCGATAAAAGAATGATCGCGTCGACATTGCTTCTATATGGCAACGTTAAGTTATTGTGATTAATTTTTGCTATCAATGAAGACTTTTGTCTTATGCGGCTTTAGAAGCTATATTTTTTAATGATTTTCTTGCTGTGGTTTTTGCTAATGTGTCAAGAGTTAGACTTTTTTGCACGCCAACACAATGTTTTGTTAAGGTTCAAACCTACTACACCGCAGCACTCTCAATAGAGACCTTTCATGTCTTGGCATCTTGATCTTCTTTGGTCTACCAACCCTTGGCAGATTTTTTACGGTTCTAAATTTAAAGAATTTTTTCATACAGCGAAAGCTGCATTCTTTGAGCAGTCCACAATTTTTGAACGGTAGTGTAGATATAAGTTCGCAGCACAAAGCATTCTCCTGTAATTTAATCTTGCCATATAGCTAGAAATAGCTTTGAGATGTCGCATTTGCACTGTATTTCGCTAGTGACTGGTTTTCTTGAGCACGACAGCGTTACTAACAAAACTAACCTCAGAGATACATTGCACTCCAGATTATAGGCCTCACTAAAGGTCAATGTTACATGTATTACATGGCTTAGCAAGAATAAATTTTTAACTATTTGACTTTGATGGCCAAAAATTTCCTAGACTTCTGTCCTATAGAATAGGTATCAAGGTTAGAAGGAATCAATTTTCAATTTTGAATACTTTTTTCACTGCAAACAGTCGAATTAGAATGCCATATTCATTTGCTGCAGTCAGATTTGCATGAGTTGTGCTTGAGCCATATAATACTATTTAACAAAGGAAGGGGGAGGGGTTTCCCTAAAAATCGCAATGTTCATTGTATCCTGCCTGCACTGAAATGTGCAGTTAAACTTCAAGAACCATTAAGGAAGTCTTAGTACTACAATGTTGCAAAAAGAGGTCCAATGTGAAGGAGCTTTAAGAACTACACGTTTAGCTTTTATAAGAAACCGGTTTATAAGAAACTTAGTACCAGACACCCTAATATACAAGGCACTTTCAGAACTACAGAGAAAGATATAAGAAACTTTAGAGCTTTCCGTGCCATCTTTCACAGTATCGAAAGTCCTTTTTTCCTCCACGGATTTGAAACGTTGCCAATACAATATGTTTTATGTGCTAAGCCTTATGGGCACGTCGATAGACAATGTTTCCCGTTTTTCTTTCGTTATCATTGCAATATTTTCATTGACTTAAGATATTTTTAAGTAACTTTTAGACCTAAACTGTAGCCAAAAATTAAGAAATCTTTACAACTAGGCCAGGTTTTATAAATGTGAATACTGATTTGTTATTCTCTTTTTTTGCTATGCATTCACATTACTCTACCTAAAACGCAGAGTTAAAAGAAGACGGTGATAAAAACAGAGCTAAATGAAAACGGAGCTAGTACACAAATTGCACCCTTGTACGTTGAACAACGAAAACGGAGGGATTTAAAATCCGTAAAATTGACACAGTGTCTCGTTTCCATAAACGAGACAGCGTTTTTGAGAATAAGTTTGACAGCGAAGAACCATGTAGCTACGGAGGAGCAGATGGACCACTAAGATGTATTTTACGAGCTTTCTAATTACTGGTATAAAATTTGGCTTTATTGTTGGCTACGCATCGTATATATGTATGTTGAAATCCTTGACGTACGGCATGGGAAAGGAGTGGACAATATGGATACCTATTGCAAGTGATAGAATTTTGTGTTTTGTTTGAGCAAGGAGTAGTTTGAAGAGAGTACAGCTCTGCTTATAGGGATCAAGAAACGGCAACATTTTTTAGACATACCGAAAAGCTTATTTGAGCAAAGAATAGTGTGAAAAATGTCGGACGAAAGAAGCTTTCCAGTACTGTATGTCTAAAAAGTTGTGCCGTATATTCGTGCTGTAGTAAGGATAAAAAATCGGATTAAAAATGAAAACAAAAACATACAAACGTGACCAGTGGTGTAAAGCTAAATTTCTAGCGGAGTGATATTTCACATATATATATATATATATATATATATATATATATATATATATATATATATATATATATATATTGATATAGGGGTGACAAGACAAGCTTCGAGGAGAGGACCACACTATCAATAGTTTTGGAAAAATTTTGAAGTACCATTACCTTATCGCAAACACGTAATGCAAGAATATAAAACAGATCCTGGCACCTGATGGGCCACCATATATAAAGGATCCACATGAAATGAAAAAAAAATGATGAGGAACAGCTGTAGTTTCCCATATTCGCCCGCATTCCTTTCTTTTAATGCAATTCATATAGCATTAATCGGAAAAGAGAAGGGGCAGATCCTTTCCTCGAAGAATTTTATTCGATTTTGATTTGATTTGCAATAATCCTAATTCACAACAACAATAATAGCAACAGCAATAAGTAATAATAATAATGATTTAGCGTAAGGAAGAATACTAATATTCATTCATTCGTTCATTCATTGATTCATTCATTCATTTTTAATTCTTTAGACGTGGTGGCCCCTCAGATACTAAGATCTGTTTTCCAGGGGACCATTTTAAGACTCATACAGGAAACTTATAATACATGCTAAATTACAAACTAAATATAACCATGACTAAAAAAGGAAATTACATAATAAATAAAGATATACTTAGATATAAAATAGAAAACATTTAAAAGAAAAAACAAACAATATATGATGCACTAAGCCTGGTTCCATATCGTCGTAAGCAACTGGGACGCGTCCTAGGTATCGTGGACTTGTCAGCGATGCATCGGAAACTTTCTCAAAAAGTTGAACCCTTTTCAACTTTTATCAGCTCTACTTGGGACGTCGGCGATGGTACTGGGACCCCGGAGACACTACTGGGGCGTCGGCGACATAGCCAAAAAAACTTTCCCAAATCATCGTAAGCATTCCAGTACCATCGCCAATGCAATGACTAGGACGTGTCACCGACATTTTATGACGATATGGAAACCAGGCTTTACAGGATGCAAGTCAAGAAATACACACCAGCTTAGGCAGAACTAATTTTTCATGCCATACGGCAATTATTAGCCAAAAAATGCATCGTTAGATTAACCATTAGAGTTAGCGGATGATTGCCGAATGGCATGAAACTATTAGCTCTGGCTAAGCTGTTGCGCCCTTTTGAAGCGTATCCTGCTACTATTTGTGCTCTCCTCTTGTATACTGTTATGAATTTACTTACTTATGTTTTTATGTAATGTTATTTAATTTTAGAGGTTGGCTAGGTTTAGCTTTAGTATATTTTTAATGTACATAGAGCTATGTAGCGCCAACTGTAAATAATTTGAATATTATTATTATTATTTTTAAGAACTATATTTACATCTAACCTCACTGTATATAGACTTTTATTGCTAAATGCATTTGTTTTTTTCTTACACTTTTTTCTTACTTTTTTCTTTTTTTTGTTATGGTCTTGTTGACTACATACGTAAACTTGTCACCAGATACAACTTACCTATAATTAGAGAGATTTGTACTTGTATTAGTAATTTGAATATACACATGAGAAGTTTCAAAAAAAACTATTGGAATTGAGGGCTGTTTCCATATTTTGAAGATCGGACTATGTATTACACTTTTAAATAGATGAAATTACTACAAAATACCTCACAGTTGAAAGCAAAGAAGAGTGGTACTGAATGGAATATATTTCTGTAAAATCAACTATTAGAATGTATGTCAAAAGCCCTGGAGGAGTTCCCTGAGCAGGTAAACAGCAGATAGTTTACATGTGACATGTCAAATTTTGCATAATTCAGACCTATTACATTAAATTCTATTCTATTACAATAGAAAGGGCTGAACCCTCTCATCCCTCTTTTCTCTTCTATAGTCGTGAACGTGGCCAAATAATAGCCCGACGAGGGTTTGACGTAATATAATTATCTCTTTGTATTTTGCAATATAATGGGCCTAATCGATTGCCCATTTGTTGCGGAAGTGAAATATGAATGAATGACTAAAGAGAAGACTGGAGTTGTAAACTGGAATGTTTACGCTAACGTCAGACCTACAAACTGGAGGATCTGCTATCTTCAGCTATTAATAGGCAATATAAAACTTTTAATGAAAATTCCATTAAAAAAAACCTACAATATAGGCCTAAAAGAAGCAATCGCGCAGACTTATCTTTCGCTGAATTTCTATTCAAACTCTAAAGTGCATGTTTTTGTCTGCAGCTTTAGTCAGTTTTGCGCCTGAAGGATAAATCATATTTATGTCTGTAGTTTAATTGAATTTGACCAATTCAAGGTTGCAGTCTTCAAATAGTGACCATAGTCATAAGATGAAATTCTTTTACTCATTTTTCACGTTAGAGATTCTTATTCGCACTTTTTCTTCGTATTATGATTCACATTATTGCTACTTAGAATTCAATCCAAGCTTCTATAGCTGTAGCCAGGTACGAGGTAAGCGCTGAAAAGTTAGGCGAATAGTTTATTAAAGGTTTCGAATCCCGAAGATTATAAATTCCCCCTTCTATTGAATTACTATTGCATGAATGATAGACACTAAGATATTCGCTGCTGCTGGCTTTTTATTGTGAAATTTTCTAGTTTCTTCTAGTTTGTTTATCACAGGCATGTTTCCACCTTAGAGTTGCTGAATGGACAATGAGGGTAGGACGGCACCTCTTAGTTCGGTGGTCAATGCCCCCTGTGCCTCCATTAGCTTTGTGCCTGGTCGTAGTTCGATTCGACAACATTGTATATGAGTTAACATCAGACCTGTGCATACAGCAACAGTGTCACACCCATCAGACACAAATTCGTTCGGCAAATCCCCAAATTTCCATTTCTATCTACAAACTACTTCATTTTTTTGTATTCCGAGAGTCCAAGAAGAATAAGATGTAGATATGTAGCTAACAGCTCAATTATTTGCTACATTCGAACAATTTCCTTCAATCACCAAAATCACACCCAGGTCCTACACTTCCCATGCAAAGACGATTTCTTCGAACCACCACGGTTAAAAAGAATACATCTAGCAATTCTTCGTGGAACTCACTCACAACAGCAGACTAATGAAAACCAGCAGCGTACCCAATGAGAGACATTGAGGTCCGTACCCCTCCAACTTTTATAAAACATGGTCCACGAGATTTTTCCACAAACGCTGTAAAGTTAATGGAGGGTGGTAAGGATCACGCATTATTCTGTGAAACGACGTGAACGACATGGAGACATGGAAGATGTGGAACATAAAACATCTCTTTAAGCAATCCAATGTTTATGAGCAACAATTTTAAGTATAGATCTGCTTAAAATTTACCCAAGTATACTTTACAATTCTAAGGTTAATAATTAATTAATAATGCTGTTACTAATGTTCTTTGACTGAAGTGGAACAGTGTTTGTTAGTGTGATTACAAGTGCAAGTAATCACACTAACAAACACTGTTCCAAGTAAACACACTAACAAACACTGTTCCACATTATTCGTTTCACAGAATAATGTGATTACAAGTGCAAACCACTGTTACCATAGCTAGTGTAAATGAAATATCAGGAGAATTTTTTCAAAAGGGCGTTCGTTTACATTTGCAAGAGCCTGAAGGGCGTGGTACATAAAATGTTTTGCGACTACGCCTCCGGTCCTCCTTCCCCCACTTCTACCGTCCTGGTTACGTCCCTGATAATCTACCAAGTTGTGTAACGATGTGTTCACATTCACTTAACTTTAATGTCATCCACGTTTGTTTGTTTATCATATTCAAGTTATATATATATATATATATATATATATATATATATATATATATATATATATATATATATATATATATATATATATATATATATATATATATATATATATATATATATATATATATATATATATATATATATATATATATATATATATATATATATATATATATACTCAGTAGCTTGCGAGTAACCAGGATTTCTCCTTTTTCAGTGCAGACAGAAACATTATTATTCTCAGAAAAATCAGGAGAAAATTAAAACTTGCCACCACCGGGAATCGAACCACGGATCTCTTGCTTTCCGGGCAAGCGTCTTAACCACTAGACCATAGTGGCTTGTTTTAACTCTCCTGATTTTAGCACCTTTAAGGTTACTTTCGGCTTTCGCCTTTTTCAAGCAGCTCTACATATGAACTCAGTAGCTTGCATATATATGTATATATATATATATATATATATATATATATATATATATATATATATATATATATATATATATATATATATATATATATATATATATATATATATATATATATATATATATATATATATATATATATATATATATATATATATATATATATATATATATATATATATATATATATATATATATATATATATATATATATATATATATATATATATATATATATATATGAAAAATCTGCTTTTGGTACAGATCTTCACTACAGCGGCACCCTGCTTTAGTCATACTGAAAAGCTTTTTTCGTCTGACACTCGTCAGAGTATGAAAAAAGTACGAAATATATACCCAGTGCGGATGCATGTGACATGATGAATAATGTGTCCAGTCAGCCGTATGATTGGCCACTTGGCACCTAATCACCATTGTTACTTGAAGAGTCCAAGCGAGAAAATGAGTTCTTTTTGTTTACACAGTACTGGGTTTTGAGTCTTTATGTGAACTGATTCCAAAACACTTAAATGAAAGGACGATCTTGCTTGCCCTATGATCCGAAAATTATCGTCTGAATATGTTTTGGCGTATTCTGGGGTTTTAATGAGATGTTGTCCTATGGCCGAATCACTTTTCATTTTAGATTTAGAGATTTTACACATACGAGGTGGCTTGTCAGAATTATTAAGTACATATGTATTCCATTTAATTTCAAGGAACTCTAGAGCTTCTATAATAATCGATAAGTAGGCCGATGCATGAGTAACAACATTCCGTCTAGACAATTCCATCGTCGGGCTTAAGTAAACACGTAGTCTCGTTGTCATGTAATCTATTTAGTTGTGCTTACGTAATGTTTACATAGAACCCCCAAGAGCATTCTAGAACAGGGTAAAAATATACTTTACGTATTTAGTTGCTGACGAATGATTAATTAGAACTAGAATATTCTTGATGAAAAGTATAAATACCCCATTTAGAGTAGAGTTGAGTAGAACAGTTTGTTGAATCTACGATATGCTGTGATTGAAAACTGTGAAACACTGCGAGTCTTATTGTGACTAACATTCTGTGAGTTATCGTCGCGGACAACGACAGGATTCCCGACAAAGTGGCACCTCCGACGGGACACGTTTGTGTGTTTTGAGAGCAAATCAATCAAGAAAGGGAACAAATTTGAAGAATAGCTATGGCTTTGGCCGAAAGTCTGAAGAAGCTTGACAACAAATTCAAACTACTGGAAATCAAGGACAAGAATACAGAAAAGATTCTCAACGAAAAGAAAGAGAGAGAACTGAAACGACAAGTTCAAGTAATTTCACAGAAATTGGAAGAAATTTACGACCTGCGGACCGAGATTGAAGAATTGAAGATTGCCGAAGACGAGAGCCCCGAACAGGTCGAGGAATGGGGAAAAGAATTCGAAGCCAGGACCGAACATTATGAGCAAGTAGTTGAGAGTCTGACAAATGCTACAGCTACAATTGACAACGACCGTGAGAAGGTAAAGACAGAGTTGGCGAAACAAGAGGAGGAACTTCGAATGAAAAGAAGATATGAGGAAGAACAACGCATCGAAGAGATGAGACTAAAAATGAGAGAGCAATTCAGTAAAAAGCATGCTGATGAAAAGACGCCAGTAGCTGAAGGAACAGACGTGAAAGTGAAGCTACCTAAGCTAACCATTACCAAATTCAAGGGAACCTCGTTGGATTGGATGAGATTTTGGAACCAATTTACCGCAGAAATAGACTCTACGAAGATTGCTGGGGTTTCTAAATTTTCGTACCTTAAAGAGCTCTTGGATCCAAAGGTGAAACCACTCATAGATGGGCTACCATTTACATCAGAAGGGTATGAAAGGGCGAAGAACGTACTGCAAACAAAATTTGGAAAAACAAGTGAAGTTATTACAGCACATGTAAGGGGAATAATGGATCTACCAACAGTAAATGGATCAAACCCTGCAAAAATACACGATTTCTTTGAGAAATTGGTTACACACGTTCAAGCAGTAGAAACTATGGGGAAGCTCAAGACAATCAATGGGTATGTGCGGTTACTACTTGATAGACTCCCTGGCATAAGATCAGACTTGGTGAGAGATGACGTAAATTGGACCAACTGGGAGTTTCCACATCTCGTTGAAGCCCTTAGGCTGTGGACAGAAAGAAATCCAATTTCTGATGAGAGGAAGGAGCACACAGTACAACGAAAGTTTGACAGGACACTTCAAACTCGACAGAAACAGTGGAAGCCGAAGAGTTGTGTGTATTGCGACAATGAAATGCATAAACCCTTAAATTGCCAGCATGTCTCTTCCACTGAAGCACGGAAACAAGTCGTTGCCAGGAAAAGGCTATGTTTCAACTGTCTTGGCATTGGTCACAGAGCAACAGAGTGTACCAGCAAACAGAATTGCACCAAATGTGGATCAAGACATCACTCCTCCATTTGTGACAAATCGCAAGAGGTGGCTAGCACAATGATGTTGACAACAGAGACCCAACACGTGGCATATCCAGTTGCAGTGGTAAAAGTCAATGGAATAAAGTGTAGGGCACTATTAGACACTGGTGCAGGCAGCTCTTATGCTTCAGCCTCATTGATAAACCGACTTGGTATTCCAGCTGCAAGAGTGGAGAACAGGAAAATAGAGATGATGGTGCACACAGCTGTAAGGAAGATACAAGTCTACAACCTCAAAATAACAAACTTGGAGGAAGATTTCGAGATGTGTGCTGACGTCAGTAAAGTTGATAAGGATGTCCTATTGTCTCTGGAAAATCCAAAGTATGAAGCAATGGTGAATAAATACAGACACCTCAGTGATTTACGGCTGAATGACATGGACAATAAGAGTGAGCTTCCAGTACACTTAGTTCTTGGAACAAGTGAGTATTCTAGAATCAAGACAGCTACAAAGCCGAGGATTGGAAATCCAGGAGAACCTGTTGCTGAATATACCCGCCTTGGATGGACAATAATTTCACCTGGAGCTGAGTTGGATATGTCAAACTTATTCCTTGCAAGGTCAGCTACTGAGGATTATGACCGCTTGTGCAGTTGGGATGTACTTGGAATTGAGGATTCTCCAGCTGAGTATCAAAGCACAGTTTATGAAGATTTCAAGGAGCAGCTAACAAGGAGTAAGGAAGGCTGGTATGAGACTGGACTACTCTGGAAAGTAGGCCACCCAACGCTGTCTACAAATGAGAAGGGAAGCTTAGCAAGATTGTCAACATTGCTGAAGAAATTGAAACGCCAGCCTGATTTGTATCAAGATTACAATGCTGTCATCAAAGACTACCTGAATCAAGGAATCGTAGAACGAGTCTCATGTAATGCAATGCCTCATGGGAAGGTATTTTACATCCCACATAAAGCAGTCGTTCGGGAGCAAGCGGAGAGTACAAAGCTTCGAGTGGTGTTTGATGCTTCAGCAAGAGAGGATAACAGAAGTCCATCATTGAATGACTGCCTCGAAACAGGGCCTTCACTTCAAAACCTCCTGTGGAATGTGGTGGTGAGGAACAGAATGAAGCCTATCGCACTGGCTGGTGACATAAAGAAGGCATTTCTACAAGTGAGGATACGAGGAGAAGATAGAGATGCACTAAGATTCCACTGGATAAAGGATATTCAGACAGAAGAAGTGGAAACCTTGAGGTTTTCAAGAGTCATGTTTGGCCTCACTCAGTCTCCATTCTTGCTGGGTGGTACAATTGAACAGCATCTAGCAGGCTACGGGAACCAAGCCAAAGAATTAATTGAAGAAATAAGAAGAAGTCTATATGTAGATGACCTTATAAGTGGAGGTTACAACTCAGATGAAGTGAGAAATTTCAAGACCAAAGCAACAGAAATTTTTAGAGAGGCTGGTTTTGAACTTCACAAGTGGCATTCAAATGACAAGGAGCTTGAAAGTGAGGATGCAGGTGAGACAGACAGTGAACAGTCATACGCTAAACAACAGTTGGGAGTTAGGCCAGAGGAAACAAAGCTGCTAGGATTACATTGGAACAAAGCAAGTGATACAATTGCGGTGTCATTCCCTGCAAAGCTTGGTGATATGACTAAAAGAGGAGTACTACAGACAATTGCTTCCATTTATGATCCACTGGGCATTGTGTCTCCAATCACTCTTCAAGGAAAGCTTTTATTCAGAGAGCTTTGTGACAGAGGCCTAACTTGGGATCAGCAGTTACCAGAAGACCTTAGAGGTCGATGGAAGCAGTTCTGTGGGAATCTATCGACAAAAATGGAAATGAACAGAAGCCTGTGTCTCTACAGAGAAGAGATCCATTCAATTGAGCTGCATGCATTTGGTGACGCAAGCGAGAAGGGAATTTCGGCAGTTGTATACGCTGTTACACAACAACCATCAGGCTACAGTGTAGGCATTATTGCAGCAAGATCGCGACTTGCGAAGAAGGACACAACTATTCCAAGACTAGAGCTAGTGTCATCACACATGGCAGCAAATCTGTTAGAAAATGTCAAGGATGCCTTGGAAGGCTTGCCAGTGACAAGTACAATTGCATGGATAGACAGCAAAGTAGCCCTTCATTGGATCAAAGGAGAAGGAAATTACAAACAATTTGTCAATAACAGAGTAAAGAAGATCAGATCTAAAGAATTCATTACGTGGAAACATGTACCTGGAGAACAGAACCCCGCAGATGTTGGAAGCCGTGGCTGCTCAGCAACAAAATTACAACAGCAAGAAATCTGGTGGAAAGGCCCTTTATGGCTTATTCATAAAGATCAATGGCCAGAGGATGTTACAACAGTTCCCTCAGTTGAAAGCGAGACAGAAGCAAGGAAAGTTAAAGAAGTTTTAGCAACAACAATCAGTATGGAGTCAGGATTTGAGGACTTGATACAACGCTTCTCCTATAAGAAAGTCATTCGTATAACTGCGTGGATTATTCGGTTCAAAGAAAACTGCAAATCAACGGAGAAAAGAAGAGGACCTTTGATAACTGAGGAAGTATGTGCAGCAAAAGGAGTGTGGATCAAAAGGACTCAAGAGCAAGTTGCTGGTTCTTCAGAATTTGAGCTGCACAAAAGTCAGTTAAGATTGGAAATGGACAACCGAGGAATATATGTATGCTATGGACGGTTACAAGGAGATTACCCGGTGTACTTGCCCACCAAATCAGCATTCACTGAGGCACTCGTGAGGAATGCACATCTCACTACATTACATGGGGGAGTTGGGCTTACAATAACCAAGATCAGGGAGCATTATTGGGTGCCAAAGCTCAGACAACTTACGAAGAAGATTGTGAAAAACTGTTTTGGTTGTAAGAGATTCCAAGCAGTGGCACTCAAAGAACCTCCTCAAGCTAGCCTGCCAACCGAACGAACAGTTGGAGAACGACCCTTCCAGGTAATAGGCTTGGACTACGCAGGGCCTCTATACTACAAGAAAAGAGAGAAAACGATGGGTAAGGCATACATTCTTCTTCTTACATGCAGCCTGACTCGTGCCATATGCCTTGAACTATTACCAGACCAAACGTTAGAGCGCTTTCTACCAACCCTTAAGAAGTTCATAGCGAGAAGAGGAAGACCTGAGAAGATTTATTCCGACAACTTTTCAACATTTGTTGCTGCAGCAAAATGGATAAAGAAAGCAATACAGAACGAAGCTGTACACGATTTTCTTGTTAACAATGAAATTAATTGGAGATTCAACCTTAGTAGAGCACCCTGGTGGGGCGGGCAGTTTGAAAGGATGGTTGGTTTAGTCAAACAAACACTGTACAAGAACGTTGGGAGAGCATCGCTAACATGGGACGAACTGGCAGACCTGTTGCAAGATGTAGAGTTAACACTGAACAACCGTCCCCTTGGATATGTCGAGGATGACGTTCAAATGCCTGTCCTTACACCAAACATTATGCTATTTGGCCAACCCAATATCACATTAGAAGAGACAAATGGAGAAATCGATGACAGAGACCTCAGAAGAAGAGCACGCTATCTCAATGAGTGCAAAAAGAAGATTTGGAACCGCTGGAGCAATGAATATATTCGCGGGCTGAGAGAAAGGCACAACTTGCTGCACCATGGCAAGACGAATGCACTGAAGATCGGTGATGTCATGATGATAAAGGGTGACGAGAAGAACAGGGGTCATTGGAAACTTGGCATTGTCAAAGAGCTCATCACAGGCAGAGATGGTGTCATCAGAGGAGCAAAACTTCGAGCTGGAAATGCAACATTAGAACGTGCAGTGCAGCATTTGTACCCAATGGAACTTCAATGCGATGATGCACTTGAAAAGGAAGACCATGCTTCTCAAGATATGGAGTTGAATGCCGATGCAAAGGAATTCAGACCAAGGCGTGATGCAGCTATTGCAGCAAAACTCAGAATTACTGATCAGATGGAAGATGAAGATGAAGAACCAGTAGTTGACTGGTGAAGTCATTGACTTGAACTTTGTTAAATTCTGATTGTACATTTGAGAACAAGACGTTCTCAAATGGGGGGAGTGTGTCAGAATTATTAAGTACATATGTATTCCATTTAATTTCAAGGAACTCTAGAGCTTCTATAATAATCGATAAGTAGGCCGATGCATGAGTAACAACATTCCGTCTAGACAATTCCATCGTCGGGCTTAAGTAAACACGTAGTCTCGTTGTCATGTAATCTATTTAGTTGTGCTTACGTAATGTTTACATAGAACCCCCAAGAGCATTCTAGAACAGGGTAAAAATATACTTTACGTATTTAGTTGCTGACGAATGATTAATTAGAACTAGAATATTCTTGATGAAAAGTATAAATACCCCATTTAGAGTAGAGTTGAGTAGAACAGTTTGTTGAATCTACGATATGCTGTGATTGAAAACTGTGAAACACTGCGAGTCTTATTGTGACTAACATTCTGTGAGTTATCGTCGCGGACAACGACAGGATTCCCGACAGGCTGTTCTCTTATTATAGTGTTTTTCGTCCTGATGCTCGTGGTTACATGTTGTTTTATTCTGTTTGCTAGTCTCTGCACAGTGCGCCCTATCTACCGAGCTTCACATAGGCATGAAAATTTGTAAACTACACAACTTTTTTGAGTGGTAGGAACGCTATCTTTTTTAGCAGATGGTAGCATGGCCCTGGTGTTGTAGACCACACGAGGCTTCACGGCATAGAAACAAAGCCAGTACATCTTGTTTCTATCTCACATCTTCCCTATTCAAGCTGTTCCAGAGTCTGGTCCCTCAATACGAGAATGACCTTTGACCAGCGCTAGTTTTTAAAAGTGACAATTTTAGACTGGTCTCAGTTGAACGTAATTTGCGATCGTTACTTTCTGAACATCTTCAGAACAGATTTCGAAAGTATTCGGGCGCAAGCTCATTCAATATATATAGCGAAACACAAAGTGTTCCAGGTACCGTGTTAAATAGATTGAAACTCAAAATATTAGCTATTTTACATACGCTATAAGAATGATACCCCGGGGAACACTAACTAGTACTACCCCGGGGCTACAACATAGAGTAGTACTAAAACACAATAGCTTATTACCATATATTACCGCTAACAATAACCAAGCATTTTTACATTCAAATAGGTAAAGTAAAGTTTAGTAAAATGAATTCCACGTTAATTGAAAACTATGGTCGTTTGATTAAAAAGTAAAAACTACCATAAACACAACGGACTTACAAAGATAGTTATATATATGCAAACGAATTATGTCTTTGGTCTAGGTGGAGGCATGAGTGGCTTTTAGTCGAAGCATTTAGTATCAAACAGGCATTTTATAGTTAAATTTGAAATTAGCTTGTTGGCTTCCAAAGGTAAGTCTTTATCACCATACAGGAGGATTTGCAGTTTATTGTCGTGTAAATCCTCAGGTTTTCCATGAGCCATGACTATATCATTGACACCGAGGAGGAGATTTCTTCTATTTTCCTTGAAGGAATGACATAGCAGCGAAAAATGTTCTGTATCTTCAAATCCATCATTAGCTGGACAAGTTAGACTTTTGAATCTATGAAATTGTGCTTGAATTTATGGTGATCGAGTTTGCTTAGACCGACCTTTAGGTGAGCTACGTAAGAGATTTCCTTTTGGGTTATGGGCCCCGTATATAGAATTGTGCGAAGGCCTGATTTGTAAAAGTAGCTTCTTCCTAAATACGCTTAAAGGGGGGAGTTCTCTTACTTTGGATCAAGTTTATTCCCTTCAGGCAAGGAGTTTAGGTAAAAGCTAGACTCCCAAGCACGTTTTTTGTACAGCTTTTCCCTAGATGTTCCTCTCCAAGTTCCTGATTCTGCAATAGCAGCCGAATATTGCACAGATTCAAGTTTTTCCACCAGATAATTTCCAGAAAACGCATCTCCTTGAGGGATATGATAACTAGCATCACCATAGTCTAGGTGAGGTCTTACGTATAATTCGAATAGCTTATTTAACGTATTTTAAATAAAGATATTTTGACATAAACTTCAGCATTCCAATCCCTTTTCTTGATTGTGTTATGGCTGCTTGTATTGGAGCTGAGAAGAAGAGTTTATTATTTAGAATCATGCCTAAATATTTATCTTTGAACACTGTAGATACGGGTATGTTATTGAAAAGGAACACAGGGCAGTTTATTTTCATATGTTTCCTTGAAAGTACTCATCAGTTATTGGATTTAAATCGTGGGTCATATCGTTAGCAGTTACGGTAGGATCTTGTACCATTGGCACAGGTGATATACCATCTGCAAAAAGTTTCACACTGCACCTCACATTTTGTATTAAATCGTTTAAATATCTATATAAAAAGTGAAGGAACCAGGATTGAACCTTGCGGAACGTCCGCAGTAATATCCCCAAGCAGAGGCGCGACCATTCAAAACCGTTCTCTTTTTCCTAATTGACAGAGAACATTGAAGGAGTAACAGCAGATTCTCAGAAACACCACATCTTCTAAGCTTGTAGATTACCCCCTCATGCCTGACCCTATCAAATGCTTTCGAGATGACAACAAAAAAAGAACGAGCTTCTAGAGTAAGATTGTAGTCAAAGGATTTATGGATAGAATGCGTTATAGAAAGAAGCTGATTTATTGTCGAGTCGCCTGGACGGAAACCTGATTGCTTAGGGCTTTATAAATTTTCCATTCTAAGAGGATAGACAAATTTTTAGATAAACGTTTCATAGATTTTACTGACGATTGGAAGAAGGGAGATGGCGGGATAGCTTTTCTTAAAATTTTTCTCATTTTTTTATGAACTGGTACAGCATTTGCTCTTTTTCAGGTTACAGGGAAAATGCCTCTTGACACAGAAAATTCTCTAAAAATCAACTTTAATGGAATAATTAAAGCATCCTCGCAACTTTTTATCAATCACATTTGGATCTCATTCCACCCGTAGGCTTTGTTCGGATAAAAAGTACGAGTGATTCTTATTATCTCCTCGTCGGACATAACATGATCTTGAAGTAAAGATGCTATCACATACAAATCACTGGAAATCTCACTACCAGTATCCAAAGGTGTGCATTGAAGACAAAAATTATTATTGAATATCTCAGCTTTTGTAGCGAATATGGGTTCCGATAATATACAACGGATTTTAGTGAAATAGTTGTGCTTGGTATCAGCAACAAGTTTTGATCCATGGGCTATCATATCTTTAATAGAATAGAAGCATAACTACTGGTTAGTCCTTTTTGACATATGATTTAAAGGCACGATTTTCCCCTCAAGACGGTTTTTTATTGGAAGTGATTCGACAGGCCTGTTGGGTCTTTATCTCTTTTATTTTGATCTTGCTGGGTACAATGTTGGAACAGATATTTGGAAGGACTTCATCATAAGAGCCTCCATTTGCTGGTCAGGATGTGTTACTTCTTCAAAAGTTTCCTGCCAACAGAACATTTCTACACTTTTCCGAATAGCAATGGTGTCGTGAATGATTTGATGGTGGCTCTGTTCATGAAGGGAGGGGTGAATATCAGATTCAATTCATGGACTAGGTTGATATGCACAAATTAGATTTTATGCAGGACTTTGAATCACCAATCATATGGATTGGTCCAGATGCCAACTGATGTAGTCCAAGGTCTGACATAAGTGGCTCGAGTCACCTACCCTCGTCATTTTCATTATTGTCTCCCCATCATTGTTGAGAGCGACGGTTAAAATCTCCAGTTATAATTACAGCATACAGCTCCTTGGTAGACATTTTTGATATCACTCGTTCGAGATTATTCATGAAGCATTCAAATTCTCCCTGGTCCTGACTAGGACTTTTGTTCGTAGCAACACAAAAGTACTTTTTCCTAGCTAGCTGTAGTTAACACAAAAGATATTCAGGTAATGTTGTCATATCAGGTCTCTCCTCTCTAGAAAGTAAGTCTCTTATATACAAACCAACGCCTCCCCTTTTGACGTTTGAAGGGTGATTATATTTGATCAGATCATTCCCTTCCAGAACCAGCCTCTCCTGATCGATGGAATCAACCAGATTGGTCTCGACAACACAAGGGAGATCATGATTATATATGGAATTGTATTCAACTTTAAGCCATGATATGAAATGGTTTACTCTCTCTTACCTACCAATGTAGTTCTTTACACATTTACCCAACCTTAATGGTGGCAACAATGTGTGGGGAATTTCTAAGAAAAGTGTCTCGCGTACCTCACCTGTACTTTTCTCTACCCTTGTTTGATTATATTACTCTATATCCTTCTTTGTTGAGGTAATGTGTCAGAAAATACCTCTGGCCTTATTGTTTTGCTGCCAAACTTCGCTTGTTAGGCTATGCAAAAAGCACCTAGGAAAATCAAATTGAACCTGTAGGCACTGGACGCACGCCTGCAAATTTTTGCAAATACTAATAAGGTGCCCTCAAAATGTGCAAAAATAGCCTTTATCTGAGAAAAATGTATAAGGTAGGTCCTTATAGAAACACAGAGTGCCCCTCTTCATTTTTTACGGCACAAGTAAAGTTTTCTCACTTTCACTATTGCCCGATTCTTCTCTACCTTTCTCCGTTTTCAATAAGAGTATTAGTATAACAAACAGAAGTAGTTGAGTTGAGTGTGGCTCTTAAACTGAAGGGTGTGCTATAATTAGCTTTCAACTCTTGTGCTCCTCCATATTCCTCATACTTCTTACGTCCCAAGAGAAGATTGCATAAGAACTAAACAAAATACTACATAGAAAGAATGCTTGAAAGAAAACAGACCCCATATTAGTGGCTGTGTGGCGATGAGCGATCTTTGAAAGATTTCTACTGATATCAGCTAGTGTTTTGGGTATATATTAATGCTAGTTCAATCATTAACTATGGTTCAATTATCTCATTGTTAACTTCCTTTGGAAGTCCATTATCGCCACGTATTAGAAATTAGAAGAGGCGTTTTATTCGAATGATTTGAATAACGAAATGGTTGTTTTTGATTTGAGTGTTACGATATTCCGACGGGAAGACTTCGATACGGAGTGTCTAGTGAGGAGGAGCAGAGCAGCATTATTACTTGACGCCCTTACTTGGTTTATGGTATCCTTAAAACTATTGCTCAAACGTCATGTGCTTTATCTACAACTAACCCCACGTTATTGCATTTCCAGCTTCATGCCCAAACAGTGAATTTAAAAGCATTTCCAATTACTTCAGTTGTAGGAAACGGCAGCTTGAGAAGGAAATTGAAGAGGTCAGGATTGCAACGAAAAACAAAGACATTTCTTTGTTTTTAATGATGATTCGACAGTACCTTTTTCGACTACAAACTATGATGGCATAAAAGCGACAACTTTTATCATCTAGTTTCTTCGCCAATTCGCTCCTAGTTTGAATGTCCCCTTTATATATAATGGCCACTTGGTATGACATAGATATTGCACCCAGTGGTGTCATTTTCAATGTGCTGTAGATGTTGTTTACTTGCTATTGATGTTGTATTAACAACAGTGCATAGAAAAGAATAGCATAAAATAGAAAGATGTAGTCGTTATAAGATTAAACCAGGAAGACATTTAGGTCTCATTATGACTGTCTTTCTGTTTTAGTCTTGGCATCCTGGACGAAAGAGTAAGCCATTTTGCCGTTTAATGTCCCATTAACTTTATATTCAAAGAGTAGCTATACAGCAAGTGTGTGTGTGTGTGTGTGTGTGTGTGTGTGTGTGTGTGTGTGTGTGTGTGTGTGTGTGTGTGTGTGTGTGTGTGTGTGTGTGTGTGTGTGTGTGTGTGTGTGTGTGTGTGTGTGTGTGTGTGTGTGTGTGTGTGTGTGTGTGTGTGTGTGTGTGTGTGTGTGTGTGTGTGTGTGTGTGTGTGTGTGAATACTAGGCACTAAATACTTGATGCACCACCTGATTAACATAATGGAACTCATGACACATATCTTTACTTAAGAGTAAAGAGTACAATTACAAGTTCTGACAGAGGTATTGCTGTTTCCATTTCATCATTATTCATATCGAAACTCAAGTCCAATAGGCTTCAAATGCTTTTCAATCGCTTCATCCATTCTTCTATTCATTTCATCCGTGAAGTAATTCTTCCAATCTCCAACTTCTCCTTTCCTCATGAAATGCTCATCTTCTTTACTTGTGAATTCTTTATAATTAACAGACTTGTTACTCTTCATGTTCTCAAAACAAAGGTGATCTATCAACGACTGGACTTTTTCATCTGTAACATCTTTCCCGAGAAATTTGGCCACCATTCTTACGCTTGTTGCCAGATCCTGTTTCATGTCTTCAAATATTAACACGCACACGTTTGGGTGATTCCTCCGTTGCCACACTTCCTTTACGTATTCAAAGTATGGACAGTAAAGAATGAGATCGTCCATGAAGAGATCGAAATATGTTGCAAAATCTCCTATATAGCCATGACCTGTCATCATCTTTTCGTGGTGATAGTACGACACTATTGTATCCTTTGGATTTCTTAAGCAAAAAACAGCTTTGCTTCTCTCAATCAGGCTGTCAGGCAATAAGCAGAGGTTAAAGTGGCTTTTTAGCAATCTTGGTGACGGGATATCCTCCATCTTTCCAAGAGCATCACCTTGTAAGGCTGGCATTTCGTCCTTCATAAAATCCAAAATTACTGGAGTGTCAATGAAAGGAAACCTATAATATAATGGAACAGCTTTCGCTTCTTCAAAATTGCAATCGTTTTGTATGAGCCATACAAGCTCTTGAGTCCATGTTGACCCATTTTTCGGAAATGTAAGCACGTAAACGTCGTCTTGACGGACCGGCCATTGCTTATAACGGTCTTTGAATTTCTCGAACGCTGCGTTCACAATGACATTACCAGGCAGTGCTCTTACGAAGGATTGGCCTTTTTGGACAACGGGACCAAACACACGTGAAATTCGTGATGTCTCCTCATCAGAGAGTTTTTCACATTTGATAGAAGCCATTTCAACGGACGAGTGGTAAATGGAGAACGATGTTGTACTCTCTTTGATCAAACTGTACGTATCGCTGACTTCCTTCATTCCAGTATACGCCCTTATGTCAATAAAAGCGCAACAGCAATAAAATGTGTAATTATGGGTATAACAATAGAGAGAGTATGGATCCTTACAATGGTAGAAAGGCTGAGACATATTGTTTAGTCATAGTAATTAAGATTTAGTAAACACCGAGCCTCAAAGACCTGTATCGTAAATCCTCCAGTTAGCCCCGCTTGAAATAGCCCTCCCCAGCCATAACCATATCCACCACCATAACCGCTCCCATCATCATCACCACCACCAAAAATACATCACTTCCATAATGTATTTATTATACGATATTACTGTAGCAATAAGTGTCCCTCTAACGGGCACTTCCCCAACGTACGGGATCGTACATGGGACTCACCTTTACCTTTTACTGTAGCAATATGACATTATTATCATCAGCAGGAGCGGATCTAGCGTCGAGCATTGTAGAGGGTCATTTAGGTACAATCATAGATTGGCTTTGTGAAAGAGCATGGTTATATAAAACCATTTGAGTAGGCCACGCCCCTGACAGAAGCATGATAAAAGGCAGATTGAAAGTTCTTGGAGACAGCTCCTGGTTGTATAATTTAAGCCGTAATTTTGGGGAAAGCCAGATTGAGGGACTGTACCAGGAGTGCACACATTGGAATGCTGATGAATTTTTTTAGTGGCCTAGGAGGACCCACAATAGTTAGGTCCGACGTGACAGAAAATTTTGTAATTTTTATCTTTTAGAATGGCCAATAGGGCGTCTTCCAGACTACGGTTTAATTGAGTGACTATGTGTTTGGGTGTGATTCCACGACAGTTCGACAATGAGAAGTAAATTAGAGGGGGAAAGTGTTCGATGAAAGGGTGAGAGGCTAAAATCAACTAGCCCACTAATAGTGGTGCCGTTCTTAATAAATTCAGTATGAAAGTGTGCAAATAAAAAATGCAGCCCTATGACAAAGAACCAGCTATGGGTGAGTAGAAGAAATAGAGTTCATTTGATTTTAATCAAGAAAATCTCGTGCATATTCTATTTCATTTTTTCTTTTAATTTCATAAAAGCATATTAGCTCAATTTCACAAAGTTTTTTCTTGCAATACTGGAGAAAAATTATGTAGGTATAGGATACTGAAGCAGTTGAAAAGCTGAAAATGCTCGAAAATACTTTGCAGATCATATGCCATATTGTGATAGCTTTTCCAATGATGATTATAGTCTTGAATCTAGCACTGCTTTACTGGCAAGTTAGGCCTACTTTGAATGTTTCTTCCTATGTTAAGAGGAACACTCATGGTAGTGAAATGCACTAGCAAAGAGGAGAACCACATATCCTTCTATGGGAGATACTATTCTAATAAATCCCTGACTTAACGTGCTCTTTTTTCGACGTATATGCCATTGGTAATTCAAGACTATCTCCCATTGAATGATAAATTTCATTTCATTTTCCATTTCATTTAAAACCACAACTACAATAACATTAATGAACAAAAGAACAACAAACATTTACGGATTATAAGATGCAGCAGGGTTTTTGTTTTTACTTCGGGAGACCTCAAAGTAGTTAAACTAACGAGATGAGGCCACCCTTCGTTGTAGAAAACATTAGTTGAACTCAATAGCTGATACGTGTAATTAAAGTGCAAATGTTTCGATTTACATTCACATAGTATCTTGCAAGTAAAGTTTTAGCTTTCTTTTGAATAAAAACTAGAGTTCCTAACTTCCAATGGCAAATCATTCCAAAGTTCCAAAGGCCAATGATAAATACGAATTGGCACTATGCAACACGGTAGGAATTATAAGACGATGGCTATAGAGGTCTAAATTCCCCTTGGTAATACAATGCAAAACTGCAATAAATGTAACGAAAAGCTTACTGTAGCTGATAAGGTTGGCAGAGTCCAGACAAATGTCCAACCTCCCTCTGGCTGTCAAATCTTCATCATAGCCCTTCCCCTTCTAATCAAAAGTAGTCAAAGTTCTTAAACTCTGCATTGTGTATGTCTCGAAAACTTGAGCTGTAGAAGGACTATGCGTTTCACTGCCGATGTTCCAATTGAAAACTTGGTTGAAGATGGATTGTTGATAAAATTACTAAACCTTCCTCAAATACGACATAGAAGGCAAAATCTTCCTCCGGCTCAGAGCAGTGGAGCCGTGACTTTTTCTGAACTCTGAAGATTGGGATGCTACACTCTGCATCAAATAGCAGACACGTGTAGATTCGACTTACTTAACACACTTTGGACAAATGAATTCTCATTGATTATGGGGTCATAACCCCCCCGACCCCCCTCAGGATCCGCCAGTGCTTCACAGGCTCTTTAAACTATAGTGACTTATCAAATGTTATGCCAAGAAGATCTTCCTCTGTACTTTCCTTCACACAACCCTCTCCTGTTTTGATGGTAATCTCGTTATCTCCCTTCATGCCAAAAGTCGTTAAATGGCATTTGTTTTCATTTAGCTTTGTTTTCTGGCGCAGCACATTTTAAGTGCGTACTTACTGCCTCAATCTTAGGACCACGTGCATAAATTATAGCATCATTTGTGTTGTTAGATTTCAGCTTCCTCCAGGAACATCAAAAGTCATTTACGTAAATATTAAACAGAAGGGGCCCCAGAACCAAACCCTGAGGTACACCTAAGGTGGCTATTATCCACTTACTGAATGAACCAATAATCTTTGCCCTCTGCTTCCTGGATAAACAACAAGGCAGATCTACTGAAGCCGCATGCATCCAATTTTGCAATCAAAAGTTCTTGATTTAAGCAATCGATGACTTTGGAGGGATCCATGAGGACAGCTCCTGCAGCACCCCAGTTGTCCAATGATATCTTGCAGGTTACCACAAACTTTGAAGTTGCATGCTGCGTACCATAGCCTTCTCGAAAACCACAAAGAAGAGGTCTTCGGTATTCTTGATAGGAGTTTCCATAGAGTAGTTGGCAAGATGATAAACTGCCAGACGAAGAGAACTGTCCTGGCTGCATACAGGCGCTCGCCAAATAAGAAGTCTCTCCAAGACCTCAGAGTGGTCAGGAATAAAGTACGGCAGACAGCAAGAAGATGTGCCAACAAATACTGGCAACAGCTGAGATACAATATCCAGAATGCCGCTGCAACAGGTAACATCAGAGAGATGTATGAAAGGATAAATAAAGCTCTTGGACCAACGCAGACCGAAAGGGCACCTCTCAAATCTTTAAGTGGCGAAGTGATCACAAACAAAGCCAAGCAGATGGAGGGATGGGTGGAACACTACTCAGACTTGTACTCGAGAGATGACATTATTGTCACTCTTGCTCCTGACGCCACTTACCCACTAGCAGTCACAGAGGAACTGGATGCTGAACCCACCCTTAAAGAACTGGGCAAGGCCGTAGATAGCTTGTCCTGTGGAAAAGCATCAGCAACCAGTGGCATCCCACCAGACCTAGTCAGGTGCTACAAGACCACTCTTCTACAGCCAGTACATGGTATTCTGTATCAGTACAGGAGAGAGGGAGGTGTACTGCAAGACATGAGAGATAGTAAGGATTGTCATCCTGTATATAAACAAGGGAGAGAGGAGGGACTGTAATAATTATAGAGGCATCTCCCTTCTGACCAATGTTGGCAAAGTATTCGCCTGAGTCGTACTTGCACACCTGCAAGAACTAGAAGAGTGTATCTACCCAGAATCCGAGAGAGGCTTCCATTCAGAGTGCTCCACAATGGACATGTCAACTGCAGGAGAAGTGCAAGGAACAACAGAAGCCCCTGTACATCATTTTCATTGATCTACCGAAACGAAAGCCCTTGACTTGGTCAGCAAGGAAGGGCTCAGCATCCTGTTGAACACTGTAGCATGATCAGGCCATTTCATGACTTCATGAAGGCGACAGTGCAATATGAAGGCAGGATGCCCGAGTCCTTCGACATCAAGAGCAGGATAAAACACGGCTGCGTGCTGGCACCCACCCTCTTGGGAATTTTCTTCTCCTTGCTCCTGAAGCACGCATTTGGGACTGCTACAAAAGGCAAGTACCTGTAAACCAGATCAGACGGGATGCTGTTCGGCCTCGCCAGGCTGAGAGCGAAGACCAAAGTTTGTGAGATCACCGTCTGATCGTGAGATCGTGAGACCTGGTCTTTCCTGATGGCGCCGCAGTCACTGTACAAGCTGAGCAAGAGCTTCAAGCACCCATGAATAGATTTTTTCAACTCTGCCAAGATTACAGGTTCATGATTAATCTGAAAAAAACCAACTTGCTATCCCATTTTGTAGACACGCCACCCTTCACCACTATCGACAACTATAGGCTAGGCATTGTACAACAGTTCACCTACCTGGGGTCCTTTGATGCACAAATCAACAAGCGCACTGGAAAGGCTGCAACAACACTTGGTTGGCTCACCACACGTGTCTGGGAGAACCCCAGGCTGACAACTACGACTAAGATGGCAGTATACAATGCCTGCATCATCAGTACCCTGCTGTATTGCAGTGAGACATGGATGACATATGCAAAGCAAGAACAGAGACTCAACATTTTCCACATGCACTGCCTCCGCCGCATCCTCAACGTCAATTGGAGAGACAATGTGCCAGATACTGTGGTCCTGACTCTTGCTGGCCTGCCCATAATGTACACACTGCTTAGACAGCGAAGGCTGCACTGGGTCGGCCACGTTATTCCTAAGTACATCTTGTATGGCGAGTTAGCTTCTGGCTCAAGACCTGTTGGCCGATCCAAGCTGCGCTACAGAGATGTCTGCAAGCACGACATGAAAGCTCTGGATGTTAACATTGAGAGCTGGGAGGCCACCGCAGCTGATCGCAGCAGATGACGCAGTGTGTTGAAGAAACAGCTGTTGACACGAGAGGAGAGGATTCAGAACCTGGCTGAAGACATGACAGCCAGACGGACGGTGCGCATTCCAGGAGACAACCTGGCGACCGTTCACACTTGAACCCACTATGGAAGAGTCTATTGCTATACTATTGAATTTTAGTTTCGTTACATCATAGGCCACTCTCATAAATTGAACACACCAAATATCTCCAACCCACTCACAATAAATGGCAGAGATTTCAGGCCTGCTACAAAGACGAAATCGCTTTGTGTAATTATAGAGGAGAACCTTTCGTGAAATGAGCAATATAAAATTGTGCAAAGTCAAATCTGTGCAAGACTTGCATCATTTAAAAGGTTAAAAACATTATCCCCCAAACAAAGCTGCATATTGTCTACTATGCTATTTTCGAAAACACTATGCCAATGAAGTTTGATGCATTGTAATGATCTGCAAGTTCCTAGGCTTAATACAGAACATACGAAAAAGAACTATCAATATTCTACTGTTAAAATTTGGAATACTATTCGAACTAATATTAGGGAACTCCCGACTATTGGTCGCTTCAAAAAGAAATATAAGGAATTCTTAAAGCTGATTATAAATATAATTGTCCATTCGAAAGCACACCGCCCTGGAACTCTAAGGCGTATCTATGTATCTACTCTACTTATTTTTGTATCTTAAGACTATTGAATATATTGTTTATTTAGGAATTTTACGTAGTATTGATGTAATAAGCGGCAGGATAGAGTCGTGTATGAATAATATTTTATCATATCATTTGCTCAACTTGTACTGTAATACAGTAAGCTTAAATTATCTTTTAGCTATTGCATTATACCGCGTTCTATCCTTTACAGTCGCAAGCCGGCAATTTCTATCATCAAGGACTGCGATTTCTGTCAATGACGATACAACTCGCCCGCATACGGCAGAATTAGGAAGTACAAACTACTACAGGATTTCAGAGAGAAGTTGAGAGACGCTGGTGGATTGTCTCGAATGGGCTTGCAGTTCCAACACAGATTTGGCAGCTCGTCGATACTAGTCATGGGACAATGATAGCAAGTCAGTACATTTAGTCAGGTCATATATGAGCAGCTAGAATACAATGATACAATATTGATTTGTATCTTGGAATGTCTGAAGAGAAACTATCGAAAAAAGCTGAAATGCAATAGATGATCAGAAGACGACAAAAACATATCCCGAGAGAAGAATGTTCTTTTAAAAGTACTTTCCAGTCCGGTATAGATGACCCCCGACTATTTACTTTTTCACAGAATGCATACCAGTACATTCTAATTGCAAACTCCCCCTACTTATTTATTTTGAATCAAGAGGACATTTTCCCAACCAAGACCAAGACCCCGTTTACACGAGCAAAACTGGATCGGATCTAGACTGGATCCCATCTACTTTCGGTACGGATAGGCCTTGCGTTTACATGAGATCTTGTGGATCCGATCCAGTTCTGGTTCGCTATCCGATCTACTTCTGGACCGTTTTCAAAGTAGATCCAGTTTAGATCCGATCTACTTTGTATCGTGTAAACGGTGAGATTCTATCCAGAACTGGTACGGACCCAAAAAGGAAGGAATTTTTTTTGTAGTCAGAGGCAAAATACGCATGCGTAATTTATCATACATAAAAGTGGATCGGATCCAAAAGCGTCGTGTAAACGCAAAGCCTATCCGTACCAGAACTACATCTGCTAAACTCGATCCTGTTTGCTCGTGTAAACGTAGCCTGAGAGTTTCTCCCGGGATTGGAATGCTTCGTTTAAATAAACGCTACCTCCCATTGGAAACTATACAAATGATGCACAGAAGTCTAATTGAGCCATATTTTAGGAACTGCTGTCCAGTTTTGGGGTAGCGCAAGCTGTACAAACTTACAAAGTCTGCAAAAATTACAAAATCGAGCTGCGAGAATTGTTACTGACAGCCCTTTATGATGCTCACTCGGAGCCACTAATAAAAGGGATCGGTTGGCTCACTATTAAGTAATTGATTGATAAAGAATTATGTCATAGGCTGTCTGATATACAAAATAGGGAGCTACGTAGCTCTAAAACAGACACTCATATTCCCCTGTTGAGAACATCCTCGGACAAGAAAGCTTTGCCTACAGGGGAGTATGCATTTGGAATAGCCTTACAAACGAAGCAAAAAGAAGTAAATCATTCTCCGCCTTTAAAGCAAAATTGAAAGCATAGAGAAGTTAGAGCCACCACATTGGTTTCCCGTCTTTCTTTTTATCTCGTACCTAGTTTAATTTATTCTGTTTTCTTTTCATCTTTATGGTAATTAGCTTTTATTGTGTAGTTGATGCAATTAGTGTAGAAACAGGGCAGGTTCGTAAATCAATTATTTTTGTAATCTCTACCCTGTATAAATAATTTTTAATGAGATGAAAATGAATTGACACTGAAAACGCAGCTGAACTTTGTACCTATGATGACGAAACAATGAACGAGGGCATATTTGAGTATGTTATAAAATATGTAATAAAAGTAATGTTCTTTTTCAGAAAGTGGACGTTCGTTATATTTTGGCGTTCTCTCCATCCCCATCTATGATAGCCAACCCCATAGACATTCACTTTAAAAATTTTTCCAGCCCTCTACTCATTGTAACTCCCTGCTTATTTACCCTCAGACTTTTTTCCAACTCCCCCCCCCCCTGTTTATTGCCATTCCCGTGTATTCCGGTCGGGAGATTAGGAGCAACAGGTGTTGGTAGCCGAACAGACAAACGATATTTGTAGTTTGTATATTTTGTGTCCTTATTTGAGCTTATTTCTACGCGTCGAACTCATTTCTGTAAAGATCCAGATACTACCTTTTCACATGCATACGAAAAGCTTCTGGCCATCAGCTACGATAGCGCACGATACTCCTGTTGTTGGGAAACCCCCTAGAAGAACTCAAAGACATAAACAATTTTATTTTAGCCTCGTTTTATTAAATTGTTTTGTTGAGACAGAGACTCCAGCACGTGAGAAGAGAGAAAGAACTTACTGAATTTTTACTCATAAATCTTAATTTTGAACTGCTTTATAAAATCGCAATTCGTGTTGTTCCTCGTGGTTTGTTCTTCTGGGTCAGATTGTGGAGAATCTTATGCTCCAGAATTTCTTCCGGATTTAAGGAAGTTTTGCATCAAATTCTCGACACTGTGTTCACCTAGAACACAGGATGCCTTACTACATTTCACTGCATCTCCTTTTATCTGTACGAACATCATGGTATACATTTCATTATGCACATTTCTTTTACGAGGAACCTTTTGCTCGAGGCCTATCTAGTAAAGGCAACCCTCCTTTACTTAAAATTAAAATTAGAGCTAAAATTAAACTAATGAAATGAACTTTGAAAACCATTTTAGCAATTCCAAATTCGGCATTGTCACAAAAGCAAAAAAATTAATCTTCATCTTTGCGGGAAACCCCAGAATTTCAATTTCAAAAATATAGAGTTTCAAGTGGCTACGGGGAAAACATTTTCAAATTGCTCTGTCGTACCACCCAGAAGACTTGGATGAACCAAGTTAGCGAGCTAGCTAAAATATATCACAAAAATTGACAAGCTGAAATGAAGTTGTTGGACAAACTGAATTTCTCGTAGAAACTGGCACTGGTTGCCCTTTCCCTTTCGTCCTTCACACAGTGCTGACTAAATGGCATGGAACTGTTTCCCTATCAATCAACAATGATGCAAAAAGGGAGAATGGGGCACCTTATATGTTGAGGAGCTGACGCTAAGGAATTGATAGTTCTACTATAGTATTTTGTAGTCCCATTATATTTTACCCAAGACTGTAGGTTGACCAGTTGTGTTTCTAGGGTAGCTGAGGTGGAGGGGATAAAAACCCGAGGGATCTGGGGATTATGTATCTAAAGAACTGTGGGGGCCACGCCCTTTACGTCATAATTTTATGAAATTTCTTCTATAAAAGAGGGCGCTTGGGGGCCAGTATTTTGAAGAGAAGTCTTTCAGTTAAATTTAAATGAATCTAAAATTGGGAGCAAGTACCCCATACCCCGTGTCCACGCCACTGAGGCTGACTTGAGTATATGCAGATAATTCTGTCCTGATTCCGGAATAACTCCTTTCCCCTCTGAAATTTGTCACAATCTGTGTACCCCTTCTCTCCCCCTAAAGGAGTTGTGCGTGCTTTGAATGGCCACAGATTCACACTGTTCACACAACATTATACGAGTTACGTCACTGATCTCGGTGTGCAGCAGAGCTGAAAAACACATAGAACCTCTTATTCAGTGTGAGGTCTTTAGTGGTATTTGTGTGCAGCCAATTAGATTACTTTGAGCATTGGAAAGAGATGGCTCATAAGGACAGTGGATGAAGTGGCTGTAAGATACTGTGGGACTTCTCTTCACTGTTGGCATAATTGCATTCACAAATTATTGCTAGCCTAAGTAATATGAGAGGGCCTTCTTTCAAGCGGACAGTTCTCTTTTGTATTGTCTTGGCGTCATTGATTTCGACATATATTTTTCTCTTCATACGGCCTAAAGGTAAAGGGACCGCGAAACCATGGGAGCTGATCAATGAGATCCGGGAGCTCGCCAGCCCATCCTCGTCTCTGCAGCAGCAAAATGTAGACACTGTAATTCCGTCTGAAGCACCAAATGGTGCTAAGAAACGCAGAGCTGTGTTGATTTTTACGGAATACGAAAGATCCAAGTTTTTGAAGAAGCTCACTATCGCCTTGGAATCTCAGAGGATCTCTTACGATATTTTGGCATGGAACAAAGTTGACGACAACTATTTGTCCCTGCCGAGATTGTTAGATAAACAAGGCAAACAAAGGTATTCCGGATTTATATTCGACAATGTCAAGATTTATGACATGCTCGATTTATGGACGAAATCAACTATACACGAATTTTGTAAGAGTCACGATGTTGGTATCGTCTTACTTTGCGCCCTGGATTATAAAAGGGAGACTGAATATGTCAAATTGAGAAACACACCTCTGTGGATAAAGTATAGCGTGAAAGGCTTGTACGATGTGGAATTGAACCCCAGAAGCCCCGTACTTGAAATAACGAAAGCTGGTAAAGTATACAAAATCCAGCACCGTGTGAAACACACTGCTTTGTGGTCAAATCATTCAGGGTATGAACCAATTTCTTACTCTTACAGAGATGATACCCCTGCTGAGAAAGACTTTGTTTTGGAAGATACTGCTGATGGAAACAGTCATCAGGGGAATGTGTATAGAGTAAATAGATCGAAATTTGTCACCATCATGTATGATAAAGGTGAATTTGATGGCGTCAGGAGAGTCTTCTTTGGAGGGAGAATTGACAATCTGTGGATGTATAGACTAATATTTTTGGATGCTCTGTCTTCATTGTCCAGGGGGGCCCTCAGCCGGCCACTGACACAGATGATGTTGGTGGACATTGATGATATTTTTGTTGCCCATAAGGGAACAAGAATGAAAAAAGAAGATGTTGAGGTAAGAAGACCTTTTTAATTTTTGTAGCTTGAGGTCACTTTCTGATTTGATCATGCCATGCCGGCATGCAATTTTATGGTGTGTAGGGCAAAGTTTTATGCATAGCTTTGCCACTTTTGTCTGCCTGTCTCTTCTGCGTACAGTTTAATACTCTTTTTCCTTTGTCACTAGAACCTCTGTCTTCTAGAACAACCCCTAGACCTATGCTTTCCCTGGTCTTTTAAAACTTCAATAAGCTCTCTTTTCATTTTGTCACCCTGTTAATAGCTGCTCTTTGTTCAGTGCTTGGAGCTTTTGCAATAGGTATTGTCTCCTTTTCAAATCCCATCTAAGCACGGATCAGAGGTTATTGAATTATGATACTACTAAATTTGCAGACTTCCAAATACTGTTAAATCTGCAAGCAAGAATTTTTGACATAGATTCTTACTTAAATTTTTAAGCTATGTATAAATACTCAAGCTGAGTTGTCCAAACAAGGATGCGTTAACTAAGATGATGGAGGCTAGACATGAATTACCAGAATTTCTTTAACATTGAGAAATTTTTCATGATGCAGTTTGTGGAACTAAGCATCAACTGCTGAATTATGAATGTCCTATTCAGTCTTTCCTCTCTTTGAACTCCTGAGTTTGTAAGTGCAAAGTGCATTTTCTTCAGTGATATATGTTACACTAACCTTTGTATACTATTCCATTGATCATGGATTCAGTTATAACTAGCTGCTATGTTTATGGTGTCATTGATTGCACCAAATTGTTCCTAGCATCTTTATGTTGCTGTCAGTTGAGTTCATTGCATTCAGCTTGAAATGTTACTGATGTTATTACTAAACTGTTTGTCTTATTTGCTTTTTTGTAAGCTAGTAAATGAAATATGAAGTAGTTTCATTGAAATCTAGCTTAGCCCAACGATGTATCTAATGAAATACTTGAAAATTATTTCCAATAGACAATTAGTTGTATTAAAATAATATCTTTAAAAAGTTATATACTAAACTAGGCTTAGTGTCATTTTAAGTACCCTTGTTGTGTGTTAAATATTTTTATATGAGGACGTAATAGACAAGACTTGCAGATATGGGACATATTAATTATTACTGGTTGAACTTATTTATTTGATATATAGGGAGTTAATTTTTGTAAGTTAAGGAAAATACTAGTTTTTTCTTAAGAAATGAATGCATAGGTCATCAATTTCTAGTCTTACATATATGTTTAATCTATGACATGAACTGTGTTATGGCATATTATAGAGAATACACTAGGACAACATGAATGAGTCTAGTGCTATGTCAAGGGCACTGATCAGTCCAGGTTTTTGAGATGGCCTTAGGAAGCATTTTGGCACAGTATGGCTAAAATGCAGGCAAAAAAGCTTATTGGGGGCACCCTTAGTCAAGGGCCCTTATGTCTTATTTAAAGTGCTCTTTACTGCATTACACCATGGGCACAGTCAATTTGACAATGTTGAGGATCAATCTGTTGGGTGTCCTGGTAGCCCCCATTAGTGTTTGTATCACTTCAGACAAATGATACAAAATGATGCAAAAATATTTTAGTGTTCTATTTCAATAGATGGTACTGAGTCACTTCCTCATACTCCAGGGGACCTTTACCTCTATGGCCACCCCCTGGATATAGGCCTGATAGAGGAAATATGGATTATGTAGGCTGTTTTCTCATTATAATCTATGTTTATAACTAAATTGTTTATAGAGTGTTGGTAGTCTTCTCTCAACAACAGATCCAGTCCCTATTGAATTGTAGCTGTGGGGGCTCCCCTGTGCAAATTGGCGAAGAAAGGGGCAGTGCAATCAGATGACATACCCTAGAGCACTACCAGTACCTCAGTGGTGGAGCACTGTATGAATGAAGTTAATGTTCACCAGTTAGAAACCCGTATGGTTTATTGAGACCTTAAAGGAATCACATGCTCTTTGAAAATATTCTTGTATTGTGTTGATAAGATTTTTGTCCATGCGTTGGTTAACCTCAAAGCAGAACCAATTACTGATGTGTTCTGAGAATTGCAGAAGTTAGGCTGTTGACGTAGAAAAGGGTCATATTAAATTATCTTTTTATCTTATGACATTATTCATGTGATTACAGATTATGTGTAATAGCCTTGATATGGTCTATTGAATTCAGAGAAAACCAATGAATTCAGCACTTTATATCAGTGGTTCAATTTAGGATTTGCAGCTGTAGATTGTTCAAAACATAAATAAATGGCCTTGGATTTTTGTAGATATTTACTTTTCTTCTCGCATTATATATTTATTTATTCATTTGCTAACTTTTATTTATTTTTTCTTTCATTCTTTTTAAGTAGCGGGGTTTAATTAGATTTATAGCTACCACTATGCCAACAATGGACAAATTGATTTCATAAGCTATTTTTGTACGCAGCCTAGTTGACCACAAAGGGTCGCAGGGGGACCTCAATGGGTGTCAGGGCAATGCGAGACGTTGTCGTCACTTGTTCAGCTCTTATCTATTGAAAAATATATATTTACCCCTCCAGGGGACCCTTGACTCGAAGAACTTTTATAAGTTTGGGAACCACTGAGTAATCTCGATGGTCAAGTGTTTTCAAAAGTTTCATTCGCACTTTGTCCCGAAGAGTATTAGCCAAAATTCAAATGGCGATTTGTCCCAGTCAAAGTTCAAATCATACAATGTCTCCTTGTCACTGTGTTCTAGTATAGCACTCATGAGCTCTGGCCCGTCTCGAATTGATTCTTCTGTGGGGATTGGTGTGAAATGATGCCTGCGATTTGAGCTCCCAGACTTATATGGGCTATCAGTGAAAGTTGCTATATTACCGACGAGCCGCATTTTTTTGGCTAAAAGTCAAGGAATTTCTCGATATAAAGCATATGTTGTGGATGAAGTGCTTTTCTAGGGGGTGTGAAACCTCTCGCGCCCCTACTCACCACCGGCCTGCATGAGCTGATTCTTACAGTGTATCATAAACTGGCGAACGTTTAATTTTAAGGAAATTACAGTTTGCCAACAGTAAAGTAGATCTTAGTGCTTGTTTGAGGCATTAAGTTCTACCCCACGGGGTTCTATTTCTTTCGACCTATAGGATATTCCGGATTAGGAGATACCAGAGTTGAACAACATGAATCCAGAATTTTCATCATTACTCGCGGGTTGCTATTTAATTTTCCTATTCAGCATTTGCTGATGAGCTTGACGTCCCTACTGTAACTAAGCGTTTTAACTATTTTGGCTATTAGCAGTCGCCGAAGGAAGCCAACTAAAGAGTATGTATGTTGAGGCTCCACCCACTTAGACCATATCATTACTGACGTAATTCGTCTACTCTCCAGTAGCATGTTGGCAATGTGAAATGTGGTTTAAACTAATACTATTTTGCAAAAGCGTCTAAACAGTTTGATAGATAAGAAGTCCTGATTCCACACAGAGCCGGTGCACGGCCTGTTTGATAACAGATCAAGGTTTATGTAAACAGCAACATGTAAAACATGGCTTAGGGAATTTCAGTAAGTTAAGAGATAAAGTTTTGTGGCGGCAGTAGAAGAAGAATGATAATCAAATGGTTTTATTGTGATAAAATGTGTGTAATCTCAAGGCAATTTCGTTATCCTTTTCGCAATGCCAGCACCGGTTTTGTTCTTATCTTGTTTTCGTTTTCAATCAAAATGAAGTTTGGACGGTATCAAGCGCAGTATGAGGTTATTTCATTCGGAAAATATGACGAGAAGCGTTTGAGCTCTACACTATTTGGTTGTTAGAGCAATTAACTCTATAATTAACTCCATACGTAATATATTAGCTCTATACATATTATTTTTACAAGAAGAAGTTGTGGTATCTTGACACTCTGAAGATTACTACTGTCAGTGTGAACATACGTCAGAAAAGATAAAGATGTTTTCTCTAGCATGGTATGCAGGGTTATTCCATGTTGGAGGATCTAAAACATCCCACTGCTTTCTCATCGAGTATAAGATTTTGGCAATGACACTGTCTCGTTCTCATCGTGAGAACGTGCTTGCTCGTTATGACAAGGATTAAAGTTATGACGGTTATTCTTTCCTCATTTGTGTATGATTCTTCATTACGTTTCAATAAAAAGTTTTATTCAACCAGTATTGAAAAAAGTAAGTAATTTCTGCAACTTGTTTATTGAACCTTATGTAGAATAGAGCATTTTAATATTTGCTCTAGTTAACTACAAGAGGGTAGCTTTACATAAACCGAATTGTATTTGTCAACCCAAATATCACCTGTAATTTTTCTGTAGGCTCTGGTGAGAGCTCAAGAGCGCATCGCACAGAAAATCGAGAATTTCAAATTTAATCTTGGATTCAGTGGCTATTACTTCAAACGAGGCTCCTTGGAGGAAAACGAGGGTGACGAGCTTCTTATAAAATACAGGGACAAGTTCTGGTGGTTCCCGCATACATATAGGCATGGCAAACCACATAAAGCAAAGTCGTTGCAAGACCTTGTTGAGAAAATGATGAAAAATAAGCGCTTTGCAGAGGTAGGTGATGCTCAAGTAGGTTGACACTGGACTTGGATGGGAACGTTTTTGTTAGGCCACTTGCGTAGAGGTATTTGGCGTAGCTTCGTTGCCTCATGTTATTTGGTGTAGTGGGTGGGTGGGCGCGTTGGTGTGTCAGTGACGTGCTTGCCCATGATCTATAGGCAATGGTTATTTCCTTGCTCACACTTTCAAGCACACGCACCCACTAACACACACACTCACATACTCGCATTCTCATTCGACAAACGCGCTTTTTATAAGTAAAAAGTTTATAAGAAAATTAGGCTCAAAGGACCTTATCTTAAGAAAATGTTATGAAAATCTCAAGGGTCAATTTGAAAATTTCATCTTTTTTACTTGCGAGAAATCGATATTACCTCAGTCTTTGCAAGTTCCTTACAAAGGTCAAAGCTTTGATAGTCTTGGATGAAAAAGATCAACATTCATTTTGTATAGCAAATGATGATAACCTCTTTTAGCCAGTGTACTCCATTAAAAGTTAAGAAAATGTTAACAAAATTTCAGCCTCAATTTCCGGGAAAGTGCAGAAAATCGAGGCTCAGGCAAAAAATTATTTCTTATAAAAAAACCTGTACACTGGTTTATAATCTACCATGTCATTGCGATGTCTGAATTATACATTGATTACTGCTGTTCGAGAATCGAAGCAGAAGCAGAAGTAGCTGTTAGGGACGGGTCATTAATGGTTGTGGGGATGGGGTGGAGGACATTCTCATATATATGATGGAATTTTTGCCCCCTCTCAGATTTATGTAAAAACTTTGGTCCCCACTCCAGGATTTCAGAAAATACTCCACACTCCTTCTTTTAAAATGCTCTTTATTGTATCATGCCTCTCCCTCTGAGTGTGCAGAATCTCGGTTCCCCTTCTAAACGTCTTCCACCCCATCCCCTGGAGGAATTAATTACCGGTCCCTTATACATGCTTCCAATTCACAGTTTTTGAATTCCCGTAAAACTATTCGCTGCTAATATTTCACGCGCTTTACAACGTAGAGTTAAAAAAGAGCTTTCGAACAAAAAAGCTATGATACAAACATCAAATCAATATTATTTAATGGATTTTCTTTCTCATTTTTTGTCAGGAGCATGGCATACCGGTAAATACAAGTTATGCAATAGCACCACATCACTCTGGAGTATACCCCATACACGAGGAGCTTTATAAGGCCTGGGATATTGTATGGGGCATCAAAGTTACATCAACTGAAGAATACCCCCATCTCTATCCGCAATGGAAAAGAAGAGGCTTTATTTATAAAGGGATTAAGGTATACTTCTTGTGCATTTAGTATTGTAAGCTCCCATGTGATGCGAGAACAAAGCTCTTTGTTTGACTGCAGCTATTCTAGCGTCGTTAAAAGAATTATATGTAAAATCAAATTTAGTTGGCATGCAGTAGAACAACATCTCATTGAAAGTGAATTGCAATATTTTATTTTGTTGTGTTCCTTGTAGGTCTTGCCCCGGCAAACATGTGGCCTATTTACGCAGAGTATATTCTTTAAAAGCTACCCAAAAGGCCGTCACAGACTTGATAAACTTATCAACGGCGGAGAACTTTTCATGACCGTGATTGACAATCCTGTAAGTGTTATATGTGTTGAAGCTCATCTTAGATAAACCTCTTTTATTGACCGTAGACAGGTTCTGATTGAACCGTTGCAAGCTTTGCAAATATGTTCAGTAAAGAGATGATGTGGTTTTGCCATTCGTGCATGTTTCTCTTCCTTATGATTCAAGTATAAGTACACTCACTCACTAACTTACTCACTTTCTAACTATCCCACTCGCTCCAAAACTCAAAAACTCACGTACATTCAATGAAAGAGATACAGTTTGTATCCCTCCTGTGTATGGTGAACCGGGTAGCTTTTTCAAAGTATGATAGCGGGAAGATGTTCTGTTTGATGATTGCAGTGGAGGAACTTCCTTTTGTCAGGTGCTACGCCTATAAATGAGATCTTGCAGATGATGGAAACATCGTGTAGAGGAAGTCTTTAAAATGTGGGGAGAATTTTTGATTTGGTAAAATAATCTCTGCTAGTATGAGAGACTCATAAATTATGACCTTTATGGCATAGACTAGAGGATAGAAAGTATAATAAAAGAAGAACTAAATTTGAAAAGACTTTTCTTTACCAGTGTTGCCAATTAAGCAAATAAGGTTTTTTCTTATCATTCACATGATCGCTTAAAATTTGGACTGTGTTGATTATATCAGAACGACTGCTTGATTGTAAAAGTACATTGATCAGCAATTATTATTAGCGATCAGTCATCATAACCAGTGATCAGTGATCATATTCAGAAGCGCTGTTAATTGTTATCACCACCTGCATAGTTGCTATCATCGTTGCTATCACTGTTTGTGTGTTCATGCTTCATCGTCATCATCGTCACCATAATCGTCTTTGAAATAAGTCTCTTTGTTTCCATTTGAGTTCTTATCATTCCTTTGTTTGCTGGCGACACCAATCTGTCCTTCAAAAGCAATACCTTTCATGCTTCCTGTTGTGATTTGTGAATTGCTATCTGCATGCAACTAGGTATGTGTTTTGTGCATCATCATGCCGGCGCTATACGCAGTGAATAGTTTCTTCCAGACAGCTTTTGATATACACCGATAGTCTGTGCATTTATGGCAGCAAGTTATTTGCTCTGTGCAAGGAAGAAAGGTTCAGTTTGGACAGAGGTATTTGCTCTTGCATCCATATGCGTTGGAAGCATAGGGGCTGCAGCCTTCGTCGTTAGGCAGAAATCTATTTCGTTCGGTCAGTATTTTCAGAAAAAGCAAATTTTTTCCAAAATAGCTTCTGCTTAAAAGGGCTAAACTCATTCGGGCAAAATATCAATGATTCGGGCATACAGTTTGCAGCACCCCTAAAGTTAAAGCCCCCCCGCTACGCCCATGATGACATCATCAGTTCAACAATTATGTTTTGTCCTTTGATATCATTTAAAAATACCAGAATACAAAGCCCAAATTATTACTAGAATATCATTTTATTTCCTGTTATCCAATACTTATCATCCTCTGGAAAATATTATTTTTCTCCCAACAGATAAGCGTTTTTATGACACATTTTGGAAATTATGGAAATGATAGACTTGCGCTGTACACTTTTCAAGCGTTGGCAGATTTTGTTTACACTTGGACAAACCTTCGAATGGTCACAGTCCCTCCGGCTGAAATGGCAGAAAGGTACTTCGAGTTCTGGCCAGAGGATGTGACACCGATTTGGCAGGTATTCTCCAATGTGATATTTGTTTTTTGTATCAATTATTTTGTGCTTAATTTTCAGGTAGTTTTGGAATTTTTTGGTATCGATGGGAATAATATATGCTAGAGAAATATAGGAATGTATATATATATATATATATATATATATATATATATATATATATATATATATATATATATATATATATATATATATATATATATATATATATATATATATATATATATATATATATATATATATATTTATAAGTAAGAAAGAACGGGAACTAAAACGAGCTTATCGAGCTCATTGAAAATAGACGATTCTGAACATTATCATTTCCCTTTACTTTTGTTTATTTGTAACTTCGTTGATCCTTTCGATAATATTAGAAAATGGTGTATATGCTTGCATTTCTAGTAATTCAGTTGTGCGAACTAAAGCTTTTGTTTCGCTCTGCTCTAGAATCCATGTGCTGACTCTCGTCATTTGGAGATATGGTCACCAAACAAAAGCTGCAGTCATTTGCCGGATATCCTTATTATTGGCCCCCAAAAGACGGGGACCGCTGCACTGCAAGCTTTTATGTCATTGCATCCAAATTTGATTACAAGCAAACTGAGCCACCACAGCTTTGAGGAGGTCCAGTTTTTTAACAATAGTACGAACTATCTCAATGGCTTAGACTGGTGGGTATTTTTCACGATTTTTGCAGTCTCTTAACGTTTATTCGGAGCCATGCTACTTATAGCGTTAGTGATAATCAGGGACGCCATAGAGGGGGGCAAGGGCAGGCATTCCTCTTCTTTTTCCTAAGTGGGCAAGGAGATTGGTAGTTCTCTTCTTTGACAGAAACAGTTATCATACTTATATTTATAAGATGGCAGGAAATTTTCCCCAGACTTAACCGAAAGCCCCAATTTTCGGTTCATTTCGCTCACCTGTGATCTTCAGTGCCCTTTTGATCATGTTCCCCCCCCCCTTGCCCTTCCATTACTCCAGCTGGTGATAGTCATATGATAAACACTTAAGCATTGCGTGATAAAGATGCAGTGTGGCCCGTCATCTGCAATCTAATAATTTAATTATCCACTATGCTAATGTTTGTGGACCTGCTCACAGATTTTATGATTGTAACTCTCCTTACCCTAGTGTTTTTCTTATTTTAAAACCTGATGACTTAAAGCGTGCGTTTAGACGAGCTGCTTTTAGAAGAATAATACTATAAGGTTTATTGTGTCATCATCGCCCAGCTTATTCCTCAACTGCTCTTTAATGCTCTATTTAGCTGATAAAAGACATCTTATTTGACATCTTATCGGTCACGATTTTGGTCATTACTGCAGCTTTGGACATTCACTCCTGTTTCACCCTTACTGCCTACTTGTGAGAGCTCTGGTCCCGACATGCAACTTTCTAACTCGTAAAGTTGATCAAGCTTTGTTCTTTATACCAAACTTGCAGTACACGTTTTCTATATAGGACACAAGTATATAAGAAACATGAGGCTAAAATCAGGCAAAAATTAATACAGGCAGGCTGAGTTTCAAAAGTAAACATGAAAAATATGTTTTTATTTGAAACTTTTTTATTAAACTGGAAACAAATTACAAACAACATCCGTCTCTCAAATGTTTTTAGCTAAAAGTTCTATTTCTCCTCTCACAGTTGCCTAGTTGTTATAGGAAATTTCACGAATCTTAAGAAACACCTAGGAAACATTTAAGGCTGGATTTGACAAAGTAGCAAGAAACATCCAGGCTGAAGGAAGAAAGTTTGTTTCTTAGAACAAAACGTGTAAACTTGCTTTTCTACAGGAATTTGTTGGCCCAATATTGAAACTTTCTTAGCTTTTTCATGATTACAGTACAAAACTTTCCTAAGACTCTCTCAGCAAGAAGATTTGAGTTTGTATATCTCTGGAATACATAGATTAACACAGGAAAAAAGGAAATCCATGCAAATTAAGTAGAAAAGATGACAGGCATGCGTTAAAAGTAAAATTTTGTTTAATCTATTTGAAGCCATCTAAATGCCATAGAAATACGGAAAAGTCTCAAATTTTAGATTATTCTTCTAAGTTTAAATTTTGCTATATTACTTTAGATTGTATTGACCGAGTATAAATTGGCATAGAATTTCGTCAAGCTTTATATCAGGAAATTTCATTTGAACCGCTAGCTTAAAAACTTAGGGCTGGAAATGAGCTCTCATTTGCAAAATACATATGTCATCAGTATTTTTTATATATGGTTCGTTTTGCTGTGTTATTTGTTTCTTGTATTTTGTTCCTAATTGCTCAGCCCCCTTGCAAAAGAGAATATGATTTGGATCGGCTTTGTTGACAATGCACAGATGTTGTGGGTTTTAGAAAAAGATGCATAAAATCCCATAAATTCCCGTGATGCTATGGCATATAATAACATGACGTAAGGCATGAAAATTGGCATAATTTCATAAAATAATCACTGAAAATTGACTGGGAGTTTTGTCATTGTAGTAAAGCAGCCGAAATATCAATTTACATTCGTAGAATCTTTTCCAATCAAAATGCCAGTTGTGTTTATAGGAACTTTGCCGAAATGACACTATACTCTGTTTCTTACAAGTTCCTTTCCATTTCAGGTATATGAGTTTCTTTCCAGACAGAAACAGCTCGAAATCTCTACGCTATTTTGAGAAATCAGCCAATTATTTTGACGCAACTGATGCGTATTTGAAAGCTCATTCTCTTCTACCTAATGCAAAGATTATTTTCATCGCCGCTGACCCCGCCCTTCGTGCCTATTCTTGGTATCAGGTAATCCTTCATTATTTTTCAGTTTTTATAAGATTTTCTTTCTTCCTGTTGAAATTTGTTTTTCTTCCGTTATCCCTTTTCATTATTCATTTATTTCGCAACAGTTTTTCATGCTTGTTTCATCTTACATAGGCCCATTCTGGTGCTAAACTTTTGTATCTATAAATTGAATTTGCCGGTTATCAGTTCGAAAGTCAAAAGAGCACAGTCTTATCATCTTTATACTCTAAGGACCTGTTTCCCAACTTTTTCTGTGCTATTCGCCTCTTTTACAATTCAGTGGAAGAGATTCCCCATCACGAAAGTAAACTGAAGCTATTTCTAGTAGTGCATCAGATATAGAAGAAAACGCAGGCAAGCACAAATGGCGCATATATATATATATATATATATATATATATATATATATATATATATATATATATATATATATATATATATATATATATATATATATATATATATATATATATATATATATATATATATATATATATATATATTATATTATATTATATTATATTATATTATATTATATTATATTATATTAAATTAAATTATATATAAATTTATGCCTACATACAGATGCATGCATTATTCTGTAATAGTGAAGACAGATTCCCATTCTGCCTGTAAAAGTTTAATCTTTTACCCTTAGGAAGTGTCCCTCACAGAAAGTATGGCCCTAAGACGGCCTTTCACTACTCTAGGAAGATCGTTCTATTTTGTAAGAAACTCCATTCGATATTTTAGCACATGCTTTCAAAGAAAACAAAACAGCCAAATACAGTCGATGTAAGGATGACTTTTTACGATTCGATCAGTCAAATGCACAACGATACAAGACTTCAACATGAAAGGCGTAGGATTCTTCTCCCTGGTCTCTACGCGGCTCACCTTGAAAAGTGGCTAAGTGTTTACCCGGCTAAGCAGGTAGGTACTTCACCTGAAAATCATGAGATCGAACCATAATAGTACAGCTTGTATCTTGACAATCTATATTATTATCTATGTAATTATCTATATCATTACACGCTTATATGATAGCTGTAGCATAGTTGGATGCTCTGCAGTTTCCTTTCGCCAGCTTGATCAGCCCTCATTACGAATTTCGTAATTGGTGTTTGTCATCTCTTATAGAGGGTCCATTTTCTTGGACTGGTTAGTTCTCCAGGGTAGTCCCCTTGGCATTCAGAATATTTGTAATAAGAATAACAAACCCTTGCAGGAAGCAGAATGTCACTTGAATATGGAGACCTTATTTGGCTAAGACGGCGATGTAATCTTGAAATTTTAGTCTCCTGAATTCATATGTATAATAAATATATATATATATATATATATATATATATATATATATATATATATATATATATATATATATATATATATATATATATATATATATATATATATATATATATATATATATATATATATATATATATATATATATATATATATATATATATATATATATTGATATTAATATTTATATATTTTAACTGAAAACAATTATTAAGATGTAATAGACTATTTATATTTATGTATACTCATTTTCGTCACATCACGTGAATCAATCCGCATCTGGTTTTGCACTTCGGTTCGCCTTTCCATCTTTAGTTTGACACTCTGACGAAGGGACCTTTGACACTCTGACGAAGAAAGTGCTTTTAGTATGCCACAAAATTTGTCCACTTTTCGTACATTAGGGAAGTTCTGTAGTACCAACAAACAAGTTATTCCCAGTTGCCATGGAGAGCTCAGATCAAACATCAGTCATGAACGTATGGTAAAAGATTTTTGTCTGCTTGCTTATTAATACCCTTTCCCATTCCATTGATAGATTCTGCTGGTTGATAGCGAAATCCTCAAGAAAGACCCGGCAAAAGCTTTAAAAACTGTTCAGACATTTCTTGGCTTAAAGCATTTTGACTTCAAAGCTCATATTGCGTATGTATTGCATTTTTCCTCTCATTACTATTGTTGCGCTGCAGGACACTAATTTTTTTACAAATATTGTTTTCGAATGGCCTAGTATTCAAAGGTGGTCACTTGCTATGTCATTATTGATCGATACTTCAAGGCGCGCCTTCGCTACGGTGTGAATGCTTGATTATTGCCCCTTCGGCAGCATGTGGGTGCCTAGTGATAACACTTTTAGAAGATCATTATGGCAGGGTAAAAGCTAGCCACCCTGTTCCGTAAAGTCGACTAGGCAGAATACGTGTCCTCTTTGCCATACACTTTCCAACATAAACAATAGCATAAATATTTTGGTAATATCATAATAGCATAATAGCATAATATATATAAAAACAATAGATATGACGCCGATTTTTTGTTTTTTTGTTTTTTTGTTGTTTTTTTTTTTTTTATTATCGCTTCCGACCTTTTTTCCCCTTGACATTTTTTCCGTTGGCGTGCCCCCATATGGGTTTCGCAATAACTACAACGGAATTCAAATGCCCCTCCCTCCCTCCCTCCCTCCCTCCCTCCCCTTTTGGGGCGTTGCGTAAAGGGTGAATGACCCCTTATATGTGTAGGCCGCAGGGTTGATATGGCATAGCATACTCCCTGCGGTATCGTTTATGTACTTTGTGTTTTTTATTTCTTGTACTGTAAGATTTAGACGTATATATAAATATATAAAAAAATAGCATAAATAGATTAGACTTCACCTTTTTACTCGTTTTTAAGTGTAGAAATGAATAATTTTCATTAGCAAGCCACTAAGTGCCTAGCGGTAGTTGTGTTTTAGTTTATGTTGAAGATAAAGAATTGGGACCAACGGTCAAGTGATAATGATTTCTCCTTTGCTTACCCTGTGCTGCTTACCCTCACTTACCTTCCCTTGCTTAGTTTCTGTTGTGTTGTTTCTCTTACCACCTTTCACTTGCTAACCCTCCCGTGCTAACTCTCCTTTGCAATCCATCTTTTACAAACCCTCCTTTTCAGCTCTCCTTTGCTAACTCTCCTTTGCTAGCTCTCCTTTTCAAACTCTCCTTTGCTAACTCTGCCAACTCTCCTTTGCTTACTCTCCCTTGCTTACCAACTTGCATACTGGCTGACCTATTTACTTCTTTCGTATTTGTTTTAGCGTGAATTTTAAGTTGGTTTTGAGTGTTTACTTTCCTTACGAGAAAGGAAAATAGATCGATGTATCTTCTTTAGCCCACGAATTTGGTGTCTCTCTCCCTCTCTCTTCGCTGGGTTGCCCATGACATCGTTGCTCAGGAGGACTTACAATAGTTTCTACTTTAGTTTCTCATTAGACATATACTGCTATATTTACTCTTTTAGATTTAATGGACAAAAAGGGTTTTTCTGCCCAATATCAAAGGGTGGAAGATTTCATTGCCTTGGCGTGGGTAAAGGTCGGATTTACCCGCGAATGGATTTAAAATCTGAAAGGTACTTACGAGAGTACTATCGACTTCCAAATCTGAGGTTCGCAGATTTATTGAAAAGGAATCGGATGCCACTTCCTAGTTGGCTTAAGAGACAAATGAAAGATGTGGAATAAGGGAGATTTAAAAGGAATCTGTTTTTACGAGCTATAGTAGAGTTTTTCAATTGATATGCCCAATCCTACAGTATCTGGAATTCCCCTTCTAACAAAACGAAAGAGTCATGGTTCAACCTTGAGTGATCCGTATTCAAAAGATTCACAATGGATTCGACAAGATTGCATGTACCACTACGATGTATAGACCTTTTTTGTGCGTTTTGTCTGTCGTGTTTCGTAAGAGAAGACAAAAAATTTGACTAAGGAGTAAAGGAATCCTTGATAGAAGCCTATTATCGATGGCTCATCATATTATGAGCTCAATCTATGGAATCCGGATGTGCTAATCATCAGCTGATAAAGGTTCGCATGGATTTTTGGCCACATTGCAAAACACTACCACAGTTTTTCTATTTCCCTCTGGAATCCAGTACACGTGAATTTATTGTGCGGTGAGCTTTATTTATATATATATTGCAGAATTGTTATATTTATTTTACAGAGAGATTTTTCTAGAATATAATAATCATCTTCTGGCTTTACTATATAGCAAAATTTCCTTTATATTGTTTTCACAGTTAGTAGAATCTACACCATTGTAACTAGTTTATAGGAAACCAGTACTAAACTGGCCAAGAATTTAAGAAACTTTGCTCAAGTACTTTGCTCAAGAAAGGTAAGAAACTAGATCTTATAGACTATAAATGGTGAGCTCTTTTGTTCAACAAACGTTGTAGGTCTTGGTTTGATTTCTGATTGAAAAACATTGCAACTGTCAATTTTGATCTGCGTGGACATTTTTCGTGATGATCAGCGTTTATATCCATCTAGAAAACGCGTTTTTATCTTTACACTGAAGGCCTTAGGTTTCTCGTCTGACGACCCAGGTTCAATATTTTTGCAATTTTTTCTACCAGTAGAAAAACTGAATTTCAATATGCGTCTACGTATTTTTCAATGTGGTTAGCAAACATATTTATCCAATTGCTTCAGAACCTATTTGGGAGGATTAATAAACAGGTTTTGCCTTGTCATGATATCAGGTTTCTATTTTATCGCAGATTCGCATTCCCATTCGCATATCGCACAGGTGAAATCGTAGAGTGATCGAACGGGATTGGAACTCGCAACCCTCGACATTGTAGTTCGATTAGTCTACCTCTGGACTACCAGATCACGATGCTGTATTCTGACCCGATGGCTCAGTGGTAGGGCAGTCCACGTGCATTGTCGATGGCTGCATGTTCGAATCCCGTTCAGTCCGTTCATTTCCTCGCATTTACACTTCACAATTTCTCCTAAGTCATATTGTCTAAATGTATAATCAGTTGTCTTCCCAAAGCTGCAATTCAGCGTATGTTAGGCCCAAGTATCCTCACGCATTTGCCGTAAAATATCTTTGGCAGTAAGCTAGCATGCCTTCCCTTTTCACCCCCCTCCCCGACAATGCATACCAGAAGAGACATGAAATAGAATGCAAATATTCAACCACAAGTAATCACATTCTTTTTGTAGTATGGCCTATTTCTAAATCCACATGCTTTGAAATAGACGTTTTCTTGTCTAGCTCCGACTTAAATCTTTCCAATGGTAGTCTTGATGTTGAAGAGCACGAGAAGAACGTCAGCACAGCGCCTTTGTTAACCATCGTATAGCTTATTTATACTAAATTTCCTAAGGTTTCCTCCTCTCTATTAAGTTCCCCCTCTTAAACCCCCCTCCCGGTGGACGATAGAAAATCTGATAGGCCACCCGTGGGCTTATTAGAACTATTTAGCTTGAGCATAGCCGACAAATATTTGAGAGCTCTGATCAAGTCTATTTTCTCCCTGCCTTATTGACGAATCATCATGCAAAGTGGGCCTAAAGTTAGCTATGGAACGCATGTGTGGTCAGAATCCTGTATGATGATTGGCCAATTGGGATGGGAGAAAACAAACATGATCAGAGCTCTCAAACACTTGGCGGCTATGAGGTAGTCGTAGTGAGTATGATATCTTCGGTGTAAATAGTGCACATGACTATACATAGGTATTCATGTGTATCATTAGCAAGGGATACCTCCTATTAATCGAAGATCAGCACCTATCTAGAGTAATGCAAGTGCAGATTGTCTTGCTAGTCACCAATGGTATGGGTAGAGACAAGGATTACTGTTTGTCAATACTGCGCTGGCGCTTAGTCCAGATTAGTTCGTATTGGGCTGACCCTTGGTTTGTGCCTTGGTTATTACAAACACTTGGCTGGCCTCTTACGGTCGGCCGAGGCCTTTGGTGTTATCACACCGTCATTATGAAGTTGATACTGGGAGAGTCTTCACATGAGAAGTTTCAGACCGGTTTCAAACTCACGTCAACCGGAGTTCATTTGGAGTGGGCTAATTTCCTTTGCATCCACATAGATATTTCAAACCAGTTTGAATTCATATCAAGCGGACGTAAACACACTTCTGTGTTTTAACAAATTATTTCGTTTAATAATTCCATCCCAGGATGCAGTTTAGCTCTCGTTTTACGTGTTCAGTTCGCCCCTGTTTGAAAAATCGCGTGCATATGACAATTTCACGCCTACTTGAAATTTCAAAGCAGTTTGAAAAACCGAATTGAAACCCTGGATGGCGTGAGTTTCAATTCACTTTACGTACGTGAACACTCAGAGGGATCTGTCCACACACCGAACTGAACTCAGGCCGGCGTGAGTTTCACGCCATTCCAAAATCTCTCATGTTAAAGCCCCCTTGAGCGCGTTTTCCAATTTTAGCAGGGTCATTAATAAAAGGCGGCTATCGGCGGTGTAGCTCTGCCTATTGTACGCCTTACCGCCGATTATTGTACTCCTTAAAAACTTAATCTTTTAGTCTTGCCAGTTTCATATGTACAGATGTTGTTTAGGACACAGACGCCTATTTCAATAATTCGGACACTTATTAATAAGGATATTAAAAACACTGTTTATGCCGAATTTTCACTGCAAGACCTATTTGTATTTGTGTTTCCATACCATCCAATCTTAGATAAATGAAATATAGAATTTTGTATCAAACTGTAGATAGATTTAAATACGACTGTATTTATCCTTGTACCAAACTACTTACCACATATTTCATCATTTGTTTATTTTCATTATTTTTAATTTTCTCCTACGTTTTTTCTTAAAGAATTTTCACAATTTTTTCCAAGTAGACTTTTCTTTTATTTTTTGTGAAATTCCAGTCTAATTTTCTGTGTCCATTTTTTGTTTTTGTAGCTGCCCTGTTTTGTTTAACACCAAGATAGTAGCCCTAGGACAGATTTGCGCTGACTTTCAAATTCCTGGGATTCTTAAGGCCACAATTGTTGCATTTCCTTGTAGTTTCATGGCATGGGCAGTGGATCCTCCACAAGGTTATATAAAGAATCTGTGGTATCCTCCCATTGCTTTGAAACTTTCAGATCTTACTTTTGCGCCTATGGCTGCTGTTATATCTATCCAGAACTGACGTTTGTACACGGTGGCGGATTTTTGCAAATCTTCAGTGGTAAATTTACCTGCTGTTGTAAAATAGATTTGCCGGCTTTCCACAGTTTATTTTCTAGAATCGCGCCCACTACATACAAAAATGCCCACTGATCTACTCTAAGGGAGGCATATTCTGCCTTAGCCCCAAGACCTTCACTGTTTTAGATATACCTTTTGAGGACCAACGCTCTATGGGAAACTACCCTTGTTGCTTACAACAAGGAATGCCATTGTGAATAAAAACTGCCTCGAACAATTGTCACAAGAATTTAGGGTTAAATTGTTATGAGCCATAGTTATTGGGAGCTAGCAGTTGAGGTAACCCTTATGTGTTGCTATTTTTCCTTTAGCAGAATTTTATATCAGTGATAGATCTTTAGGGCCTGTTTATGTTTACAAAATTATCCCACCTTCTAAGGTATTGCCTGAGAAGTGAAATACAGTCACCGTATGTTTACGTGCGTTGTTCATTCCAGTGATAGATCTGTAGCTTGATAAGAACAGCAGCTGCTGACAAAGTAAAATCTCCTTGCTATGTAACTGTCTTAGGGACGGGTCATTAATTACTTGTGGGGAGGGGGTAGAAGACATTCTCATATATTTGATGGAATTTTCATTCCCCCTCTCAGATTTATGTAAATATTTTGATTCCCACTCCAGGATTTCAGAAGAAGCTCCATAGTACTTCCCTTGAAATGCTCTTTTTTTCATCCCCCTCGCTCTCTATGTGCAGAATTTTGGTCCCCCCCAGATGTCTTTCACCCCCTCTCCTGGGAGAATTAATGACCGGTCCCTTAGAACCAGAACGAAGAGATAGAGAGCCATATGTTGAACAATGTGCTTGCATTGTGACTCTTTCTCATCGATGTGGTTGTAAGATTCATGATAAACCCTGCAGTTACCGCCGAATACTCCGATCTATGCAACTATCCTAGGAAGAAAAGTGCGCTAATTCTGGTTATCTTTTATTACTATAGACCCTTTGTGACTTGTTGATATTGTAGTAAATTGTTACGAGTTGATTTACGCCATGCCACAGACATCAAAGTTATTTTGTACTGTAGATACCCGTTCTTGTTGCGCTCCCACTGATTTTGTTTGTAGACGTTTGTAGACCGTCGAAAATCAATCGCATCGCAGCATTTTAATCAGAGAATCGTATTAGTATTATTTAGCCTTGAATGCCTAAATGATTAGTTATGATTGATAACGATTGGAAATGATTAGTAATCATTTAAAGTGATAACCCCAATCATCATAGATGATTGACTTTGTGTCCCATATTCGAAAAGAAATTTTTAGACAAATTTTTATGGCTGTAAATATATATAAATATACATACTTAGACACATTTATCGATTATCTATAACATTTATGACTACAACTTTTTGTGTCGACTTTCCTTCCGCATGGATGTTTATTACAGAAATTACAGTCTATTTCTACTATGGTGTCGTCCGGAAAGTACCCACGCGTGGAGGGTCGATGGGTCGGTAAGGTTGAAAGCATACACAGGCGCACTGGGTGGGTGGGTGGTTGGGTAGGTAAAAGTCAAAGCGTACTTACGATTGCGTGCTCTACTAGTAGGCCTGCGCATCGTGCAAGCTGAGGGAAAATGCGATGGCGCAAAATGACAACATAGCTGCAATTACTTCAGAGAGAGTAAGAACTCGATGCATTTTGTGAGAATTTGGTGCTAAAATTGGGCAACATTTTTATGGAGTATCAAAGAAAAATTCGCACACTCGTACTGGGGCGGGTGGGGTTTTCGAGCCAAAGGCGTACTCGCGCATGCAGGGTCATTGGGTTGGTTAAAACTGCAACACTTTGGGCGTACGTACTTTCTGGATGATGGCCGTATATTAGTTGTCCACTTTATTTATTTAATTGCTACATCATGTAACGTTACTTTTGGAGCCAAAATTCATCCGGTGAAAATGGGCCTAACTTTCATCAATTAATCAAAGCCCTCCATTCTACCACCTTCGTCTGGACAAGACCATTTCATGGTGACATATGGACCATTCACAATATCCATCTCCTCTACGTGATGATGTCATACCCTACTGCCCCATAGTCTTACCTTTCGTCCTAAGTTTGCTCATTTTAACCACTTTTAGTCTGCAGTACGCATCGTTAAATTTCAATTTGGCGTATTTGTGCGCAACATGCCACACAATTCAATTCAATTTCATCACCCGGCATTGCCAATACATGTATCCTTACTTCTTTATCTACGCTGGACAACCTTCCGCACTGTCAGATTTCCACTAAGCATCCCTGGATTTCACTTTCTGTCTTCTTTCCGCCAAATACTATGACTACAGTCTTACATTTACACCACGAATTACTCATTTTACCCAGTTTTCACTCTGTAGATAAAGTAACTGACTTTCCTTACCGGTCATTTTTCACCAAAATCAAAGGGTTGTAGCCTTACTTTTTGCCCAATATTGCCTCGATTTCGCCACTTCTTACTCCCCAATCAAACTCACTGAATTTCAGTTCTCGTCGTTTTCCACCAAAATCCAAAGGCTAGAGCTTCACTTTTTAGCCAACATTACCTCCTCTCCGCCTCTATTTGCTCTCTCTTTCAAACTCAATCGATTCCACATCTGGTCATTTTTCACTAAAATTGACAGAATATAGCCCGACGTCGCACATGGCTCATTTTCATCGCTTTTCAGTCTCCAATCAAACTCAATCAATTTTATTTCTCCTCATTTTCCACCACTACCAGACGGTTCTATCCTTACATTCTGACCAACCTGACCGATTTTAACCATTTTTTGGCCAAACTTGCCTCATTTTCATCACTTTTCAATGTGCAATCAAAATCAATCAATTTCAATTTCGGTCATTTTTGGGCAAAATACCAAGGCTATAGCCTTACTTTTTGGCCAAAATTGCCTCATTCTCATCACTTTTCAATGTGCAATCAAAATCAATCAATTTCAATTTCGGTCATTTTTGGGCAAAATACCAAGGCTATAGCCTTACTTTTTGGCCAAAATTGCCTCATTTTCATCACTTTTCAATGTGCAATCAAAATCAATCAATTTCAATTTCGGTCATTTTTGGGCAAAATACCAAGGCTATAGCCTTACTTTTTGGCCAAACTTGCCTCATTCTCATCACTTTTCAATGTGCAATCAAAATCAATCAATTTCAATTTCGGTCATTTTTGGGCAAAATACCAAGGCTATAGCCTTACTTTTTGGCCAAAATTGCCTCATTCTCATCACTTTTCAATGTGCAATCAAAATCAATCAATTTCAATTTCGGTCATTTTTGGGCAAAATACCAAGGCTATAGCCTTACCTTTTGGCCACAATTGCCTCATTTTCATCACTTTTCAATGTGCAATCAAACTCAATCAATTTCAATTTCGGTCATTTTTGGGCAAAATACCAAGGCTATAGCCTTACTTTTTGGCCAAAATTGCCTCATTTTCATCACTTTTCAATGTGCAATCAAAATCAATCAATTTCAATTTCGGTCATTTTTGGGCAAAATACCAAGGCTATAGCCTTACTTTTTGGCCAAACTTGCCTCAATTTCATCACTTTTCAATGTGCAATCAAAATCAATCAATTTCAATTTCGGTCATTTTTGGGCAAAATACCAAGCCTATAGCCTTACCTTTTGGCCACAATTGCCTCATTTTCATCACTTTTCAATGTGCAATCAAAATCAATCAATTTCAATTTCGGTCATTTTTGGGCAAAATACCAAGGCTATAGCCTTACTTTTTGGCCAAAATTGCCTCATTTTCATCACTTTTCAATGTGCAATCAAAATCAATCAATTTCAATTTCGGTCATTTTTGGGCAAAATACCAAGGCTATAGCCTTACCTTTTGGCCAACATTGCCTCATTCTCATCACTTTTCAATGTGCAATCAAAATCAATCAATTTCAATTTCGGTCATTTTTGGGCAAAATACCAAGGCTATAGCCTTACTTTTTGGCCAAAATTGCCTCATTTTCATCACTTTTCAATGTGCAATCAAAATCAATCAATTTCAATTTCGGTCATTTTTGGGCAAAATACCAAGGCTATAGCCTTACTTTTTGGCCAAACTTGCCTCATTCTCATCACTTTTCAATGTGCAATCAAAATCAATCAATTTCAATTTCGGTCATTTTTGGGCAAAATACCAAGGCTATAGCCTTACTTTTTGGCCAAAATTGCCTCATTCTCATCACTTTTCAATGTGCAATCAAAATCAATCAATTTCAATTTCGGTCATTTTTGGGCAAAATACCAAGGCTATAGCCTTACCTTTTGGCCACAATTGCCTCATTTTCATCACTTTTCAATGTGCAATCAAACTCAATCAATTTCAATTTCGGTCATTTTTGGGCAAAATACCAAGGCTATAGCCTTACTTTTTGGCCAAAATTGCCTCATTTTCATCACTTTTCAATGTGCAATCAAAATCAATCAATTTCAATTTCGGTCATTTTTGGGCAAAATACCAAGGCTATAGCCTTACTTTTTGGCCAAACTTGCCTCAATTTCATAACTTTTCAATGTGCAATCAAAATCAATCAATTTCAATTTCGGTCATTTTTGGGCAAAATACCAAGCCTATAGCCTTACCTTTTGGCCACAATTGCCTCATTTTCATCACTTTTCAATGTGCAATCAAAATCAATCAATTTCAATTTCGGTCATTTTTGGGCAAAATACCAAGGCTATAGCCTTACTTTTTGGCCAAAATTGCCTCATTTTCATCACTTTTCAATGTGCAATCAAAATCAATCAATTTCAATTTCGGTCATTGTTGGGCAAAATACCAAGGCTATAGCCTTACCTTTTGGCCAACATTGCCTCATTCTCATCACTTTTCAATGTGCAATCAAAATCAATCAATTTCAATTTCGGTCATTTTTGGGCAAAATACCAAGGCTATAGCCTTACTTTTTGGCCAAAATTGCCTCATTTTCATCACTTTTCAATGTGCAATCAAAATCAATCAATTTCAATTTCGGTCATTTTTGGGCAAAATACCAAGGCTATAGCCTTACTTTTTGGCCAAACGTGCCTCATTTTCATCACTTTTCAATGTGCAATCAAAATCAATCAATTTCAATTTCGGTCATGTTTGGGCAAACTACCACGGCTATAGCCTTACTTTTTGGCCACAATTGCCTCATTCTCATCACTTTTCAATGTGCAATCAAAATCAATCAATTTGAACTTCGCTCATTTTTGGGCAAAATACCAAGGCATAGCCTTACTTTTTGGCCAAAATTGCCTCATTTTCATCACTTTTCAATGTGCAATCAAAATCAATCAATTTCAATTTCGGTCATGTTTGGGCAAAATACCAAGGCTATAGCCTTACTTTTTGGCCAAAGTTGCCTCATTTTCATCACTTTTCAATGTGCAATCAAAATCAATCAATTTCAATTTCGGTCATTTTTGGGCAAAATACCACGGCTATAGCCTTACTTTTTGGCCAAAATTGCCTCATTCTCATCACTTTTCAATGTGCAATCAAAATCAATCAATTTCAATTTCGGTCATTTTTGGGCAAAATACCAAGGCTATAGCCTTACTTTTTGGCCAAAATTGCCTCATTTTCATCACTTTTCAATGTGCAATCAAAATCAATCAATTTCAATTTCGGTCATTTTTGGGCAAAATACCAAGGCTATAGCCTTACTTTTTGGCCAACATTGCCTCATTCTCATCACTTTTCAATGTGCAATCAAAATCAATCAATTTCAATTTCGGTCATGTTTGGGCAAAATACCAAGGCTATAGCCTTACTTTTTGGCCAAAATTGCCTCATTTTCATCACTTTTCAATGTGCAATCAAAATCAATCAATTTCAATTTCGGTCATTTTTGGGCAAAATACCAAGGCTATAGCCTTACTTTTTGGCCAAAATTGCCTCATTTTCATCACTTTTCAATGTGCAATCAAAATCAATCAATTTCAATTTCGGTCATTTTTGGGCAAAATACCAAGGCTATAGCCTTACTTTTTGGCCAAACTTGCCTCAATTTCATCACTTTTCAATGTGCAATCAAAATCAATCACTTTCAATTTCGGTCATTTTTGGGCAAAATACCAAGGCTATAGCCTTACTTTTTGGCCAAAATTGCCTCATTTTCATCACTTTTCAATGTGCAATCAAAATCAATCAATTTCAATTTCGGTCATTTTTGGGCAAAATACCAAGGCTATAGCCTTACTTTTTGGCCAAACTTGCCTCATTTTCATCACTTTTCAATGTGCAATCAAAATCAATCAATTTCAATTTCGGTCATGTTTGGGCAAAATACCAAGGCTATAGCCTTACTTTTTGGCCAAAATTGCCTCATTTTCATCACTTTTCAATGTGCAATCAAAATCAATCAATTTCAATTTCGGTCATTTTTGGGCAAAATACCAAGGCTATAGCCTTACTTTTTGGCCAAACTTGCCTCATTTTCATCACTTTTCAATGTGCAATCAAAATCAATCAATTTCAATTTCGGTCATTTTTGGGCAAAATACCAAGGCTATAGCCTTACTTTTTGGCCAAAATTGCCTCATTTTCATCACTTTTCAATGTGCAATTAAAATCAATCAATTTCAATTTCGGTCATTTTTGGGCAAAATACCAAAGCTATAGCCTTACTTTTTGGCCAAACGTGCCTCATTTTCATCACTTTTCAATGTGCAATCAAAATCAATCAATTTCAATTTCGGTCATGTTTGGGCAAACTACCACGGCTATAGCCTTACTTTTTGGCCACAATTGCCTCATTCTCATCACTTTTCAATGTGCAATCAAAATCAATCAATTTCAACTTCGGTCATTTTTGGGCAAAATACCAAGGCTATAGCCTTACTTTTTGGCCAAAATTGCCTCATTTTCATCACTTTTCAATGTGCAATCAAAATCAATCAATTTCAATTTCGGTCATTTTTGGGCAAAATACCAAGGCTATAGCCTTACTTTTTGGCCAAAATTGCCTCATTTTCATCACTTTTCAATGTGCAATCAAAATCAATCAATTTCAATTTCGGTCATTTTTGGGCAAACTACCCAGGCTATAGCCTTACTTTTTGGCCAAAATTGCCTCATTCTCATCACTTTTCAATGTGCAATCAAAATCAATCAATTTCAATTTCGGTCATTTTTGGGCAAAATACCAAGGCTATAGCCTTACTTTTTGGCCAAACTTGCCTCAATTTCATCACTTTTCAATGTGCAATCAAAATCAATCAATTTCAATTTCGGTCATTTTTGGGCAAAATACCAAGGCTATAGCCTTACTTTTTGGCCAAAATTGCCTCATTTTCATCACTTTTCAATGTGCAATCAAAATCAATCAATGTCAATTTCGGTCATTTTTGGGCAAAATACCAAGGCTATAGCCTTACTTTTTGGCCAAACTTGCCTCAATTTCATCACTTTTCAATGTGCAATCAAAATCAATCATTTTCAATTTCGGTCATTTTTGGGCAAAATACCAAGGCTATAGCCTTACTTTTTGGCCAAAATTGCCTCATTTTCATCACTTTTCAATGTGCAATCAAAATCAATCAATTTCAATTTCGGTCATTTTTGGGCAAAATACCAAGGCTATAGCCTTACTTTTTGGCCAAAATTGCCTCATTTTCATCACTTTTCAATGTGCAATCAAAATCAATCAATTTCAATTTCGGACATGTTTGGGCAAAATACCAAGGCTATAGCCTTACCTTTTGGCCAAAATTGCCTCATTTTCATCACTTTTCAATGTGCAATCAAAATCAATCAATTTCAATTTCGGTCATGTTTGGGCAAACTACCACGGCTATAGCCTTACTTTTTGGCCACAATTGCCTCATTCTCATCACTTTTCAATGTGCAATCAAAATCAATCAATTTCAACTTCGCTCATTTTTGGGCAAAATACCAAGGCTATAGCCTTACTTTTTGGCCAAAATTGCCTCATTTTCATCACTTTTCAATGTGCAATCAAAATCAATCAATTTCAATTTCGGTCATTTTTGGGCAAAATACCAAGGCTATAGCCTTACTTTTTGGCCAAAGTTGCCTCATTCTCATCACTTTTCAATGTGCAATCAAAATCAATCAATTTCAATTTCGGTCATTTTTGGGCAAACTACCAAGGCTATAGCCTTACTTTTTGGCCAAAATTGCCTCATTTTCATCACTTTTCAATGTGCAATCAAAATCAATCAATTTCAATTTCGGTCATGTTTGGGCAAACTACCCAGGCTATAGCCTTACTTTTTGGCCAAAATTGCCTCATTCTCATCACTTTTCAATGTGCAATCAAAATCAATCAATTTCAATTTCGGTCATTTTTGGGCAAAATACCAAGGCTATAGCCTTACTTTTTGGCCAAACTTGCCTCAATTTCATCACTTTTCAATGTGCAATCAAAATCAATCAATTTCAATTTCGGTCATTTTTGGGCAAAATACCAAGGCTATAGCCTTACTTTTTGGCCAAAATTGCCTCATTTTCATCACTTTTCAATGTGCAATCAAAATCAATCAATTTCAATTTCGGTCATTTTTGGGCAAAATACCAAGGCTATAGCCTTACTTTTTGGCCAAACTTGCCTCAATTTCATCACTTTTCAATGTGCAATCAAAATCAATCAATTTCAATTTCGGTCATGTTTTGGCAAACTACCACGGCTATAGCCTTACTTTTTGGCCACAATTGCCTCATTCTCATCACTTTTCAATGTGCAATCAAAATCAATCAATTTCAACTTCGCTCATTTTTGGGCAAAATACCAAGGCTATAGCCTTACTTTTTGGCCAAAATTGCCTCATTTTCATCACTTTTCAATGTGCAATCAAAATCAATCAATTTCAATTTCGGTCATTTTTGGGCAAAATACCAAGGCTATAGCCTTACTTTTTGGCCAAAGTTGCCTCATTCTCATCACTTTTCAATGTGCAATCAAAATCAATCAATTTCAATTTCGGTCATTTTTGGGCAAAATACCAAGGCTATAGCCTTACTTTTTGGCCAAAATTGCCTCATTTTCATCACTTTTCAATGTGCAATCAAAATCAATCAATTTCAATTTCGGTCATTTTTGGGCAAACTACCCAGGCTATAGCCTTACTTTTTGGCCAAAATTGCCTCATTCTCATCACTTTTCAATGTGCAATCAAAATCAATCAATTTCAATTTCGGTCATTTTTGGGCAAAATACCAAGGCTATAGCCTTACTTTTTGGCCAAACTTGCCTCAATTTCATCACTTTTCAATGTGCAATCAAAATCAATCAATTTCAATTTCGGTCATTTTTGGGCAAAATACCAAGGCTATAGCCTTACTTTTTGGCCAAAATTGCCTCATTTTCATCACTTTTCAATGTGCAATCAAAATCAATCAATTTCAATTTCGGTCATTTTTGGGCAAAATACCAAGGCTATAGCCTTACTTTTTGGCCAAACTTGCCTCATTTTCATCACTTTTCAATGTGCAATCAAAATCAATCAATTTCAATTTCGGTCATTTTTGGGCAAAATACCAAGGCTATAGCCTTACTTTTTGGCCAAAATTGCCTCATTTTCATCACTTTTCAATGTGCAATCAAAATCAATCAATTTCAATTTCGGTCATTTTTGGGCAAAATACCAAGGCTATAGCCTTACGTTTTGGCCAAAATTGCCTCATTCTCATCACTTTTCAATGTGCAATCAAAATCAATCAATTTCAATTTCGGTCATTTTTGGGCAAAATACCAAGGCTATAGCCTTACTTTTTGGCCAAAATTGCCTCATTTTCATCACTTTTCAATGTGCAATCAAAGTCAATCAATTTCAATTTCGGTCATGTTTGGGCAAACTACCACGGCTATAGCCTTACTTTTTGGCCACAATTGCCTCATTCTCATCACTTTTCAATGTGCAATCAAAATCAATCAATTTCAACTTCGGTCATTTTTGGGCAAAATACCAAGGCTATAGCCTTACTGTTTGGCCAAAATTGCCTCATTCTCATCACTTTTCAATGTGCAATCAAAATCAATCAATTTCAATTTCGGTCATTTTTGGGCAAAATACCAAGGCTATAGCCTTACTTTTTGGCCAAACTTGCCTCAATTTCATCACTTTTCAATGTGCAATCAAAATCAATCAATTTCAATTTCGGTCATTTTTGGGCAAAATACCAAGGCTATAGCCTTACTTTTTGGCCAAAATTGCCTCATTTTCATCACTTTTCAATGTGCAATCAAAATCAATCAATTTCAATTTCGGTCATTTTTGGGCAAAATACCAAGGCTATAGCCTTACTTTTTGGCCAAACTTGCCTCATTTTCATCACTTTTCAATGTGCAATCAAAATCAATCAATTTCAATTTCGGTCATGTTTCGGCAAAATACCAAGGCTATAGCCTTACTTGTTGGCCAAAATTGCCTCATTTTCATCACTTTTCAATGTGCAATCAAAATCAATCAATTTCAATTTCGGTCATTTTTGGGCAAAATACCAAGGCTATAGCCTTACTTTTTGGCCAAACTTGCCTCATTTTCATCACTTTTCAATGTGCAATCAAAATCAATCAATTTCAATTTCGGTCATTTTTGGGCAAAATACCAAGGCTATAGCCTTACTTTTTGGCCAAAATTGCCTCATTTTCATCACTTTTCAATGTGCAATCAAAATCAATCAATTTCAATTTCGGTCATTTTTGGGCAAAATACCAAGGCTATAGCCTTACTTTTTGGCCAAAATTGCCTCATTCTCATCACTTTTCAATGTGCAATCAAAATCAATCAATTTCAATTTCGGTCATGTTTGGGCAAAATACCAAGGCTATAGCCTTACTTTTTGGCCAAAAGTGCCTCATTTTCATCACTTTTCAATGTGCAATCAAAATCAATCAATTTCAATTTCGGTCATTTTTGGGCAAAATACCAAGGCTATAGCCTTACTTTTTGGCCAAAGTTGCCTCATTTTCATCACTTTTCAATGTGCAATCAAAATCAATCAATTTCAATTTCGGTCATTTTTGGGCAAAATACCAAGGCTATAGCCTTACTGTTTGGCCAAAATTGCCTCATTCTCATCACTTTTCAATGTGCAATCAAAATCAATCAATTTCAATTTCGGTCATTTTTGGGCAAAATACCAAGGCTATAGCCTTACTGTTTGGCCAAAATTGCCTCACTCTCATCACTTTTGAATGTGCAATCAAAATCTATCAATTTCAATTTCGGTCATTTTTGGGCAAAATACCAAGGCTATAGCCTTACTTTTTGGCCAAAAGTGCCTCATTTTCATCACTTTTCAATGTGCAATCAAAATCAATCAATTTCAATTTCGGTCATTTTTGGGCAAAATACCAAGGCTATAGCCTTACTTTTTGGCCAAAATTGCCTCATTTTCATCACTTTTCAATGTGCAATCAAAATCAATCAATTTCAATTTCGGTCATTTTTGGGCAAACTACCACGGCTATAGCCTTACTTTTTGGCCAAAATTGCCTCATTCTCATCACTTTTCAATGTGCAATCAAAATCAATCAATTTCAATTTCGGTCATTTTTGGGCAAAATACCAAGGCTATAGCCTTACTTTTTGGCCAAAATTGCCTCAATTTCATCACTTTTCAATGTGCAATCAAAATCAATCAATTTCAATTTCGGTCATGTTTGGGCAAAATACCAAGGCTATAGCCTTACTTTTTGGCCAAACTTCCCTCATTTTCGTCACTTTTCAATGTGCAATCAAAATCAATCAATTTCAATTTCGGTCATTTTTGGGCAAAATACCAAGGCTATAGCCTTACTTTTTGGCCAAAATTGCCTCATTTTCATTACTTTTCAATGTGCAATCAAAATCAATCAATTTCAATTTCGGTCATTTTTGGGCAAAATACCAAGGCTATAGCCTTACTTTTTGGCCAAAGTTGCCTCATTTTCATCACTTTTCAATGTGCAATCAAAATCAATCAATTTCAATTTCGGTCATTTTTGGGCAAAATACCAAGGCTATAGCCTTACTTTTTGGCCAAAATTGCCTCAATTTCATCACTTTTCAATGTGCAATCAAAATCAATCAATTTCAATTTCGGTCATTTCTGGGCAAAATACCAAGGCTATAGCCTTACTTTTTGGCCAAACTTCCCTCATTTTCGTCACTTTTCAATGTGCAATCAAAATCAATCAATTTCAATTTCGGTCATTTTTGGGCAAAATACCAAGGCTATAGCCTTACGTTGTGGCCAAAATTGCCTCATTTTCATCACTTTTCAATGTGCAATCACAATCAATCAATTTCAATTTCGGTCATTTTTGGGCAAAATACCAAGGCTATAGCCTTACTGTTTTGCCAAAATTGCCTCATTTTCATCACTTTTCAATGTGCAATCAAAATCAATCAATTTCAATTTCGGTCATTTTTGGGCAAAATACCACGGCTATAGCCTTACTGTTTTGCCAAAATTGCCTCATTTTTTATCACTTTTCAATGTGCAATCAAAATCAATCAATTTCAATTTCGGTCATTTTTGGGCAAAATACCAAGGCTATAGCCTTACTTTTTGGCCAAAATTGCCTCATTTTCATCACTTTTCAATGTGCAATCAAAATCAATCAATTTCAATTTCGGTCATTTTTGGGCAAACTACCACGGCTATAGCCTTACTTTTTGGCCAAAATTGCCTCATTCTCATCACTTTTCAATGTGCAATCAAAATCAATCAATTTCAATTTCGGTCATTTTTGGGCAAAATACCAAGGCTATAGCCTTACTTTTTGGCCAAAATTGCCTCATTTTCATCACTTTTCAATGTGCAATCAAAATCAATCAATTTCAATTTCGGTCATTTTTGGGCAAAATACCAAGGCTATAGCCTTACTTTTTGGCCAAACTTGCCTCATTTTCATCACTTTTCAATGTGCAATCAAAATCAATCAATTTCAATTTCGGTCATGTTTGGGCAAAATACCAAGGCTATAGCCTTACTTTTTGGCCAAAATTGCCTCAATTTCATCACTTTTCAATGTGCAATCAAAATCAATCAATTTCAATTTCGGTCATTTTTGGGCAAAATACCAAGGCTATAGCCTTACTTTTTGGCCAAACTTCCCTCATTTTCGTCACTTTTCAATGTGCAATCAAAATCAATCAATTTCAATTTCGGTCATTTTTGGGCAAAATACCAAGGCTATAGCCTTACGTTGTGGCCAAAATTGCCTCATTTTCATCACTTTTCAATGTGCAATCAAAATCAATCAATTTCAATTTCGGTCATTTTTGGGCAAAATACCAAGGCTATAGCCTTACTGTTTTGCCAAAATTGCCTCATTTTCATCACTTTTCAATGTGCAATCAAAATCAATCAATTTCAATTTCGGTCATTTTTGGGCAAAATAGCAAGGCTATAGCCTTATTGTTTGGCCAAAATTGCCTCATTCTCATCACTTTTCAATGTGCAATCAAAATCAATCAATTTCAATTTCGGTCATTTTTGGGCAAAATACCAAGGCTATAGCCTTACTTTTTGGCCAAAATTGCCTCATTTTCATCACTTTTCAATGTGCAATCAAAATCAATCAATTTCAATTTCGGTCATTTTTGGGCAAAATACCAAGGCTATAGCCTTACTTTTTGGCCAAAGTTGCCTCATTTTCATCACTTTTCAATGTGCAATCAAAATCAATCAATTTCAATTTCGGTCATTTTTGGGCAAAATACCAAGGCTATAGCCTTACTTTTTGGCCAAAATTGCCTCATTTTCATCACTTTTCAATGTGCAATCAAAATCAATCAATTTCAATTTCGGTCATTTTTGGGCAAAATACCAAGGCTATAGCCTTACTTTTTGGCCAAAATTGCCTCATTCTCATCACTTTTCAATGTGCAATCAAAATCAATCAATTTCAATTTCGGTCATTTTTGGGCAAAATACCAAGGCTATAGCCTTACTTTTTGGCCAAAATTGCCTCATTCTCATCACTTTTCAATGTGCAATCAAAATCAATCAATTTCAATTTCGGTCATTTTTGGGCAAAATACCAAGGCTATAGCCTTACTTTTTGGCCAAAATTGCCTCATTTTCATCACTTTTCAATGTGCAATCAAAATCAATCAATGTCAATTTCGGTCATTTTTGGGCAAAATACCAAGGCTATAGCCTTACTTTTTGGCCAAAGTTGCCTCATTTTCATCACTTTTCAATGTGCAATCAAAATCAATCAATTTCAATTTCGGTCATTTTTGGGCAAAATACCAAGGCTATAGCCTTACTTTTTGGCCAAAATTGCCTCAATTTCATCACTTTTCAATGTGCAATCAAAATCAATCAATTTCAATTTCGGTCATTTCTGGGCAAAATACCAAGGCTATAGCCTTACTTTTTGGCCAAACTTCCCTCATTTTCGTCACTTTTCAATGTGCAATCAAAATCAATCAATTTCAATTTCGGTCATTTTTGGGCAAAATACCAAGGCTATAGCCTTACGTTGTGGCCAAAATTGCCTCATTTTCATCACTTTTCAATGTGCAATCAAAATCAATCAATTTCAATTTCGGTCATTTTTGGGCAAAATACCAAGGCTATAGCCTTACTGTTTTGCCAAAATTGCCTCATTTTCATCACTTTTCAATGTGCAATCAAAATCAATCAATTTCAATTTCGGTCATTTTTGGGCAAAATACCACGGCTATAGCCTTACTGTTTTGCCAAAATTGCCTCATTTTCATCACTTTTCAATGTGCAATCAAAATCAATCAATTTCAATTTCGGTCATTTTTGGGCAAAATACCAAGGCTATAGCCTTACTTTTTGGCCAAAATTGCCTCATTTTCATCACTTTTCAATGTGCAATCAAAATCAATCAATTTCAATTTCGGTCATTTTTGGGCAAACTACCACGGCTATAGCCTTACGTTTTGGCCAAAATTGCCTCATTCTCATCACTTTTCAATGTGCAATCAAAATCAATCAATTTCAATTTCGGTCATTTTTGGGCAAAATACCAAGGCTATAGCCTTACTTTTTGGCCAAAATTGCCTCATTTTCATCACTTTTCAATGTGCAATCAAAATCAATCAATTTCAATTTCGGTCATTTTTGGGCAAAATACCAAGGCTATAGCCTTACTTTTTGGCCAAACTTGCCTCATTTTCATCACTTTTCAATGTGCAATCAAAATCAATCAATTTCAATTTCGGTCATGTTTGGGCAAAATACCAAGGCTATAGCCTTACTTTTTGGCCAAAATTGCCTCAATTTCATCACTTTTCAATGTGCAATCAAAATCAATCAATTTCAATTTCGGTCATTTTTGGGCAAAATACCAAGGCTATAGCCTTACTTTTTGGCCAAACTTCCCTCATTTTCGTCACTTTTCAATGTGCAATCAAAATCAATCAATTTCAATTTCGGTCATTTTTGGGCAAAATACCAAGGCTATAGCCTTACGTTGTGGCCAAAATTGCCTCATTTTCATCACTTTTCAATGTGCAATCAAAATCAATCAATTTCAATTTCGGTCATTTTTGGGCAAAATACCAAGGCTATAGCCTTACTGTTTTGCCAAAATTGCCTCATTTTCATCACTTTTCAATGTGCAATCAAAATCAATCAATTTCAATTTCGGTCATTTTTGGGCAAAATAGCAAGGCTATAGCCTTATTGTTTGGCCAAAATTGCCTCATTCTCATCACTATTCAATGTGCAATCAAAATCAATCAATTTCAATTTCGGTCATTTTTGGGCAAAATACCAAGGCTATAGCCTTACTTTTTGGCCAAAATTGCCTCATTCTCATCACTTTTCAATGTGCAATCAAAATCAATCAATTTCAATTTCGGTCATTTTTGGGCAAAATACCAAGGCTATAGCCTTACTTTTTGGCCAAAATTGCCTCATTTTCATCACTTTTCAATGTGCAATCAAAATCAATCAATTTCAATTTCGGTCATTTTTGGGCAAAATACCAAGGCTATAGCCTTACTTTTTGGCCACAATTGCCTCATTTTCATCACTTTTCAATGTGCAATCAAAATCAATCAATTTCAATTTCGGTCATGTTTGGGCAAAATACCAAGGCTATAGCCTTACTTTTTGGCCAAACTTGCCTCATTTTCATCACTTTTCAATGTGCAATCAAAATCAATCAATTTCAATTTCGGTCATTTTTGGGCAAAATACCAAGGCTATAGCCTTACGTTGTGGCCAAAATTGCCTCATTTTCATCACTTTTCAATGTGCAATCAAAATCAATCAATTTCAATTTCGGTCATTTTTGGGCAAAATACCAAGGCTATAGCCTTACTTTTTGGCCAAAATTGCCTCATTTTCATTACTTTTCAATGTGCAATCAAAATCAATCAATTTCAATTTCGGTCATGTTTGGGCAAAATACCAAGGCTATAGCCTTACTTTTTGGCCAAAATTGCCTCAATTTCATCACTTTTCAATGTGCAATCAAAATCAATCAATTTCAATTTCGGTCATTTTTGGGCAAAATACCAAGGCTATAGAATTACTTTTTGGCCAAACTTGCCTCATTTTCATCACTTTTCAATGTGCAATCAAAATCAATCAATTTCAATTTCGGTCATGTTTGGGCAAAATACCAAGGCTATAGCCTTACTTTTTGGCCAAACTTGCCTCATTTTCATCACTTTTCAATGTGCAATCAAAATCAATCAATTTCAATTTCGGTCATTTTTGGGCAAACTACCAAGGCTATAGCCTTACTTTTTGGCCACAATTGCCTCATCTTCATCACTTTTCAATGTGCAATCAAAATCAATCAATTTCACTTTCGGTCATTTTTGGGCAAAACGCCAAGGCTATAGCCTTACTTTTTGGCCAAAATTGTCTCATTTTCATCACTTTTCAATGTGCTATCAAAATCAATCAATTTCAATTTCGGTCATTTTTGGGCAAAATACCAAGGCTATAGCCTTACTTTTTGGCCAAAATTGCCTCATTTTCATCACTTTTCAATGTGCAATCAAAATCAATCAATTTCAATTTCGGTCATGTTTGGGCAAAATACCAAGGCTATAGCCTTACTTTTTGGCCAAAATTGCCTCATTTTCATCACTTTTCAATGTGCAATCAAAATCAATCAATTTCAATTTCGGTCATGTTTGGGCAAAATACCAAGGCTATAGCCTTACTTTTTGGCCAAACTTGCCTCATTTTCATCACTTTTCAATGTGCAATCAAAATCAATCAATTTCAATTTCGGTCATTTTTGGGCAAACTACCAAGGCTATAGCCTTACTTTTTGGCCACAATTGCCTCATCTTCATCACTTTTCAATGTGCAATCAAAATCAATCAATTTCAATTTCGGTCATTTTTGGGCAAAACGCCAAGGCTATAGCCTTACTTTTTGGCCAAAATTGTCTCATTTTCATCACTTTTCAATGTGCTATCAAAATCAATCAATTTCAATTTCGGTCATTTTTGGGCAAAATACCAAGGCTATAGCCTTACTTTTTGGCCAAAATTGCCTCATTTTCATCACTTTTCAATGTGCAATCAAAATCAATCAATTTCAATTTCGGTCATTTTTGGGCAAAATACCAAGGCTATAGCCTTACTTTTTGGCCAAAATTGCCTCATTCTCATCACTTTTCAATGTGCAATCAAAATCAATTAATTTCAATTTCGGTCATTTTTGGGCAAAATACCAAGGCTATAGCCTTACTTGTTGGCCAAACTTGCCTCATTTTCATCACTTTTCAATGTGCAATCAAAATCAATCAATTTCAATTTCGGTCATTTTTGGGCAAAATACCAAGGCTATAGCCTTACTTTTTGGCCAAACTTGCCTCATTTTCATCACTTTTCAATGTGCAATCAAAATCAATCAATTTCAATTTCGGTCATTTTTGGGCAAAATAGCAAGGCTATAGCCTTATTGTTTGGCCAAAATTGCCTTATTCTCATCACCTTTCAATGTGCAATCAAAATCAATCAATTTCAATTTCGGTCATTTTTGGGCAAAATACCAAGGCTATAGCCTTACTTTTTGGCCAAAATTGCCTCATTCTCATCACTTTTCAATGTGCAATCAAAATCAATCAATTTCAATTTCGGTCATTTTTGGGCAAAATACCAAGGCTATAGCCTTACTTTTTGGCCAAAATTGCCTCATTTTCATCACTTTTCAATGTGCAATCAAAATCAATCAATTTCAATTTCGGTCATTTTTGGGCAAAAAAACCAAGGCTATAGCCTTACTGTTTTGCCAAAATTGCCTCATTTTCATCACTTTTCAATGTGCAATCAAAATCAATCAATTTCAATTTCGGTCATTTTTGGGCAAAATACCAAGGCTATAGCCTTACTTTTTGGCCAAAATTGCCTCATTTTCATCACTTGTCAATGTGCAATCAAAATCAATCAATTTCAATTTCGGTCATTTTTGGGCAAACTACCAAGGCTATAGCCTTACTTTTTGGTCAAAATTGCCTCATTTTCATCACTTTTCAATGTGCAATCAAAATCAATCAATTTCAATTTCGGTCATTTGTGGGCAAAATACCAAGGCTATAGCCTTACTTTTTGTCCACAATTGCCTCATTTTCATCACTTTTCAATGTGCAATCAAAATCAATCAATTTCAATTTCGGTCATTTTTGGGCAAATCGCCAAGGCTATAGCCTTACTTTTTGGCCAAAATTGCCTCATTCTCATCACTTTTCAATGTGCAATCAAAATCAATCAATTTCAATTCCGGTAATTTTTGGGCAAAATACCAAGGCTATAGCCTTACTTTTTGGCCAAACTTGCCTCATTTTCATCACTTTTCAATGTGCAATCAAAATCAATCAATTTCAATTTCGGTCATTTTTGGGCAAGATACCAAGGCTATAGCCTTACTTTTTGGCCAAAATTGCCTCATTCTCATCACTTTTCAATGTGCAATCAAAATCAATCAATTTCAATTTCGGTCATTTTTGGGCAAAATACCAAGGCTATAGCCTTACTTTTTGGCCAAAATTGCCTCATTTTCATCACTTTTCAATGTGCAATCAAAATCAATCAATTTCAATTTCGGTCATTTTTGGGCAAATCGCCAAGGCTATAGCCTTCTTTTTTGGCCAAAATTGCCTCATTCTCATCACTTTTCAATGTGCAATCAAAATCAATCAATTTCAATTCCGGTAATTTTTGGGCAAAATACCAAGGCTATAGCCTTACTTTTTGGCCACAATTGCCTCATTTTCATCACTTTTCAATGTGCAATCAAAATCAATCAATGTCAATTTCGGTCATGTTTGGGCAAAATACCAAGGCTATAGCCTTACTTTTTGGCCAAACTTGCCTCATTTTCATCACTTTTCAATGTGCAATCAAAATCAATCAATTTCAATTTCGGTCATTTTTGGGCAAAATACCAAGGCTATAGCCTTACTTTTTGGCCAAAATTGCCTCATTTTCATTACTTTTCAATGTGCAATCAAAATCAATCAATTTCAATTTCGGTCATTTTTGGGCAAAATACCAAGGCTATAGCCTTACTTTTTGGCCAAAATTGCCTCATTTTCATCACTTTTCAATGTGCAATCAAAATCAATCAATTTCAATTTCGGTCATTTTTGGGCAAAATACCAAGGCTATAGCCTTACTTTTTGGCCAAACTTGCCTCATTTTCATCACTTTTTAATGTGCAATCAAAATCAATCAATTTCAATTTCGGTCATTGTTGGGCAAAATACCAAGGCTATAACCTTACTTTTTGGCCAAAATTGCCTCATCCTCATCACTTTTCAATGTGCAATCAAAATCAATCAATTTCAATTTCGGTCATTTTTGGGCAAAATACCAAGGCTATAGCCTTACTTTTTGGCCAAAATTGCCTCATTCTCATCACTTTTCAATGTGCAATCAAAATCAATCAATTTCAATTTTGGTCATTTTTGGGCAAAATACCAAGGCTATAGCCTTACTTTTTGGCCAAAATTGCCTCATTTTCATCACTTTTCAATGTGCAATCAAAATCAATCAATTTCAATTTCGGTCATTTTTGGGCAAGATACCAAGGCTATAGCCTTACTTTTTGGCCAAAATTGCCTCATTCTCATCACTTTTCAATGTGCAATCAAAATCAATCAATTTCAATTTTGGTCATTTTTGGGCAAAATACCAAGGCTATAGCCTTACTTTTTGGCCAAAATTGCCTCATTTTCATCACTTTTCAATGTGCAATCAAAATCAATCAATTTCAATTTCGGTCATTTTTGGGCAAATCGCCAAGGCTATAGCCTTACTTTTTGGCCAAAATTGCCTCATTCTCATCACTTTTCAATGTGCAATCAAAATCAATCAATTTCAATTTCGGTCATTTTTGGGCAAAATACCAAGGCTATAGCCTTACTTTTTGGCCACAATTGCCTCATTTTCATCACTTTTCAATGTGCAATCAAAATCAATCAATTTCAATTTCGGTCATGTTTGGGCAAAATACCAAGGCTATAGCCTTACTTTTTGGCCAAACTTGCCTCATTTTCATCACTTTTCAATGTGCAATCAAAATCAATCAATTTCAATTTCGGTCATGTTTGGGCCAAATACCAAGGCTATAGCCTTACTTTTTGGCCAAAATTGCCTCATTTTCATCACTTTTCAATGTGCAATCAAAATCAATCAATTTCAATTTCTGTCATTTTTGGGCAAACTACCAAGGCTATAGCCTTACTTGTTGGCCAAACTTGCCTCATTTTCATCACTTTTCAATGTGCAATCAAAATCAATCAATTTCAATTTCGGTCATTTTTGGGCAAAATACCAAGGCTATAGCCTTACTTTTTGGCCAAAATTGCCTCATTTTCATCACTTTTCAATGTGCAATCAAAATCAATCAATTTCAATTTCGGTCATTTTTGGGCAAAATACCAAGGCTATAGCCTTACTTTTTGGCCAAACTTGCCTCATTTTCATCACTTTTCAATGTGCAATCAAAATCAATCAATTTCAATTTCGGTCATGTTTGGGCAAAATACCAAGGCTATAGCCTTACTTTTTGGCCAAAATTGCCTCATTTTCATCACTTTTCAATGTGCAATCAAAATCAATCAATTTCAATTTCGGTCATGTTTGGGCAAAATACCAAGGCTATAGCCTTACTTTTTGGCCAAACTTGCCTCATTTTCATCACTTTTCAATGTGCAATCAAAATCAATCAATTTCAATTTCGGTCATTTTTGGGCAAAATACCAAGGCTATAGCCTTACTTTTTGGCCAAAATTGCCTCATTTTCATCACTTTTCAATGTGCAATCAAAATCAATCAATTTCAATTTCGGTCATTTTTGGGCAAAATACCAAGGCTATAGCCTTACTTTTTGGCCAAAATTACCTCATTTTCATCACTTTTCAATGTGCAATCAAAATCAATCAATTTCAATTTCGGTCATTTTTGGGCAAGATACCAAGGCTATAGCCTTACTTTTTGGCCAAAATTGCCTCATTCTCATCACTTTTCAATGTGCAATCAAAATCAATCAATTTCAATTTCGGTCATTTTTGGGCAAAATACCAAGGCTATAGCCTTACTTTTTGGCCAAAATTGCCTCATTTTCATCACTTTTCAATGTGCAATCAAAATCAATCAATTTCAATTTCGGTCATTTTTTGGCAAATCGCCAAGGCTATAGCCTTACTTTTTGGCCAAAATTGCCTCATTCTCATCACTTTTCAATGTGCAATCAAAATCAATCAATTTCAATTCCGGTAATTTTTGGGCAAAATACCAAGGCTATAGCCTTACTTTTTGGCCACAATTGCCTCATTTTCATCACTTTTCAATGTGCAATCATACTCAATCAATTTCAATTTTGGTCATTTTTGGGCAAACTACCAAGGCTATAGCCTTACTTTTTGGCCAAAATTGCCTCATTCTCATCACTTTTCAATGTGCAATCAAAATCAATCAATTTCAATTTCGGTAAGTTTTGGGCAAAATACCAAGGCTATAGCCTTACTTTTTGGCCAAAATTGCCTCATGTCCATCACTTTTCAATGTGCAATCAAAATCAATCAATTTCAATTTCGGTCATTTTTGGGCAAAATACCAAGGCTATAGCCTTACTTTTTGGCAAAACGTGCCTCATTCTCATCACTTTTCAATGTGCAATCAAAATCAATCAATTTCAATTTTGGTCATTTTTGGGCAAAATACCAAGGCTATAGCCTTACTTTTTGGCAAAACGTGCCTCATTTTCATCACTTTTCAATGTGCAATCAAAATCAATCAATTTCAATTTCGGTCATTTTTGGGCAAAATACCAAGGCTATAGCCTTACTTTTTGGCCAAAATTGCCTCATTCTCATCACTTTTTAATGTGCAATCAAAATCAATCAATTTCAATTTCGGTCATTTTTGGGCAAAATACCAAGGCTATAGCCTTACTTTTTGGCAAAACGTGCCTCAATTTCATCACTTTTCAATGTGCAATCAAAATCAATCAATTTCAATTTCGGTCATTTTTGGGCAAAATACCAAGGCTATAGCCTTACTTTTTGGCCAAAATTGCCTCATTTTCATCACTTTTCAATGTGCAATCAAAATCAATCAATTTCAATTTCGGTCATTTTTGGGCAAAATACCAAGGCTATAGCCTTA